>NW_010583631.1:684057-765709 GCF_000705375.1 Tinamus guttatus
CAAAGGTCTCTGTGAGGAGCAGGGTGAGTTCAGCAGAGCTGGGATGTGTGAGCATTGCTCCATACAGCTAGCACAAATCCTGCTTCCCATGCGTGTACAGTATTTCATTACCAGTACACCCAGATGGACATGAAGGCCAAGCTTCCTTCTTGTTGTAAGCAGAAGCAGGTCTAGTTGCAAAAAGCAAGAGTGCACTTGGTGGATTCAGGCCTCTTGTTTATTTTACATAATCTTTTATAAAATCTCCGTAATTTTCTCCCTTTACACATGGGAAAATTCACCTAGGGGAGAAACACAAAACCTGGGCAGAATCAGAACTCGGATAACAGAGACAGTAGACAGATACAGTAGTTGGTGTATCAGTTGGTGCAGAAGGGTGCAAAAAGAGGCCCTGTTCTCCAGCCATAGTTCTGTACCCTTCCTCAGTACAGCTATGACACGTTGCAGCACCTTCTCCAGCTGCGTCTGGCCATGTCAGAGGCTTCCACCTAGATGGACCTTCTGAGAGCAGATGCAACTCTGCTGGCCTCGGGCCTCAGGGAGTGCCTGGGGACTCTCCAGGAGACTGGGCTTTTCTCCAGAAGATGTGCTGTTGTGGATGTGTTCTGTTGCCAGGTAAAGGAATGTGAAGAAGTAGGCAGGCTTGATAGCATCCCAAAAGATAGCGAGAGGCAGGATATTCTCAGAGACCAGGTGGGAAGGCAGGAGGGCTCTGTGCCATGTGGAACACTAAGTCATACCTACAGATGATGAAGGCTGGAAACTAATTATTTCTTATATGAGGAGAGGCTTCTGCTCTTCATGAAGCCTTGCAGTTGATGAACAAGTTTAGTGCTCTCCAAGCTGGGCATAGCTTCAAGTGAAGCAAATGAGCTGACAGACCCTGGGCCATGCAGGAAAACCTGCCAGCAGCAGCAAGGGATCGCTGTGAGTGACTCCTTGCTGCAGGGGACACAGGCATGCACCTGCTGACCTGACCTCTTGTCCGGACAGGTTTGTATGCCTTTGGGAGCTCGAATCTGAGATGTCATGGAAAGGCTGCTGAGACATCGCAACCTGTAGAGCTGCTCCTGCCTTCTTATTCTGAGTTCTCCAGCCAGGCATAAGGCCCCACTGAAGTGATGAACCAAAATGTAGTTCTGGACCCCATGCCATTCATATAT
Source organism: Tinamus guttatus (assembly GCF_000705375.1). The sequence goes on from NW_010583631.1 coordinate 685,221, forward strand.
AGGATAGTTAAGGTTTCAAGAGAACTCAGGAGGTTGCTAGTCCAACGCTCTGTCCAAAACAGGAGCAGCTCTGAGGCCAGACCACGTTGCTTGAGCCTTTGATTAGCCAGATCTGGAAAGTCTCCAAAGACAGACAGGGCATAGCTTTTCTGAGCAGTCTTCACTGCCTGACTGTCCTTATCAGGAAAACGTTTGTGCTTACATCCAACCTGAACCTCTCTGCTCTTAGACCTCTGCCCATTGTGTGCCTCCTTCTCACCATGCACGTCTACAAGGAGCTCCATCTTCTTGAAGACCCCTTGCAGGGGCTGTAACGACTGTTAGGTTTTAAGTTGTCCCTTCCCCAGGCTGAGCAAGCCCAGATCCCACAGTGTCTCCTCACACAGAAGTACTGCAGCCCAGTTATCTCGGTGGCCTTCTGCTGAACTCACTCCAGTTTGTTCATGCTTTTCCTGTTTGCTAAGGGCCAAACCTGAACACAGTACTGTCGATGTGGTCTAATAAGTGCTCAGTAAAGAGAAACAATCTCTTGTGCTTCAAATCCAAGAGCCTTGCCTTCCACACCGAGCTATACATACTCACCCATTCCCAGTCACCCTGCATGATCTCACAGACAGCAGAGACGAAACAGAACACAGAAAGAAATCTCTTTTTTCACACATGGAGAAGGTTACAAAGGTTACACCAAGTACATCGTGATCTTCTGGTGATCTGGAAAGCACCATGCAGTTCCCTGCTCACAGAGCTTCAGACACTATTTTTCTCCATACCTGAAAGTTTGAGAGGGATCCCAGGCTGTTCGTAATGAGCCTGGAGGTCTTGTGTGTAACTCTGATCTAGCACCTTCACCTTTCATAATCTTGACTCCTCTCCTGGCATCATGAAGGCAGTGATAATTCTCTGCTTTGTGAAATGCTTGGAAAAACTGAGATGAGAGCACTTCCCAGGAACTTGCTACTATTGCTTTATATCAGGTCACACTAAAAAGCCTTGGACAGAATTAGAAATTCTGGGGAGGAGAGAGGAGATTTATAGGTATTGCTACAAATGCACTTTATCCAAGCTTAATGCTGTAAAGTTAGTATAGAATTAGGCCCCTTGTATACAGGTTTCTTTCCTACAGCACTTCTGAAATCTGCTAAAGCAGACAAATAGAAATCTGTGAAAGACATTGATCTCTCACTTGCCTACAGCTACTGTGAAACACTGTATGGTTCTTCTTCCGCAAGTTGGGGATCCCCACATCATTTACAGTGGCGTCTTTCTGAAGGACAGCAAAAGAAGGACATCAAGAAGGGACACGGTAATGACTTTCCCCAGCCATCTATAATTCCCAGGAGCTTCCAAAGCAGGGTACTCACTGGCAGCCAGCAGACCAAAAGAAACCCCTAAATGGCAAGGGAAAAAGCCAAGATCTCAAAACACCTAGTCCTACCTTTCTTTATCTTTGAAACCTCTTCCAGATTCTAGAGCAGCTATAAGAGAGCAACTGACTTTCATGCTGTACACCCCAGTCCCCCCCTCTGAGAATCTCCCTACATGACATTTACTTTAATAGGTCTAATTATAAAGAAATGCACTTTTCAATCAGAAGCAAAGAACCAGTAGGTTTTCTTCTTTAACATGCCAACCAGCTGTTTCGAAAGGTACATCTCTAATCTCTTTCTTTCCACATGTTCAAACAGATGAAAGTAATTTTGTGCTCAACTGTCTATAAGTAATTAGACTGGGATGTAAAGGAGTCTTTATGTATCAGTTCAGAAAGAGCTACACTCTTAGCATACAGAATAATTATTAGCAATCTTCTTCATCTGTAAGGTATACCTTATGCATTTTACATGAGTCCCCATTATTAACATAACCTGACTATCAAAGCTCCATTGAAACTGGTGTCTTCTTTTTCATGTAACTGACTGAAATTCCCCAGAAATATAGTAATTTGAAAACAGCAATGCTGATGATTTGTTTCAGCTGTAATTTGTTATTTTTTTCTTTTCTTTGTTGTTTTCCTAGTAAAGACCTAAACCGGTGGGGCTCCAATATACATAAACAAGTGTTCTGCTTTTGCTACAAGATGGATATTAATATTCAGTGAGGGTCCTAGAATACTGCCTTTTGTCAGATTCCCAGGCTAAATTCCCTTAATCTTATTAATTAGGAGGTCACAAAAAGAATACTTTATTGAGAAACAAAATGTGTATTCTAAAGATAGGTTGAATCAAATTTACGAATTTACTAGGAATTATGTTGGCTGAATACATCTTTAAAATCCAGCTCATGTCTGGTGTTTGACATCTCTGTAATGGTGTAGGACAATTACTGATAAGTTAGAGGGGCAGAGACACCTTTTTAGCTCTAGTTATTAAAAAGGCAGGAGCATCTTTAATTAGAAAAAGATGAGACCCTAGGGACTGAGATGGCACCCAACATAAGAAATGCTGAGGGAAAAACATACACAATTTCAGAATTGCATCCAGATAGGGATAGGAAAACTGATCCAGGTTGGAAAGAAGTCATTGAAAGGCAGGATAATTTCTTTTCATATTGCACGGCAGGGTTTTTTTGTTGTTGTTGATTCACTCTATAGCTATATATCTAAGTCTAATTAGTGACCAGATTTTTCTAAGAAATGTAGTCACTATTTTCTTGGGAATAAAATGCAGATTTAACTTCTCCAGAATCATGGAAATTCCTTAGAAAGTGATCTTAGGAAGGTTTCTTACCACCAAAGATGGTTATTTAGCAAGAGAGAGCTTCTCTTGAAGCTCTGAATGGAAAGAGCAGAAGCAGAAAGGTCAAAAACATAGATTTTTTTTTCTGTCACTGCTTATTGCGATGACCAACAAAGGAACAGTATCTTATATGAGGATGCACTGAGATGACTCAGTCTTCCTGCTCAGGATTATTTTGTGTGCCAGTGCAAAAGACTCAGATGCACTGTGTCTGTCCCTAGGGTAAAGCATGCACTGCAAGTACAATTAGAATTATGGAGCTTTTCATTGGATATTTTGATGTATATAGCACTGACAAGAATGGTAATGTACAGATGTGTAAGAACACTAGGCTCCTGTCCTGAAGTTCTTATTGTCTAAACAGACCAAAAGGCAGAAGAAGACTGAAATGACACAGAAAAACAAAGTGAAGATATGACTATTTATTATACCTCTTGTTATGGCTGTGAGAACTGGTCCAGCAAGACAAGACCAAGACAGTGTCAAATTCATACTCTGCTGAAGGCAGTGCAATGAGCTGCCATCATACTGTTTCAAACAATTATCTCACTGCTGCCCAGTTCAGTCTGGCTAGCTGCAGATGGACAAATGGGAATAGCAAATGTCCACATGGCTTAAGTGCACTGGGAGAGGTCTAAGTTGATTCAGCCTACTTGTTGACTCAGCCTACTTCTAAGTGGCAAATGGGGGAGGAAGAAGATGCGCAGTTTCAGGGGGGTAAGCTGATTGCAGACTATGTGTCACACTTACTACCAACGCCAACACACATGCACATGCAATACTCTAGCCAATCTATTCCTAACAAACCTAAGATATTTATTCTGATGACTAGATGTATGCACTTCATGCACCGCACGCAGTACCATTATGCACCATCAGTATCCTCAGACCCAGCATGTTTCCCTCAGAGACAGCTCTTAGTAAGACTAATTTTAAAAATTAGTCTAGATAAGTTTTGCACAGAAGGAGTCCACTTCATTCAAGAAGAAGGGATTTGATAATACTGCCAATACTGATAAGGTGAAAAGGAAACATTGCATTTGTACTACCTGCACTATCAAAGAGGGTGAAAACTGCTGTAGATTTAATCTTCAGATAGATAGAGGGTTACTGCCCATTACGCAGAAAAGGACCCTTTGCAATGAAAATAGCATCAGGCATGCATTTTTCCATTAGAAATCAATTAATCTGTGTCTGCCCCAGAGTTCAAGTCATGTGACTTCATGCATAACACTTAATGCATTCAAGACTGCAACATAAGTATCCCATGGAGACACAGAAATATGGAAACAGAACAGCACTGGAACTGTGATTATGTCATGTGTTCTTATCCTTCACATTATTAGTTTTCTCAGAGACCAAAGGTGTGTATGATACATTACAAATGTTCTCTCTCTGCAAATATCCAAAATAATAACTTCCATATTATGTATTAGGGATGTTCTTGGTCAATGTAAGCACCTAAGAAAAAGTCCATTCCCATTTTATGTCCAATTTCCTTCCTATGTGATTCTTCCCCTCACACAGACTCTTGAATATTATGGAAAGCAAAATAGAAAAGTTAGCAGTAGCCAAATAAGCAAAGAATAGGACATTGCTAGCTGTCAGAATTACCCATTACCTTCACATGTATACAATTTCTTTGCTTCACAAGTTCCCTCCTATATATATATATGTATTCTAGGAAGAAATGCTACAGTTTTTATTCACTGTTAGTTGGCTAACAGGCTAAGAGACTGGCTAAGTGCATTAGGAATTAAGTGTAATTCGCTCTGCTGTAAAAGGAGAATCAGCCAGGTCATCCATCCCTACATATTTTTAGAAGCATAGTCCATGGCATACCTCCTCTCTGTCATTCATTCACACATACATACACAAACAAGTGCTAGAGGACTGTTGCAAGCCATTACAGACCATAGCAACCACACGGCTTTCTGCTCCTCCTCACACACACCTTGAACCATGAACTCAGATACACTTGGAAGAGCTTCGGAGGCAGAAGACTTTTTTTTTTTTTTTTTCCACCCAGGGAGCTGGGTGTATTGCAGATGCCTTTTTATAAAAGGTGACGAGAGGTTAAGAAGAGCCTCCAAGAAAGGCACAGCCTTCATAAAGGATTTGGTGTGTCAGTCTTCAGGGTTTGGGCGGGGTGATGCAGGATTTCCTCTCCTCCACAGATACAGGCCTTGTCAAGCAGTTAATCTCAGTCTGAAGAGGACCTAGGGCAGCCCAGCTTCCTCTGGAGTCAGAAACACCATTTTACAGGCTTCCCAGAAGAGATGACTCAAAAGTAGCATGATAGTGGCTGTGATGTGGCAGCAGGGCTGTGGAGACAGCCAGATCCAGGCTCAGTTCAGAGCAGGCCCCAGCCAGGATGGCCAGGATCACAGTCTCCCTGCCGTGCTGCCTCTCACTTCCCACAGCCACCAGCAGCTCCCACAGTGGGACATGGGTGCCCTAGGGCCCTTATAGTTATTTAAACTGTCCTGTTTTCATGGATGGAGGCAGAGCAGCATCCACTGCACCCTGCTCCACAGGGCAAGTTATCCACTGCTCCTTTAGTCCCTGCATTTGAGGACAAATTCCCCTTTGTTTTCTTAGCATAGCATTTGAAAAGCAGGTCTGAGGTTCACTGAACTATGGAATGTTTTTCCATCATTGACCACAACTGTATCGCCAGCAGCATGAAGATTTTGGCACCCTGTTAAAAGGTAAATGAATATACTTGGGTACTTTCCTTAGGAAAGTGCAAGGAATAAATAAATTGGGTAAAGGGATATGTCAGAGGTGCCTTTAAAAAAATGTTAATTGGAGTCTGCTCTCTTGAGGCCATGCCCTAACGTGACCTTACATGCCCATCCTTCCAGCAAGAAACAAGAATGCAAGGACTGCCACCAAATGCTCCTCTTTTGTCTTAAAAAATTGTTGCCAAAAGGCTAGTGCAAAAAGGTACAGGGAAAGGTAAAGGAAAGGTGGGACCAGTGTGCTTGCTACCCATTCATTGCTGGCAGAGCTCTTCAGCCATATCGCAGGAAACATGTCAACCTCTGAAGCAATCTGGCTAACTGACCTGGCAGCATTTTCCCTTGTCTTCTCCAGGAGTGGCTAGGAACACCTGAGACAAGAGATACTTGAATCCAAAGGAAGAAAGGATAAACAAATAAAATCCCATCGCAAGCAAAGAATGGCCAAAGATCTTGTGATGTACAAAGGACACATACCATATTACTCTTTAAGTGATTCAGCTGATATGTGAAACTGACTGCTACAACTTAAAGCTCATTCCAGTACTAGTGACCTACAGAGCTGAGTATGTTGCATAAGATAAGGTTAATAGGTGATTTTAAACTGGAAAAAATAGAAACGGTAGGCATGCAGCATATGGTAAGCTAGAAAGGAAAACCTAAGTTTTACTCTGATGCATACCTTTAGTAATTAATTTAGGTAGATAAAATATTAATAAGTTATGGATAGTATCCAAGGATTTTTGCATTAGAAAGAAAAACAGCATTTTGTTTTAAAAGCTAGGATCCTTTTTTATCATATGTAAGCAGTAAAAGAGGCTCTGTGATCAGGTTCTGCAGATACTAATTTCTCTTAATGTTATTCTTTGCCAAAAATGGAGTAGTTCCTCCTCCTCTTGTTTTATTCGCATTGTGGCTGTTTCCTGTGTTTACGCATTTTGCACGATATGAGTTATAGTAAGAATGTACATCATGGGAATACATCTCTGGTTGGAGAAAAAAATGGGAATTTTTGTTCTTTTTTCATTCTTTTAACTGAGGGTCTGTGACTGTTTATTTTGTTTCCTCTAAATTCTATGAACACTCACCATGATTTTATGATCTATAATAATCTTTCCATTTGTTACACTTTTAAATATATAAATAGAATATAAAACAATGGGCAAGATTCACCAGGAGGCTCTGGCTGCCTGGTGCTGCTATAGTGAATAGATACATCCCTAGGCTCCCTTAGGGTTGGTTCAAAACAAGAAGGTGATGAGCTTTCTGACTCCAGTTCAGCAAAGCCACATTTCAGTGGGATTATGCCAATGTTAAAAAACGTCCCTTGGTGGTCTCTTGGATTAGAAATACAAGTCCCAGTATGAGTCCGTTACACAGAAATATCCAAGTATACAGTTAGATGGACATTTGTGTCTGAAGGTGATCAGGGATATATAGCCAAAAATTAATTATCCCTGCTCATTTCTGAGAAGTGAAATAATGCAGAATATATGCCATTTAAACAAAACTTTCCATTGGCATCCTGACTCCCAACAATAAAACTCACCAGTATGGCATTACTAAACTGTCTTGGCTTTTGAAAGCTCTCAGCTATAGTTTTGCCACAGAGATCACACAAGATGAAGTTCAAGACACCTCAGAGCAGAATTTCTGGGATTCCTTGTGAGGAACCTCGATAGATCCCAGGCTCTCGGCTAGAAGTGGGAATACCATGTGTTGTTGAACACTGCAGGTGAGCACTGTGGTGGTCAGATGGTTTCTCCCACGCTGTGGGAGAAAGCTGGTGACAAGGAGACAAAAGCTCACTGTTTCTCTTGCTTTGACCCACCTAGCTGAGGGCAAGTTGCAGTCTGGCCCATTTTTCGTTTCTGTTGGGGAACTTGTCTCAGGTACTGATAGCAGAGTTAGGGAAATAAAGCAACCAGGTACTAGTGCTCGTTCTTTGTTCTCAGTAGCATATTAAATACAAGTGCCTTTGCTGGTAAATAAACAGACTCTTGAAGCAATTCTTTTGATCCCTTTAAGAGCCCCATGTTTAAAAAGCATTTGCTCTTGATTTTTACGTTATGGGTTCAAGCTCTTTCCAGGACACATCATTGATCTCCTCTCTGAGTTTTCATCAGCGCTGTACTTAATTGTAAGGAACGGTCTGAATGAAAGTATTGCCAGTTCATACTGAACTCTAAGTTCAAAGGAGGGATATGTTTCCTCTTGGTTGTTTGAATGTTCACTCTTCATTCCAGGATGTCTTTGAAATTTACTTTGCTTCCTTGGGCTTGTTTTGTTTTGGGCATTTTTCCCCTGTAGAACACAGCCCATAAAGAATTCAGAAGAAACCAAATTGCAGTGAAGAAAAAAACTAGAGCAAAAACATAGTATTTTATCCATATTGAATTCTTTGCTGTCTACTGTGTTCTCTCTCTGTCACCTGAAATATTGTTTCTCCCTGGGAAAAAATATTCAACACAATTTTTAAGCAGCTTGGTTTTATTGGGAAAGGTGATGATGAGTTAGTGGTAATATGAGTCAGACTGAATGCTTTCATGTGTCATGTCTCATCCAGAACTCTGGTTTCCTTTTTCCCTCTGAGAATGCATTTACAAGGAATGCACTTTTCTCATCTTCATTTGTGCAAACTACAAAAAACACCTCATTATTTGATACAGTTGGCAACTGTCTGTACCCAGAACTGAAAAACAGACTTTTGAGGTGTTTTTGGCAGAATTGCACAATACCTGCTCAATGAATGACTAAAGATGAGTGCTAGCAGCCGCCCTGCGTTCAATTTACTCAAAACTCCTTAAAGCACTTCTCTTTGTTAATTACTGCTAGAATACATCATGATCCCATTAGGCTCTGCAAGATATCCAAGTTTTGTCTCTCTATCAAAGCACTAAATGTATATGCATCCCATCCAACTTGAGACATTACTGGAACCCATAATTAAGAAAGCCCTAGACTTCCTCTCTAGTGAAAGGGAGACTGACATCTTCAAGACTGAATTAGAAATTAAGAAAGTGGAACGATTTTCTCAAGTACCAGTTTCTCTCCATTTTCTATGACAGGAACCTTGGGTGACTAAGCTGATAGCTTAAGCACTTCAGTTACGTGCCTAAAGTTGGAGAGGAGGAACAACAGACATCAAATCTACCCAAATTACAGCCTGAGAAACTGTGAAAGGAGCAGATAGCATATGCCAGATACCATCTCCTCTACTGGCAAGTGGATCAGGAGCAGCAAAACGTGGATATTAGAGAACATTAAGAAGAGAAAAATCAGTCTAGCACTTAATGTACAGACTAAAGACATAAATTATCTCTGATTCGTTACTCCATCACCTTGTTTTGAAACTTTCAGATATCTCTTGCTTGTGCCCTCTCTCTCGTAAAAGAAGGACTGGAGCACTTCTCTTCTGCATTAGAGACTACATTATAGACTACATAGAAATGCTATGGCAAGAGATGAAGGGGAAGAGTTACGTACCTTTCCTTAAAATGGATGGATAATATAGAACCACAACTCTGCAAAATTGGCGTATTGCATCATTTTAGGAGTACATGAATCTTTTGAAAGCAGTAAAGGGAAAATTGTCCCTCCAAGAAAATCCAGGTAGAGAGCTTTCCTTCTCATCACTCCTCAAAGTGGGTACTAGCAATGCAACACCATAATTAAAAATGAACACAAAGACAGGAGATGTCCTATTCCCTATATAAGCCAGTGTAAACTGCATGTCATGGACCTCACATAGTTAAAAAAAGGGAGGGAGGAATGGGAAAGGGAGGGGGACGTTCCATCTTCATATTTATTTTGCTTCATAAATATGCATTCCCCCTATGACCCTCTTGTGTCCTGGCACAGAACTGTGCTGTTTTTCATTTTACCATTAGAGAATGTCACATCATAAACAACCAGTTCCAACAGACAGGCATAAAATCTCACACTCAGTTGAGCTCGTAACTTCCCTTGAATAATCAAATGCTCCATGCCATCATTTTTAAACAGATAATTATGCAATATTTGATCAGTCTGTATGCTCACACTAGATGCCTGATTAGCAAACGCTACAGTGCTTACTTATTTTTTTCTTTCCATCAACCATCTATATATCTTCTGTTTATACCCTACTACCACAGTGTCTAAGCATTTTCCACATATTTAAACAAGGAAATAGCAATTTCTTAGTTTCTTCTTTTCTTTTTCTCTTTTCACAGCTCAACTATTTTGAATATGGGTCTTTTTTTTTTCTCTCTCTCATATGGCAGGGAAAGGGGGTTCTGCAGTGTTTCTCTTACATCTCTTCCATTACATCATCTCTCTGCATGGGAACTTCATTAACTAAAGTCTTACTGGCCCAGTGTGCCATATATGTCAAGAGAGTTCTTGCTTAAGGAGAGTCAGTGATCTTTTGGGAAGATAAATGCTCTCCAGTCATCTTGGTCATCTTCACACCATAAATACTGGAGCTTATTCTAAATTTAATACAGCAGATAATAATTTCATTAGCAGAATAGACATGGGCATTCAGGATCCCCAGCATCTTGATTTCCCAGTAACAGTCTGCATCCCTAAAGGATCCAAGACTTCACATCAGTTTGGCTATCTGAAGGTAAACGCATTTAATATGAGGGTTACTGTGCTGGAGATGCAATCCCCAAGGATGTCTTCTCAGTATCAGTTTGGCACAATTTTAGTCAGCTGCTCTTGCTGGAGACACAGGAAAAGAGGGTTGATCACTCAGCACTATCCTGTGACTCACCAAAGTGCTATTGCTGAACTCATCTTCTGGCCCTTGCAGTACAGGCACAAGGGAGAACGAAAGAGCCATGCTGCACTGCTCCTGTGACAATGTCAGTCTAAAACCAAGCCATAACATCCACTTAGCGCCTCTTTAGAAGAGCTAAATGGATTTTGTAAATTCCTTTGGTAAATTAGTGCTAGTGCTATTCACATAAATCTTGCCATTAAAATGATTTACCTCAACTGTAGCATTATTAATGTTCAGTAAATTAGGTCCATAAAATGACATTTGCCTTGCCATTAACTGAAGATAATCCACAAAGATCATTTCTAAACCCCTTTATATTCTTTATAATGCCCTTCATAAACACTACTGTAGCTCTCTTTCAGACGCATGCAGTCATCAGTATATTGATAGCTCTGACACAGCATACGCTTCAGATCAATTACTGAATCGGGAGACTAATTTAGACAATCTTTACTTGTGGTCAGAAAAAGATTCATTATTTATGAGTGCAAACAAAACTGTATCATTGTTCTTCAATTCAAAACACATGTTCCTTGGAACATCAGCCATATTCAGACTTGCTTTTGTCAAAGTAGATCATGGCCCTGGAAAATACTGGTAATTCCAGAAACTGGCTGAACAAACATCTTTCAGGAATGAAAATAGAGCCCTTGAAGCAACAAAGAGAACAAACAAAATTATTGAAAAATACTTTACAAGTTAGCCAAAAGATAGACCTCATGAAGTGTTATATGTTTACTAATGTCTTTTTCGTGTTTATAAATCAAAGCATTTCCATTAAAGATGTATGATGATGGAAGGTTCTCCCATTACAGTTTTATTTGAGGGAAAAAAGGTCTTAAAAGATAAACTAATTGGTCTGATTTCTCAATTTCTTGATTTTGCAAATACAAAACAGCACTAACAAACTGTACCACTCTACTCTTGCTCTGCTCCTTCTTGTTCTAACAACATGAGGATGATTGTCTCTGCATCATGTCTCTTATGATGGGTTTGTTAAGCAATTCAGTTGTACGTGATCTCACTGCACTGCAATACGAAAAACCTGTACCTGCCTAAGAAGAGGACTAGCTCGTGGAGAAATATCTGATCAAGAACAGAACCTTACACCATAAAATAGTAGTCACAATTATAAGAATAAAGAACCCCAACTTCCTTAGGTCAACAGTGCGGTTTATTAGCAACACAAGTGATTCACTGTGTGTCAGCTCTTTGATCCCAAAAGAGAGGCACATAGTCTGCCTAGTGAGTTCTGCTTGTGGACACTGTTACTTAAAACTACCCCAGGATAGAATGAGAATCATGAGGATCCTGCTAAAGCAGTCCAGGAAGTCACTGCCCTTCAGCTGCCAGTAACTGGCCCCCATCTAAAAGTCCTGCAACTAAGTTTACACTTTCTATATGCTTTAGTATAGAATAAACCATTCAGCTTGAAGCACCCAGGTAAGTGTTTCATCTGCTGAAGTGTGACTCCAAGGGCACATTTGGTTGTGCTCCTAGTAACCAACCTAGAGACCTCTGACAAAGCTCCTGTCAGAAAGCCACCTTCTAACCCAACACTTCATCCAGCTGCACATTGCCAGGTGCGTGCAGCTATTCATGCTAACAGAACACACATTTGCCTTTTATTAGTCACTTTTGAGAAGGAGGATCCAATCATTGGAAAGTATCATGTTAACAGCTTCGTTGCCTAACTAACTATCCCTATCCTGGAAGGACGTGATGGAACTGATCGTATTTAAATTCATTACATGTACAAGATGGAGGGAATTATTTCCAAAAGGCAGGCCAGTCTTTGTTTCTGCAGAAAAAAACTATTCAAGCAGTGCAAGCAGGAAGAGGCTGAAAAGTATTTCTGTAGTGAAACCAGGAGCTGGCAGGAAATCTGCAAAAGGTAGGTTCACTACAGCCAAAGTGCATGTATGAAGAACAGAGATGTTCCTCCTTCTAGGTCAGAAGCACCAGAAGTCTCAATGAATATGAAATACAGAGGAGTTTTCAAAATATCCAGAGATTTTCAATGTTCTGAATATGGGATATGAGAGATGAAAAAAATTCCAGCTTCATCCAATTGAGTTAAAGATACCAAAAAACAACTTCTGCCATCCCTGGATTCTCACTTTCAAGCAGAAGGGCTTTATGTTGGTACCATATCCTTGCTGAACTTTCCCTCTCTACTATTTAGGCCAGGATTTAGGCTTGCAGCCCGTCACGAAATGCATCCACTGTCCACCAGCTCATACACAGAAATCATAAATGAACAAGTCACGCATAGTATTTTTAGAACATGAAAGTAATAGAACATAAAAGTCATGATTGCCACAACAGAAGTCCAGCTTCAGCTCTAATTAATAATGTATGCTGCCCCAGACACTTCTTGCTGTCTATATGTGACGGCGTGCTTCATGTGATGTGCAAGCTAGTTTGATCCAATTTTTAATGAGTACAAGATGCTGCTGTGGCTTTTGTTACCTGTTATTCATTAGTTATTAGTAACAAAACACTGAAATTTATTGTGCAAGCCTAACTAATTGAAGGAAAAAATACGAAAAAAAAAAAAGGATATTGCTTTATGTACAAACTATAGCAGAAGATTTTAGTTTGAAAACATGAAATTTTAGGAACTGTTCTGTGGTAAAAGAAGTTAGAGGATAAGGAATTAGTAGAGGTTTCCACGTATCCAAATCTTCACAAAAATTAGACTGTAAAGTTTTCTTAATATGTATGCAGTACACAACTTTGCAAAAAAATACAAATAGTCTAACCTAAACTTTATGCCTTAAAAGTTTAAAATTCATTTCACCTAGAAATTTTTATAGTAAAAATAAGAGAAAAAGACTGCTTTTGGTGGTAGAAATCTCACATAACTTCCACAAATTTTTTAAATTCATTCAGTCATCACGTAGAAAAGAGCTACTACCATGGCTGATTACTCTTTCCAAAGAATTAGTGAACACTGGCTGTATGCTCTGGAAATCACTAGACTCTGTGTGGACTTCAGCAGGGAGGAAGCTAATAAAACAGGCAGCCACACGGAAGATACAGTGAGCTAGATAAGGGCTATGAGAGATTTGAGTTTTAAGCCTTACTTATATATTTCTATTATATCTTCATTTTTTCTAAGCTATTTTAAAACAATTATTTTATATACCCCCGTCAAAAAAATCTTACAATACCATTATCATTACCACTCACAATGATTATAGGAAAAAATGGGCTGTCATTTGTATCTCTTACTATGCCTCACCCATGTGATGCTATTTGCGTACCTCATGATATTTGATTGTTTTAAGTAGGATATGTGAAGTCTCTCAGTAACATCAGTGCAAGTTCAGTGAAGCCAGCTGTATTGCAACATTGACTGCAGACCTTGATTCTGTTCTTTTCTCCAGTCTCTGGAACAAAAGAGTTCAAGCTGTTTTTAAAGCCTATATTTTCACTGTTTTTGTATTGATAATCTCAAGGCAGATTTAGTACCTCAATTGTAGAGTTCAACTCAGATATCTAAAGATAACCCTGAAGCAAGTTTCCGTATCGGTAATATTCTTCACATATTATTTTGCTGATCCCGAGAGGGAATCTATAATAACACAAAGGGAATCTGGAAAAGTGAAGCTGCAAAAGAAATATAGTGTAGATGTGGTCTTGAAAAGGAAAGACAGCATTAGAAGTGTTCAGCCTTTGGCCAATACAAAACCTATGGCCCTGAGCAGCTTTCTCCAGGAAAATTAGATGCATAAAGGAGAAATCAATAGAGCTGTGTGTTTTCAGACTGGCATCAGTTTAGCTTAATTCATTTTGGATTATTCTTCTAATTGAACAGGTGTAAAGGCATGCATGAACGATTTTATCCCCACTAAATATCTAAATTCCGAGAATGGCAGGTCAGAAAAGATTGAGGCTAAACCAAAGCAAACAGAACTTGTGCCAAAGGACTATTTGTTCAATGCTGGACGCATTACCACAAAGGACACTTCTCACCCATTTCCTTGCAAAGGTCAGCCTGGAAACTGAAACACTCTCCAGCAGGGAGGGTCCACACAGAGCCTAGGCATCATCCAGACACTATTTCAATGAAGAGAGACACAGGGAAAATAACCATTGAGGATAGGCTAGAAAAATAACCTTCGGGAGATCCCTTTGTTCCCGATAGCTACAGAAAGAACCTATATAGCTAGCTAACTTGGCATAGATACTTCAACTTTAGACAGCTGAATGAGATGAATCTCATCCAAAATTAAGTTACCTCTTAATGGATGGAAATTGTAATTTTAAAAGTTACAATGCCAGAGGCAACCCAAGGAGGCTGACAATGGGTTGCTGGCTACAAAGATCAGTGTGTTTCCATGAAGCACTAAATAAACAATAGGGGATAGAAGAAGAAGCCTGCATTCCTTAAAAGGACAAGGCGTACGAAAAGTAAACTCATGGTTTAAAAAAAAAAAAGAAAGAAAAGAAAAACAACTAAGAACGGAAAACAAAGCAGGCAGTTTCTAAAAGTAAACTTGAATCTCTAAATGTGTTTAATGTAAAGAACCCAGCATGTGGCTGCATCAGAAATATACATTAAGGGAAAAGAATTGTGTGTCTGGAATAAATTTCCAAACAATTTTGGTTCCTTTAACAAGAGAACATAGAATGGGGGTGGGGAGCAGGGTCTGACACCACAGAGCTCTGCCTTTTCTCAACTGTGCAAAAGAATTTAAAAGACTGAAAACTTTTCTCAGGGTTTACCTAGAAAATAAAATAAAATAAAAAATCTAAAATCGCCTGTGTATCTTAAGGCATTTAACTAAAGTATCTTTTCAGTATAGATCTTCAACTCCTTGTGAAGGCAACATAGTAAAGTAATGACCTCTGGAGAGCAAGTAGATGGACTAAACAAGCGTTGGAAGTCCTTTAACTGCCTTCTGATTATACAGCAGGCTTTGATCCTAGCAGTCACCAAAGGTAGATATGTATAAGTAGGTTGAACACCAAGCCTAGAACCAAACCATCAGCCTAGTTTGAGGAAGTACATAAAATCATTGCTGGCTCCACGTTAATGCTGAGACATTAAACTGCATACCTATGACAATGACACTGGCCTGACGCTCCCTCTGTGTTAGGCAAGAAAGTCAGAGTCAATGTTGTAATCCCTCAGATTCTTGACAAGCAACGTTTGTTGCTGGTCTTTGCAGATCACAGCAGACAAAATCAGCATTTTCCAAACAATTCAAAGGGCTGTCATCAGCAGCAAGAGAAAAAAAATATCTGATTTGGAGGACTGCTATGACAGACAGGATGTGTCTCTACCCAGCTTCCTTACCTGTAATGTGCTGTACATTTCATGGAGCACTGCTGGTATCCTCTAACTTGCCATAATTTGTGCTGGTTTCATGAGCTCTAAGGACTTATTTTTTCCTCTGTGGTAGGTTAAACTTTCTCTCTAGAGGACTTTCCTTCTTGAAATATCAGAGTTGTGAAAAACTGCCTGACTTGTTTGTCACCAAGTAAACAACTTTTTGTGAGAACCCAAAAACTGGCCAACGCATTTCAACAGCTTTGTCAAAGCCATTGACATAAGAGTTTCCAAATAATGTTAAAATAATTGGGATAGTTAGGTACTATTGGCATCAACTTATGATATGCTCTCACCAGAAATGCACTCTTATGCTACTCAGATCAAATTGGAATTCTACTGCAAAATTTTCAAGGTGCATTTTTCATCAAAATTTACATAGTCCTAATAAAAATGAATCCTAGGCATTTGTCCCTCAACATGGATATTATGGATCTTACTTCTGCATATTGATATTATAACTGATAATTTCAAATTGTGCGTGATTTAGCAGCTAATCTTAATCATCAAATATAAAATTGGATGGGTCAAGTTATAATAATATTTGAAAATTCATTCTCATATAATCTCCCTAAAAATATACACTCTTCAGTATTCTACAGGATAACACATGGCATACTCCCAAGACATTCACTTAGTTACCTTAGCAGTATGTTTGCAGTATGTTAGCAGACCAGGAGTGGCTTCTTTTTAAAATTTAGCTTTTACTGAAAAAGATAGCATTGTGACTAAGAGCTCAAAGAAGCCATGCACAAAGGCATAGCTTCTTGACCCTAAAAGTCTGCTGCTAAATTGACTGCTCTATTTGAAAACAAATAATATCCAGGCACTACATTACATGTTCCTTGGCTTTTCCATAAGTAATTATGGAAACCAGCATCCAATCACCAAACCATAGATGGTCTGGAAACCAAGTGATACAGCAGCCAAGTGGCATTCTAATCAATACTAGTTTACAAGACTTTGTTCTTTTCACTGAAGTGCTATACATACATGACTGATGATAGACACAGGCATTGACAAAAATAAGTTTTCCAAAATACCTTGCATTGTTTCTTTCCTTACAAAAATACCAGCTTTGGACTAAACAGCAGAGAGCTGATTTGAATGCTTGGGTGTTTGGACATCAGGTGCAGAAACTGTCCCACTTTTACACTTACTGTGCTCACACTTATACTTTTAGTGTCTCCACTACAGTTTGTAAATCATTTGCAAGCAGTAGACACATCAGTTTATGTTAGGCAAGGATGTGGTCCCAACAGGTATGAATCTCACATAGTCTTACTGTGAGGTTCTGAATGCTTCTTACTCCTTTGCTTCAGGTCTAGTTTTTCTCCGAATAGCTTTAAGGGCGAAGAAATCTACCTGTGGTCTGTTCCACATCTCATATGTCTGATATTTTATTTAGGTTTGTAGGTGTAGAGATCTCTGTTAAACACCACACTGTTCATGTGTAGGTTCTATGTTGATGTTCTACTGTTGATATTCTTGTTTCCCTTTTCTGTTTTCTGCTCAGTAGATTTAAGGATGCTCATATCCATCCCTAATATACTGAGTCCCTTTCAAATATTCTCCCAAATGTTTTCTTTAAATTTTCTGTACCTACAATCAAAATAGTTGAATCAGGGCAGTTCAAGAAAATGTGTGGGTTGACCTACTTGCCCACATCCTTTCCAGGAAGATGTTTTCTGTTTCTCTTTTTAAATTCCTATGTTGATATACAACAAAAATAGCAATCTTAGATGTATATCAAATATTGCAGGTGGACAATGTGGCAGAGCTAATTTCCTGACCTTTGGGTAAAATAACTATGACATTATACTAACGTAATATCCTATATTAATTTCACAGCCATTGTGAAGACTCATATTACATTACAACCCAAGAATATTTCAGCATATTTTTACAGCATACTGACTGAACAAGATAAATAAAGAACACCATAAATTGGGGACCCAGGGAAACATGGTACATGTTATTCAGATGAACCATATTTTAGATAACAGTCGGCCAAACAGTTATATGAACAATTCCTCAGAGTACCAGTTATTTTACACACAAGAAATGATAGTAAGGCATTAAAGGGCTCAGCTCATGTAACTTTTTTCACCAGTTTTACAGATATAAGTGTAAATGTCACATGCTCCTAATAGGTTGTTTTATGAGTCTGTGGTAAGTATTTATAGAGATTGGTCTGGATGCTTTTCCACTAGGTGCTGTACTGTACAGTTTTTGGCTCATAGTTGAAAGAAGTTATAAACCAGAGTGGGTTCCTCATTCCTCAGCATTTGACATATTCTGATTGCAAAATATTTGGGGTTTTACACGATTTATTGTAAATAACTCTCCTATAATGTTCACAGCACAATAATTCACAACCCTGAAGCAAGAGAGTTGTGCAAAAATGACACTATACGGAATATAACTTTTCAGAATTTACCATTTGTACATCATGTTCGGAATCTATAACACATGTTAAGTGGTCAAATCTTCATCTTTCAAACATTTTTCTGTGATTTTGTGGTATTTTGTTAAAAATACTTACAGCTAGCCTAATAGCTTGACTGATAACTCAATATGTTAGCACATCACAAAGTAGTAAAAATTGAAAGTGAGGAGACAGGACAGATACTCGGGTAAGTCATCCAGCACTGGGTACTGTGCACTGAAAAGAGCTTTGTCACATCTTATCGGCAGATGAAACAAGAGGTAAGAATACAACACATGCAAAAAAATACATGTCTATAAATTACATTGTTAAAACAGTATATTCTCTCATACAAAAAAAAGTTTATTTTTAGGGTCCTTTAAATAAAATCTGGAGTCAGCCATTGCCCTTTACATTAATCTATTTTCACCTGTCTTCTCTCTCTCTGTTCCCTATGAAGGTAAAATTATGATAAATTATTATTATTAATATTTATAATGGTAGAAACAACCTCTGTACAGCTGAATAATTTGACTTAGAATAAGAAATTTGGGATCCTGTTCTAAGGTCTACAGTCAAGTCAAGGTGTAAGAGGGAATAATTAAGAGACTTCCTGTTCTTTTTCCAGTCCTTTCTACCCAAACCCTTATGCTTGGAATCTCAAAAAGCTTTTGATGAAACTTCAGTTCCTCGGTGCAACTCCTTGTCAGTAACAACTATGGTAAGATGTCTGTTTCATTTAAGGGAGTAAGTATCCCTAAGAGGCGATACACTCTGTACCATGCTGGTGACCCGTTAAGGCTCTTATGGTCTTCAACCAAACACCTAGGAGAAAAGCAAGGCAGATGTTTATACAGAAGCTGTGGTCTTGGGGAACGGGTACTGCTGACACAGAAAAACAGGACAATCTTTTTGACAGCCTATGATCTCTATAGCCTGACGATAAGGGTTTGACAAGACATACCTCTTTCCCACTCTCTCTATATTGTGTCCTTCTGTCATCTGGAGATGCTGCAAGGGAAGGATCCTCCTCCTCTGATTCCACCCTTTCTGTGGGGAAGATCTGTGCTTCAAAGAAGACCACTGGAACATAGTGGTTTAAAGCTACAGATGACCTGAATCAGTGCTGCCCCAATGACAAGGGCAGCAACACTCTTGAGCCAGAAGAAGTCTACCTGAACCAGCACATTCACAGTAAGAAAGCCTGAACAGCTCTGTGCCATGAAGAGTGGCCTGCCTGGATCAGTACAGCCCCTGCAAGGAGACCTGTGACTGAGGAGGAGAGCACATCTGCCTTTGGGAAAGAACTAACTCAGGGTGGTATGACCACAGTGATTTATAGTCAAAAGACCTACAAGTGGAGCTCTCAAGACCTTTAGAGGCAAATACTGGTGTCATCAAATGATAGCTGTTTGTAACAGACATCCTGAGCACAACTTACCACCATTCTTTAGTTGTTGTTGTTGTTGTTATGTTGTTGTTATGTTTAGTCACCAAAAATGTAAGAATATGCAAGTTTTAGCATTTCAGGTTAGAAGAAATTCTTGCCTAATCCCAGCAAGAAAAAAAAAATTGAAGCTTTAAGAGTTACAATTAAAACACACTTCACATAAATACATAACCTAGTTTACAGAAGTAATGAAATACCAAACATACAATGATCATTTACTGCAATCAGGAACCTAATTCTCACAGGGGTTAAAAAAAAAAAAAAAAAAGGATAAAAAACTTTTCAAAGCAGATCCTGGGTGTGCCCTGTTCTTGGGATTTGGCTGGCTTGGTGTTTTCATGATAGATGTTCTGCAGAACCTGAGCTGTTGTTTCCCTTCAATGACCCAAAAACTAAAAAGAAAAACAGAAAAAAAATCCTTCAAAACTGTGCAAATTGTAAGTGCTATGGTGCTGAACACACAGACAACTGAAGACTGCAAGTTTGTGAGATCCCAGATCTCCGTTCCCAGCAAGAGATTAAGCGAAACCCCCTAACAATGAGACTCAAAGGGGTCAGCATGGATTATTCAGATTTTGATAATTCCAGCATGTGAGATGTGGGAGGTTTGGGGAAGTTCTACGAAGAGGGAATGCTGAAGGCAATTGCTAGGAGGTGGAACAAAATGGGCAGAAGGGCACAAAGCAAAAGAAGGAAGGGAAGGAATAGGAGAGAAACACGGAGCACTCCATGAGCCTATATGGGAGTGCATTTTCCATAGTGTTGCTAACTGCCAAAATAAGTCACCAAAATAAATAATAATTAATAATAACTATTCATCTGGTTCCTGAAAAAAAAAAGGAAAGAAGAAAAGAATGCTGTCTTTCTTCTCTGCACACAATTTTCCAATGACACCAATAGGAAATCCTCTGGGGACTGAAGCGGTCCGAAGTCCTCAATGCAGATCTCTACCCACAGGCCATAATTAAAAATGGAACTAGGGCCTCTCCCTGTGCTGGCCTTACTTCCCTGAGCTAAAGTGAGTGACTAAACATAGCTGTACAGACTATCGAAGAGATCAGTCACAGAGATCTAGATATTGGTACAAAAGGTTAAAGCAAGGAGCCAAAACCTGAAAAAATAACACCTCTAAATATAATGAAGGCTTTGGGTGACATTTTTCAAAGCATACAGCAGGTGATGGACAGATGGAGCTGGAGTGCATTTCAAGTGTTGATTTTTGAACTTTTAGCTCAAAATGCCTAGGGGTAAAATTAACAGATAGTAAATAGGAAGTTCTCAAATATTTATTGCTTTGAAAGAAATTGCTCCTAAATAAAAAAAGAAGACATGACACCAATCAAAATAATTCCAGAGAAACATCTTTGTCTGATCCTCAGGAAACCTTGCCCTTTTTCTTCCCTTCTCTGCCACCTTTCCTCATCATTACTTATTTGTTTGCATGTTGACGCTTGGCTTGCTTATTGTCAGCGCTTAATTATTCATCTCAAATTACCAAGCCTCCATCGTCATAAAACATACACCATTCTTCTGCAGATTGGCTGTGCTGACTCAGACCAACAAGATGATAATAAACACCACATGTAGTATATGATTTTTGTCTAAACTACCATGATGCTTAAGGTGAAATGCAAGGGACATGGCTGCAACGTAAGTGCAGGTTGCAAACCTGAGTGTAGAATGCATGAGCCTTTATTCTGAACACCACCAAAAGGCTATGTGTTAAAGGTATTGGCCTCAGTCTTCATCAGCCACTGAAAAGTCAGCTCTGAATCTTTCAAAAACAGATCAACAATTATCTGTGAAGACATGAGAAGATTAATGACAGCTTGACCTCTTCAAATGTCAGGGACAAAGAGTTCATTGTCACAGGACTCTCCAATCAATATAAACCTACAACACACATTTGTTATTATTTAGAGCAGAGTATTGGCGATGTGTGGGCTAAATCTGAGTATCTTCAGCTTTATTACCAGCCACGCAACATTAATCAGCCTAACTGTATTAGTTAGAGGAAGCAAGGCAATGACTTGAGGTGTACTGCTATGCAAGAGAGACTTGTATGACTTGAATCTATTCATGCCATGAAATAGTTGATGGGGACCATGATGCAAAGGAATGAGTGCAGCAGTTCAGGTTAGCATAGAACGGTTGCCTTTAACCTGATCTGCACAGGCAGCAGAAGGACGTGGAAGGGACTGACGTGTGCAGGAACATTTTGCTGTCCATCCTCCCTTGCAGCAGGTAAGATACGGGATCTCTTTGGTGAGCAGAGGCCAGTGCAAGGTCTGACAGCTAAAATGTTAGCCAGGTGTGGCAGAAAAGCAAAACAAGGAATGGTAGGGACATTCCATGCCAGACAGAGCTTCAGCTCAAATATTAAAATGACCATACAAGATATTCATCAAAACACAAATGTCAGCTGAAAAAATTATGGATTTGAATCCAAAATGTTGTAGGCATGTTGACTCTGCCTTAACATTCTGACTCTGGCATCATTTTAAAAAATATTACATACAGCACTCCTCCCTAACATTTAATTATTACAAACGATGAACACATAAAACCACATCCCATTGTCCTTATTGGGAAAATAACATATTGTCACTGTACTTACTGCAGTCTACTTCAATTTCATAACATTTTTAAATCAGCAAGGAGGAGGAACATAAAAAGCACAGAATGATGCTCTCAGACTTAAATGAATGCTGGCTGTTAGATTTGTAAGAGTGGTATACCTGAACACAGGGCAGATTGCTGCTTTATAAATATGTATAGTAATAATGCTGGAGAACATGTGGTGAAAAGCATACTTACATTGGTCAGCTTCACATTCCTTGATTAAAAAGATAATAATGAGCTTTTCACTACAATTTTCATAGTGGCAAAACCACATTCATGCTGCGTCTTTGTGGATCTAAGTAAAACAGGCTTGACCCCTGAAGTCACTTTTTAATAATTAACTCGCACTAAGTTCATTAAACACTAATTGAAGCTATGGAAGAAAAAAATTGTGAAGTATATGCAGACAGACAGAAACACCAAATGTGATTAAAGATACTGACTCTGGTATATATGCGTAATACAGTGCATGCATTATATAGATTTCAAATTCAATTCCACGGACATTTTTAAGTCCATTATCCCATGATAAATCCTACCATGTTCGGTGTTATTGCAAGTTTCATAAACAAAGAGTTGCAAACTAGATAACATAAATATCTTAACCAATAGTCTTTGCAAAGGTCTGGAGAAGGAAATTTCAAGCTTAAGCACCTTTCAGTGCTTTGAAAAGAGATAAACATTGGCTAAAAAGACAGAGTAATCTTAAGAGTCAAGGTTTTCAAACGGAATATAATTTGGGGATTTACTTAAAAGCAAGAATTTAAAAATATATATTAGACAATTTTCTTGTTCAAAGTCAAATATTGGAGCTTTATTTTATTCATTCAGGAGCCAAAAAATGAGATGTTTACAGTAATAAGAAAGGATATGTTATTATGACTAAATCAAACCTGTTACCCCTCAGAAATCAGAATGTTTCCAGTGTGTTCAGGCTCTAACAAAGAAGACACATACTCACTCTTCTTACTAAATGTGCCAATAGACTTCTTCTACCACTCACATCCAAAGGGCAGAAACTACTTTGGAACTGGCTCTCCGAATGGCATAATGCTCAGCCAAAATATTTCCTCAGACATGTAGAAAAGGATGGTGAATCAGATCCATCAGATCAGATCAGATGGTCTGGATCACAGGAGCCACAGCCTGCTTCATGACTTAGGGTAAATCATTTAACTCCTCTGCCACTGCATTAGTGTTACCAGCAATAAGTATTTCTACTATGACAGAATGAAGAGGTCCCAGATCTGAGCCTCATGAGGTCAGTAGTTTCCTACCCAGTAACATCTCTGCTGCAGTTCATAGTCTCAGTGTTTTGCCTTAGCCAAACTCCCACAAATTCAGTGAGGCTGAAAATCCAGAAACCATTGCATAGGAAATAGCTGAAAGAGTGAGGCTAACACAATGAAACTCCAGTTTCATTAGGCTCCTCTAAATATTACTGTAACAAAAACAACATAGAATGACAGCACAAAAAAAAAGGCTGAAGTATTATGCCTTTTTGATTTTTTCTTTTGTAAAAAGGTTAAAAAAGTCACATTGATTTCAGTGGACTCCATATAATTTGTCTTGAGTCTGTTTCCCTGAATTCATGTGTCGTTATTTCAGTCCTTTTGATTCTAGGGATATTGTAGGGAAGAAAAAGGCAAAAAAGAAATTAATGAGGCTGGGAAAAAGTTAGGAGGAAGTAATCAATCCAGTATGTCATGCAATCACAGAGGTTTTAGGAACTGTGTCCAAATAGGTCAACCTACGAGTGTTTTAAAGGTCCCTGGTCCAGGAGCATATGCTTATCACATCCTAACCCAATAGAGAAATAAGACTCACATTCATAGCTTCTCTTTCTCTCATCCTAGTTTCTGGTTGAAAGGGACAAAAAAAAAAAAAAAAAAAAAAAAAAAAGCATGATATACAAATTGGGAACAAGCATAGCACGTTCTGGAGGATCAGCTGATCATTCTCCAGAAATTGTCACTGTATGTGACTGAGGTTGAAGTGGTTGGTTAGGGTACCAATTTTCTGATACAAGAAGACTTTGAATATATGCTTCACCAAAAACCTGAGTATATCATTGAACTATGCCTATACAGACAGCTAGATCATCCTCAAACCCATTCTGACTGAAACAAGCTACAGTGTCTACCTCTACAATTTACCCGGCAGCCAAAGAGCCCTACTCTGGCAGTTCCACTGAAAGCATGAGTAGGAGGTGGGGATGCTGTGCTTGGCCCCCTGCTCACACCACCACTCCTGGAAACACACTGGGACCTCCTGGAGGTCCAGGGCTTGCACACAAGAGCATGGCAAACACCATCCATCCTACTGCTCTTTCCTCTTGGCTCACTCCAGCTGCAGAAAAACCCTTATAGGAACCATGTACGAAGGCCAATATAGTCAAGGAAGTACAGGCAATACATATTCAAGGTTCACCCCAAATGTCACTAGGTGATGCACCATACCACAGCAATAGATGCAAACAGAGATGTATAGCTACTTTATAGAAGCTATATATCCCTATCAGGAGAGCAGTTTCTTCTCATTCGCACAAAAAAAAAAAGTTGCCTCAGCCTTTTTCCAATATAGCCAACATATTTCATAAGATATGTTAAAGGCACTACCTGAGCTCTTAGAGAACTAAAGCGTGTTCAGATCACAATACTTTTACTTTTCTACTTGTTCTGCTTTCTTGTAGCAAGTAAACAACCAAACTTTTCTCATTTGAAAATAAAATACCTAATTCAATTTTAGGTTTAAATTTGGTCTGCCATGGTAGGTCAGCGGAACCTCTGTAACACCTAGGCTTTGACTGCTTAAGTAGAAGGGTTTCATCATAGTTCATAATAATAGCACAATAAAAGAAAAAAAATTAAAAAGTGAAATACAGTGATTCCCTGGAGGTTATACATGTAAATTGTACTGAATCCCAGATACATTTCAACAAGAAAAGCAATATTTTGGGACAAGAGTTCTGCTTTTGTAATGAGCCTGTAAGATTCATTCCAATGAAATAGCTACAGGTATATTGTACCCCATGAACTATTACAAAATTAAACTTCATAAGCAATATGCCAGTGCTTTGTGTGATGCATTTTCTAAAAGAATCATTCAATTTATCATGTTTTCCTGAAGCGTTATGAGACAAGGTCTTTGAATAAAACTCATTTCATTAGGCCACCTTGTTACATGGGAAGATAAGATCTACACTTGACTAAAGACATCATTCCATCATGCCCATAATCACCCTACCTGGAGAAGTAAACATTCAGGACCCTAGAAAAATGGCACTGCGCTGCTTCACTAATGGTCCTGAAGGAATACATTAAAAAAGTGTCCAGGCAGACATGTGAAAAATTATCTGAAAGGAAATTCTCATGCACAGAAAATTCTTCTATATGTAGGGTTGAGTCATATAGGACAGGCATTCGCTTCAGCTGGGAAAAGAGTGGAAGGCAGCATGGGAGGACTGTGTTATTGTGGATAAAAATGAGATCAAAGGTCACTTACTTCACAGAGCCCATATAGCTATTCCTGTGCCAGTTTAAAAGGTATACCTCTTGGAACATTTCTATCCCCCTAGTCCTCCCACAGGTGCACCTCCACAGTTAAAAGGACACATATATTTGCACAACTCATTTCATTAAATATGCCTGAAGGAGATCTGAGATCTAGTCCAAACTAAATTTGCTCTGTAGTATTGGGTTTAATTTTTCTGAGATTCAATCTATAAAAAGAAAGCAGAACTGATAATATACGTCCAGAAGCAGGTTGTAGTTCTGTTTCAGACTTGTGCGGTGTTTTGATACGTGTAGGTAGAGTATTCACCGGGAGTTTGTAGAACTTGAAGCCTGGTGCAATTCTTTTTTCTTTAGTTCAGTGTTACAAGACTGGGCCCTAAATATCTCCTCGCCTGTTCTGATGTGAATGAGAAGTAGTTCCAGTGAAGTCAATACAATTAAATCGAGGCAGAAGCAGAGCTCAGGCTTAGCAAACTTTAGGGCCAAATCTGGATGCATGGAGTCATGAGTCAGACACACGTCAGATTGCATTACAGACAGCATGGAAAATCCCATTGCCCAAATGGAAATCCAGGACAAGTCGGCATCCCAAAGACCTAAAACCTGAAATGAGGCCTACACATGAGGCCAAATCTTTCCCAGTCAGAATATCTGCTTGTCCTTTTGTGTCATGACTCACACTGTTGATCACCCCAAAATTTATCCATAAAGCTGAAAACATTGTGGGGTTTTTTATTTGTTTGTTTTTGGTTGGTTGGTTGGTTTGGTTTGTTTTTTTTTTTTTTTCCCTGGGTTATTTCTCAGCCAGACCAGTTTCTTCGTCTGGCTTACTGAGCAACTGCTCATCCGCTTTGGCCAGCCCCAAATGGACAAGCCTATAATATATTGCTGTGGAGAAAAGTGGAAACGGCAGTGGCCTACACTTAGGCTAAAAGAAACCTTTTCTCTTGAAGTCTTAAACAGACTTCTAGATGAATGTTTAAATATGTTAGGAGACATTTTTTTTTCCATTGTTATTTCACAGCTAAGTAGCAAGTCTCCACTTTTTTTTTTCAAAATGTTTTTAATTATGCAATGTTGCTGAACTGCTTGGTAATAAACAACACAAATGGCTCTCCTAAGAAGGATAATTTTCTGTTAAGGATATTTCAGAATAGAAAATCTGGAATATTTTCATATCCTTCAAAACTTATTTGTCTTGCAGTGAAAACAAAGTACATTCATGTTTGAATATCAGTATTTTTGCCTTTATATGTGTGTTTTTTCACATTTTTCTCTTTTCCTTTTTTTTTTTTTTTTTTTTTCTGTTTCATCAGTAGGGAAGGGAAAAGGGAAAAAACACAGCATCCTCCTTTTTGTAAAAAAAAAAAAAAAAAAAAGCTGTGGACAATACTACTTCTAATGAACATGCTGCCATTTTCCTGCCTCCCCCACAAAATGACATTTTTCATCTATTCTTATGTCTAGGTAAAAAATCAATTAAAATTTTCAAATCTTCTAAAATTTCTAGTTATTTCTAAAACCTTAGTTGTGGAATACTCGCATACCCCAGTCCAAGCTGGAGACTTGGAAGGTAAGTCCCCAGCTATTAAATGCATTTCACTTAAAGAAGTTACAGATGAAATCTTAGGTGTATTTTCTTGTCCCCGACTTCTACCTGACACTGACACAAAGTCTTGTTCCAAACTGAAGCGTTCCTAGAAACAATATTTCTCCCTTACAATCAGCAAAAGTATATTTTTTAATTCTGTTAATGATACATGCATTTAAGACTTATTGGTACACATACGGGCATTCATTATGTGGATTTTGGATTTAATAGTATATATGTCAACCAATGTGAGAATATCTCCTGGAAAACTTAAATCAACTCCAATTCCAAAATAGCCAGCAAGAAACTTTTTTTTTTTTTTTGAAGTCCATATTAGATGAGGTGCTTGAAGAAAATGCATTCCCTCTGTCCCAGCTAAACTATCAGCATACAGGGAAAAGCAAAGGACGAAAATGCAAGGGAGTGGCAGCTCCTTCAGAGAGTTTCATGCCTTTCTAATGCTAGAATTTGGACACAGCACAAAGAAGCAGCACGGGGACAGAGAGTTTCCATTTACACAGGTCAGCAGTGTGTCAGGGAGCTGTTAAAGGCACTTTGTCTAGACTGAAATTTCTTTGATGAGGAAATTCTCTCTTTTTGCTATAAATATCTGTTCAGCTCTTTGCACTGTGGGTTCCTGACAGGGATTTCGCCAGAATCACTGCTCTCATACAAGACACATATTCAGTTGAAAGACTAAGAAATATGATCTTCTATGGCAGGAACCAGAGAAAGTCGGGGCTCTAAAAGGCATAAGCAGATCTTATTCACAAATGATTTGATTTGTCATGGGAGGATCCCACACATGCTGTGATGGTCAAAAGATGGCTCTGTCATAAAGACCTTCTTCGGGGTTTTATGGCCATCACCAACGATGGACGCCTTTAAAGCACTGAGGATGTAGGTGACATCTTAGCATCCACCAATGTCTTGCTTAGACACATTTTAAAGACTATATTCACTTCATATTCAACATCCTGGCTTTTGAAAAGAAAGAAAAAATAAACATCCCATCAAGAGGAGACTAAAAAAAATCAAAATGTGAACAGGAAAAGAGGAAAAAGAGAAGGAAAAATAACCTCCTTGAAAGTGCTTTCCAACCCTTTTCAAATGACAGTTCTCAAAACATTTTTCAGTGGAGCTGCACATCCTTGAATAATGAATTCAAGAATATTAACAATAGGTCTGCTTTTCCTAGTTACCTTTTGTGATTCACTTAAAAGTAGTCCACTGACCCTCAGGGTCCACTGGCAATAGACGAGACACTATAATTATGATTTACTAAGTATGAAGGGAGTAAATTTCAAAGACTAAGGTTGGAATTTCACTTTGTAAATGCAACTAATAATATTCAAAGTAACACAATTATATCCAAACATGTCATGCTTAGCAAATGTAGAGTTACATAATTTCTTAATCATTTGCTATAAATATCTTTATATAGGAGCAATATCTTCCTACAAAGGATTCTCCTTTACTCTCATACTGAACCCTGGATCTGCCTGTCTTGTGCTTGGCAGCAGCATATACTTTTAAGTTAAAAAGCAGCCATATGATATCAGGCCATATCCTCAGCTGGAGTAAATCAGCTCTGCTGAAGCAACAGAACTGTGTTGATGTACACCAGCTGAAGTCCTGGACAATTTTTCAAAATAAAAATACTTTGAAGTGACCCAGACTGCAGCTTCCCAACAACCCTGGGCAGCAGATGAATTTAAATCTCACAAGTTGTTGCAAGATACTGATCTCCAGGAAAATGATCTCAATTTCCATTAAAAATAGAGCCATTGCAGAGTTGATGTATTAAGTCTCACTTTTATTCTCCCGTGAGAAGGGTGCAGGTGGAAGGAAGCAAAGAGCAAGGAGAGTTTGGGGTGAGAGTCTGTTTCTCAATCTGCCCGGACAAGGCTGTAAGTGTCAGTTTACCTCCAGCTCAGGCTGTCTCACACAACCCACCTAACCCAGCTGAAGGTCGCATCTCTATCACTTGGCACTTCAGAGTCATTTACATTTATATGTAATTGTTCTTTGAGTGTGCACGTGTTCAGAGGAGCTGTATGACTTGGGAATTGGTAATAGGATATCAGAACCTGTCACCAAACAGCCCCCAGCTCAAAAACAGAGCAGTTGTTCAAGCATTCACAAGGCGCTAACTTTCTGATAGCTGCTCAGCGACTTGGGCGAAACGAGTTGACGGTTTCAGCCTAGATCTCCTTTGACATGTGTCCCTATCACAAAACTGCTCTGTTGCAGCAGCTGTCAGAAAGGGCGCGTTGTGGGTATTGTCAACAGAAAGGTCACGGACTGATGGTGTGAGTGTGCAGATGACAATCTCCTCTCACCCCGAGCAGTCAGTTTTCCAAGAGAAGTTGGAGAAATGCTGCCGAACAGTGTGAGAAATGTCACCCAGTTGGTGCCCTTGCTAGTCCCACTCTAGAGGTTGAAACATGACATCAGACCTGTGGATGTTAAATCTTATACCTTTCAGAATCATTTAAAAAGGTTGAACGAAGTGCTGTGAAGACAGTAATAAATAAACATGCAGAGAGAGCTAAAACAGGCTTCGAAAAAGGCATTTGCAAACCCTGTGGCTCCATACACCGCTCTCACTAAATTTTGCTGACAATGCCAGCAGGTGCCTAGTGGCAGAATTACTGATTTGTATTTTTTTTTCCTAGCATCTATTTTATCTAGCACTTTTTTTTTCTACTAGTTCTGTAGGATTTATGCTTTTCACTAAGCACCTGTTTGCCACCTAGGAAATAATAAGTGCTTCAGGTCTCCCTGCCCTGTAAAGAGACAAAGACAGGGATGGAGGGCCAAGGCACCTATTCAGCTACAAATAACCCCAGTATCACAGAAAGAAATAATTAGGTTTTTGGCCCTTGGCAACACAAGGTAAGGGATAAAACCTCCTTCTGTGCAGAGCCCAGGCATGCAAGCTCTTCTCACAACACAGCACAACTGAATGGTGAAGCTCAGCCCTACTGTGTGTCAGGCTCCCCTCACTGTTTCAGGGTATGGATTACAGTACAAGGATTGATCACAGAGAGTGAATACATACCTTCAATTCAGCTGAGATGGCATGATAGCTATATGGCCACCAAAACACAGGATTCAAAGGGAAGTATGCGCAGCTACTGGGTGAGATTTTCGGTGCAGCTAGTCCTCAGTTACCTGCTGTTCTGTCTCTGCTGTTATCAGCAAGTGAACTGGACAGGCAAGAGCTGATTTGGGTCTCTCTCTAGGAGCTGTGGTTAGCTCTCTGGGCTGAAGTGCACCTGTATTGACAGAGATGGAGCTTTACTATGTAAAAGCGCTCAAAGGGAATCCAAGATCTGAACTCCTCACATCTTGAGCATGAGTCAGAGTTTTGTATCTGATCTCATGTCAAGTAAACATTCATTTCATTAAAGTCTCTTGTAACCTCTAAAATATCCTTCCTGTGCCCAGAACTGACCATCTAAGCACTTTGGTTCTCAGAGCAAGCTAAAAAGACAAAAATATCTTTCTTGCTCATTGCCTTGGGAAATTGCCATTTCTTCATTCTTTGGTGACTGTTTGTACACCTGCACAGAGGATCAAACACTTCAGACACTGAACACACTGAGGGCTGAAGCATATGTACTGTGGAAACCCAGGTGGATACTGTTTGTAACCAACAGCTGGTGTCTGGAAGGAGCTGCTAAGTACCTTCCTTTCTGAAAACAAACTAAAATGCCTCCCTGTTTAGGGTGACTAGCTGAGCCCACATTACACAGTAGTAGCTGGAATTAACCAAGAGGGACTTAATAGAGCAAAATCAATTACACTAGAAACCAGTGGCACGAACAGCTGGATCCCATTCTCGCTTCAAGCCCCAACATCAAAAGTGCCCACTTTTTTGACCAGTCACTTCTAGTCAGCTCAGGGACAGATGGCTAAAGACAGGGTTACTTTCAAGGGGATTTCCTAATCACAGCTTTCTCTGTTTCTGAAACATCTTGTTTTCTTCTGCAGGTGGTATATAGTATTGTTTGGTCACCTGGCAGAGGTCACCACATTTTTACTACATAATTATTTAGGGGCTATTACATATAGCATCTTATAACATTGTTTCCTACTTGTTCATTGGACAACCCTGCAGAAGGTGTATAGGGGAAATTCATTTGTGTTCTTTGTACTTACAGGCCCTTATTAAGCACTTAAAACCCAGCGTCAACCACAAGAGAGTTGAAGAGTCCTAGAGTGACTAGCCCTGACTTGCAAGGCTGGACAGTGTCAGAGGCAAGAAAAGTCCCAATGGCTCCTGAACATGTACTCTGTGCCCTCACTCCTGAAACACACTCCCACTACCAAGTCTTCCTCTTGCCGGAACCTTTCATACTTTTTCTATTTTGTTAGTATGTGGTAATATCTAGAAAAGCTGCAAACAGGATGTTGACATGGGGAAAACCCTTTCCTCTCTTTTCTTGCAGGTCTTCAAATACTTGCAGTAGTACAGAGAACCAAACAGCACACTTCCCCACCTTCACCTCTCTCTTTCAAGCTTTGCCCACAGACCATAAAAAACACACAATATTTTCTCCACCTGAAAATGCTGGGTAAATGACCCTGCAGTAAATGACTACTGTTGTCTCCCTTTGCCTGGAAGGTACTTTGTGCTGACCACCTCACCAGAGGCAGCTGTGGACTTTCTGTATTTAACTTCAGGTGAACTTTAAAGTGTTATGTGTGGTTCGGTCATTCCTTTGCAATATTCTTGAGCTGGAGTACACTTAGAAAATCATTCTAGAAAAAACTTCTTGGGAAATTGCACACAATGTTTTGTATCTGAGTATGAAAAACACTTCCCCAGCTGGTTACTGTAATCACCTGCAGTTAAATGCAGGTGCGTCTGTGCATCTGCAATGGGAATGAGTCTGCTTCTCTAGCTATCTACCTTGTGACACATGAAAACCTTGGTGCCTGCGGGCTCATATTTGCTTTATTAGGAAGAAAGAAACATCACTGGAAACAATGAGATGCCTGTTAACTCTGGAATTGGTAAGTTAGAAAGCTGCACCAAAACACTCTTCTCTCTAATTCAGACCAACATTTGTATATTTTTTCCTCCACTGTCTATTACTTAATCTATCAAAAAGGGGAGTGTGGAAAACATCTGAAGGCAAATGGTGGCTTTATCATGTATGGCTGCTGAGTCCACCATGAAGATGGCTGTCATATGCTTTATAGCAGTATGGTAAGTTCAAACTAAACATTCACCTCCAGAGACACAGGATGAATGTTTTTGTCAAGTTGCATAAGAAAAAAGGGGAGGCTTAGTTGTAGTGAATGCTTGCCAGGACACTCCAGCCCATGGCTATCTAGTTATCGTGCTTTGAGGAAGAGACAAGAGAGGTGAAAGAGCAGATGAAGGGCAGCTTACAGCAGAAGCATGAGAAGGGATCTACCGTTTCACTTGATCAAAAGCGCCCCGCTACTGAAGACTGTCTCCAGCAGCTCCTTATTTGCTGGAGCCCTGAGGGCCAGGAGTCCAAATTAGTTCAGCATTTCCTGAAGCAGCCAGATTTCCTGTATGGTTCCACCACCACACAGACAACCACTGGCCAGATTTTCAAGGTCCTTGTCACACTGTTTATTGAGATCTTTAGAAAAACTTGGCCTTATTTTTTACAAAATATTGTAACAATGCTACATGCAGGTGGGCCTTACATATGTATATGGATAGTACTGATGAGGGCAGAACATCCCAGAAATTTTTCCTGAAAGGAGGTTGGCAACTTAAAAACTGAAAACCATCTTTTTCCCCACTCCAGAGCAGAAGAAAGCTTTTTGGTTTAGGTCCTCTTCAAGCAATAAAAATACGTTGTATTTGCTTAACCTGAGCTCATGGCAGTTGTATTATGTTAGAGATCCTGCCTGACTGTGACGACACACAAAAAAGGAAACTGCACAGTCATACAGCAACATATTATAGAAGATAGGTACAGCATGACAGAGTGAAATGGCAATGGATCAGCTAAGCTTCACAAGTACTCAGTGCAACATATCAGATTGAATATGATAGATTGTTAATTCAAGAGTACACTAATCATTTAATTATCATCAGGGATTACCAGAATGAAGGGAGGGAACACAAAAATGTCATGCTACTGTGAAGGAAGCAAGCAATGTACTGGGCTATATCTAAAAAGTAATGTTGCTTGCAGGCATATAAAGTCAACCAGCTCCTTTTGCAGCAGGAGGAAGGCCTCCATAGGAGTCAACTCAGGCACTGCAAGAAGGTGCTATTTGGAAGAGAATAAAGACAAATAAAGATCTAGAGGACAAGACCTAGAATGAATGTAAGATTAAAGGAATGAGCAGTATTTAAAAAATAAGATTCAGAGGAAACTCAATAAACATCTTCAAGTATGTAGAAGTTTTCTTGCAAAAACAGAGAAAATAATTGTCATTAAATTTTGGGTCAAAATTATAGCAAAGAAGATTTGGGGTCAATATAGCAGAAGCTTTCTGACAGCAAGGAATGTAGAGCACCAAGATGGACTGCCTGGCAAGGCTATGGTAACTGCATCATCGGGGCTTACACAAACATCCAGCAGAATGCGACAGATATCAAGGGTATCTGACAAAATGATCCACGAGATCCAGTTACATGTTCTCCTGGCCTCTCAGATCATGCAGTGGATGTTACCAGTA
Organism: Tinamus guttatus; assembly: GCF_000705375.1. The sequence goes on from NW_010583631.1 coordinate 719,093, forward strand.
CTGCTCATTCAACAAAACTGTGGTTGGCCCATGCCATGTTGCTGCCCAAATACACATCTGGAATGCAATTGTCATACCTCCCTGTTTGGGGTCAGCAAGCCTTGCACTGGAGGTCTGTAGATTCAGAAGAAACTAAAGGTCACACTCCAAAGTCTGCCTGTTTTACTTATATATTACACTTAAGGAAGGCATTGTTCAGAATATCTAGGCAAGATAGACAGTGAGTACAGAAGAATTGTGTCCATTGTATAGAGTGGAAGCCTTCATTTTTGTATGATGGAGGCTTCAAAAGATTTGAAGATAAAATACTGATCCTCTAAGAGCAGGCTATTTTTGATGAAGAAAAAATACCCAAATTGGTTAATTAGGGTATTTAATCAAAATTAATCTATGAATTCTAAATTGTCTGAGGTATAAGTGATATTGAAATCTCTATGTTTGTATGTCAGCTTATTGCTTATTACTAGAGAGTAAAAATTTTATGGGCTGGGAATAATAGACTTTTGGTCATGCTTGAATTCACTACCATTATAATTCATCTTGTTCAATGTTAGTGCTACAGGTCTTTTTTTCTTTTTTTTTTTTTTGGCTCTTACAAACACGATAGAAAGTTTCTTGAGATACTCCTGAATAGAAGTAATTAACAGGCATAACAGAACCTCTTGAGATAAAAAGAAACAAACCAAACCCAAACTTTCACATTCAAAACAAACCCAAATTAAATGTTTATTTTGTAAGGTTTATAAATATTTAACTTTTCCTCTTTAAAATATTAAAATATTGCTCAGTCTTGGTGATGGCAGGTATCTGAGATTTCTTTCAGTTTTACTTTTCCTATATTCTGTGTTTCTCTTCATCTCTGATATTTCTGCATCTAACCTTAACCAAATGTAGGAGAAATAAAATGTCCACAAAAAAGGGGTTAAAGTCTGCAGGTCTTGTGGCTTGATCAAAATCATAAGGAAGGCCATTCCTCAGATAGATAATTTCTAGGCTAAAAATTTTTAAGCTTTTGGATCAATAGCCAAATCTTTGAATCACTGTATGATTAAGCTGGGAATTGCAGGAGATTGGGCTAGCTGACCTGGCGAGTCTGTTTAATCCTATGATTGTTCCTATGAATGATCATTTAAAGCAAACCAAATAGAACCTACAGACAGATGAAACTTGCTCATCAGGAACCCAAATGTATTTCTTCATAGGACAATACATGCTATTTTTCAACAGTCAATTCCATGCAAAGAAATATATTTTATGGTCTATGAGACCAATAAAAACTAACTCAGCTTGAAAGATGAATTTCAGTTTTCAAATAATGTCAATGAAATGACTATGAAAGACCTACACACCAAGAATTATTCATAGAAATTATTCAGACAATAGTTTCAAATAACCAACAAATGTGAGAAAACTGCAAGCTATTAACATACAATTCACACTCCAGAAAAGAGGCAGTGTATGAAATAAATTATTCAAGGCAAAGAGTTTCAGTGCTCAGTTTTACTCTAAACAGTGTTTTATCAGCAGCACCTTTTCCACAGACAAAAACATGGATATCCTGTTTTCAGTACAGCATGACATACACTGGCCATTCGCTTAGACTGGCCTGTAAATACCAGATACCAAAATCCAGTGCCTAAATCACGCTGTGACTTTGCCTAGAACCTCGTTATAGACAACAGAAATGTAGAGAGAGAGACTTTTTGAGGGTACCAGTCAGAGCATCTAGTTTGGGCTCATATGCTTTTTCACGATCTGGAGGAGACTATAAAGGGAAACATGAGTCTAAGAAACTATTTAGACATTTACATTAAGGACCTAAAGCGAGGTAATGGACCAAAAAGTGGAAACTACCAAAAGGGACAACTCCAAAGTGCAGTTGGCAGCATAGAGAACCTGTCAGCAAGGACAGCCAGCATGCACCTGACTTTCAGGCAAGTAATCTCAGTAAAAAGACTGACAGTCTTTTTTGGGAACACAACCACTTTTCAGAAATAATGATTCTGGAAAACTACAGTCAAGGTAGAGCCAAGTACAGAGTTATAGAGACATACAAAAAGAGTAACAAAATCCCTTATTTACTTACAGAGACATAGAGATGAGCAGCATCAACATTCTACCATTCTACAAACATCTGAATGATTATATGACTGAAACAGAGGCATTTCCTTCCCTGACCAGACCTTCTGACCTTCCATTTTCCATCTGGGACTTTTACACTGCTGACCCAGGTCCACGCTGATGTGACTTGTGTGGAAAGGAAGACCTGCTAGGCTAACAATTCTCACTGTGGCCTTGTCATGTTGTGCTCCTCATCTGTCACTTTTCAAGATCTGGACATAGCATTACAGCTTAGTGTATGAAATGAAACACAATATGAGCAATTATGCAGAGTCCACTGGTGAAACTCACTTTTCCCAATTATGCACCTTTAACTTGCAAGTACCTTGTGGTTGGCATTATTACTGACCCTTGATAACTTGTGGTCAATTAAAGGTCACGTGGTTTTTTGCCCAGGAAGAGCTGTACTAGTAACAGCATCTTGGTCAAATTTCATGAACACCGTCTCACCAAGTTCTCCCTGCAGAATCACTTGAAAGGGTTGTTCTTCCTCACTTCCTGTCTTAAAATGGCATATGGTGTTGCATGATCTGATAAATAGCATTGTACATCTACCCCTTCACTGTTAAGTAGTGAAATATTTTCCCATCTGTTTCAGTTTCAGGACAAAACCAGCATGGTAAGGTTCCTGGAACTTTAGGTTCTTTTCTACACTGCCCAGGACTGTGGAAATCCCTGAAGGCTAGTTGAGTTTTTGAGTTTATGTCTTTTGAGAAGAAATTTCACAAAGCAGATTGCCCTGTTTCAGCACTACCAAACTAGATTCCATACCTCAGCTTCAGACCTAGACTTTAAAACAGACCTTAAACCTGAAATGGAAATTCGTTCCAATTTCTTGTTCATGTGCAGGCTGGTTTTTATTTTCCCCAAACCAGTTTCCTCTTCTTTGCTGGCTGGATCTGCAAATGCTTAAAGAGGCACCTAAAATTTGTTCATCAGGCTCAGCTTAGCTAGAAACAGATCAGGCTCTAAGACAAAAAATCAACCCTTTATGTTCCAGAAAGATTTTCTTGGTAAAGCTGTCCAGGAAAGGTGTGATGCCAACTCCCATTCCTGCCACACACAGCTGAGATTACGGCAGAGGAGATGTTCACAGTCTCCAGCAGAGAATGGGTTTAAGGCACTTAAGGCACCCTGTGAGCAACCCTGGAGGTTGCAGCCGAGGCAGCTGTTCCAGTACGTGGGAAAAGGAGTTGGAGATTTAAACAGACAAGGCAGCTTAAGTGAGCATTTGGAACCAGTTCCCAGTGTAGACACCCCTTTTTCACTGACAGCTGCACCTTGGGAAGGAAAACGGAGACTACACTTGCTCTAAAGCCTGAGGCATACAAAAGGAAAACAGAACAGCGTCTTACAATTGCCAGCAAGCTCTGTTACTGTCTTCAGAACGTACTCCCCTCACCAGACCATCATTAGGGAGCACCACATGTGTGTGGCAGACATCACACCAGACACAGCTGTTGGCAGCTCCTCACAAATGGAAGGCCAGTGTCACTCCAGCACTGTTTAGCTGGGAAGGGATAAAAATGGAGGAAACTACATTTAAATGCCAAATACACACTCACATACACACATATCTTTAAAAGAGGAGGATGGGTAGAGTTTACAAGAAGCATTGGGCCTTCTCTCCTATGGCCCCTGGAGGAGTACACTTGCCATGGCAAGTCTCTGCTTCTGTAAGGCCAGAGAAGGATGAACAAGGCTTGGAAATGCTTTGCACAGTGATAGTTCTTCATAAATCTGAGTCTAGATTGTCTTCCTATACCTTGCCTTTGCCCACTCCTCCAGGGCTTTGAGCAGGAGCATTAGCCACATGGACAGGCCAACTGCGATGAGGCTTCCCTCCTCAGTATGCCCCAGGCCCACACCAGAATACCTTTTAGCACACATTTAAGGATATAAAGAACAACTACACTTACAACTGAGTTGAACTGTACGGACATACACAGCATGTACAACCCCATACACGTACCCTTCACTGCTGAGAATTTCACAAGGCCCAAAGAAATCTGCCTCATCTTTGTCTCTTCCCTGGTGAGAACACCTCAGATCCATAGAGCTTTCTGCTTGCTTTCTCTTTGCTATTGCCCTTTGTCACAGGAAATCAGGACATAATCATGCACTATCAGAACTAATTTCCTTCATAGAATCATAGAATGCTTAAGGTTGGAAGGGACCTCTTCCAACTCTGCTGCACACACAGGGTCACCAAGAGCACGTGGCACAGGACTGCATCCAAGTGGGTTTTGAAGATCTCCAGAGAAGGAGACTCAACAATCTCTCTGGGCAGCCTGTTCCAGGGCTCTGGCACCCTCACTGGTAAGAAATTTTTCCTTAAGTTCCTGTGGAACTTTTGGTGTTTCAGTTTGTGGCCATTACCTCTAGTTCTGTCAGTGGCCACCACTGAAAAGAGACCAGCACCATCCTCCTCACTACCTACCTTGAGGTACTTATAGACACTGATTAGATCCCCTCTCAGCCTTCTCTTCTCCAGGCTGAACAGGCCCAGCTCCCTCAGCCTCTCCTCATAGGGCAGATGTTCCTTGTGGCCCTGCGCTGGAGCAGCCCTGCGCTGGACTCTCTCCAGTAGTTCCATAGCCCTCTTGTACTAAGGAGTCCCAGAACTGCACACAATACTCCAGATGTGGCCTCATCAGAGTGATTAATTTAAGGTGCTTGTCAAACCCAGAGAAAATGGGAATATCTCCAGATCTGAAGCATTCAGTTTGCTTTCCTATGGCAAATTCTGTCGGTGAAGTGAAAAGGCTTGCCCTCAGACCATCCTTTTTTCACACTCTAATCTTTAGCTGATCTGTTTGACCAATATGTTCCCCTTTCTATACATTTTAAAAACAGGAGAACAAAGTATGGAAAAGCTCTCTCTTGTCTTTTAAATCTGCTGTTCTCCAGAATGAACAGGACTGGACCAAGGACTGACCCCCAGGGGACACCGCTAGCTACAGGCCTCCAACTAGGCTCTGCACCGCTGATCACCACCCTCTGAGCTCTGCCATCCAGCCAGTTCCTAATCCACCTCACTGTGCACTCATCTATCCCACACTTCCGGAGCTTGCCCAGGAAATTTATTGTCCTTCCTTAAATAAGGAAGGAAGAGGGTGACAGAGCACTGGAACAGGCTGCCCAGAGAGGTTGTGGATTCTCCTTCTCTGGAGATCTTCAAAACCCTCTTGGACACAGTCCTGTGCCACGTGCCCTAGGTGACCATGCGTGTGCAGGGGGGTTGGACTAGATAATCTCTAGAGATCCCTTCCAACCTTAAGCATTCTACGAATTTGTAAGTGTACAATGCCAAGATCAATGTCGTGTTCTCCTCACAAAGGCGGAGACTTTCATATTTGCTGCAATGTATAAAACATAGCTTCCCACAGTTAAACAATTTGGCAGAACTCTGCCTAGTAATACTGTCATCAACACAAAGAAATCTGTTTGATTTTATACCAAACTTTTCGTCTACCACATTAACATCACTTTTATTCTCCTTCTCCATATAATTTGGCAGGCTAGTAGCACAGAGAAGCCACGAAGTTCCTGTTGTGCTAGAGACTATGCAAACACATGGAAAACTCTCACTGCCTCTCCCAAGGCATAAAGTCAGCAATCAAAAACACACATTAATTTTCAAGTTTCAAAATTCTTCTAAGAATAAGAAGTATTTCATTGCACTGTCCAAAAAGATTCCAAGAAAATTGCAAGGTATAATGGCTCTGCCTTTGCTGCAAAGCTCCAGGTTTTGTTTATAATAGATTCACATTTGGACATATTGCATGGCCCTCAGTTCCCATGCTCCAGATGCAACCAGCGGTGGTGATGATGCTCTTTTCATCCCTGCGTGAGTTATTGTTCCATTAGCAGCCTGAACTTGGAAGTTTGCTCAGGCTGCAGCAATAACATGACAGATAGGTCTTTATGAAATCTACACTATTAACACTATTTGTTTTGCCATGAGTTGACAACTTTAGTAAATTGCTCATAATTGGCTATCAAGGAAAAAACACAGCTCTGCTCACCATTATTATGCTATTGATTTTCAATAATTGCTTTTTTTTTTTCCAGAGGATGGCATGGAGTATATGTTGCTTTTGTTTTGTACAGAGTACAACCTGGCTATATGGATCTGCTCCACGTCTGGAAGCTCGCTGTGGCAAGAAACACACAAAATGCACACCAGAAGTAGCTGAAGATTTTTTTCTTTTTTTTTTCTCTGGGATTATATTTTAGTAATAAAAGAAAGAATGGAATTAACCATGTAGCTAAACACGATGGCAGCCCTGTAGGATATTCGTGTTAGTCAAAGGCTGAAATGCATTAACATTAAAAAACTCCATAGGGTTATTTTAAATATTCATTAGGAAATTTACAAGCTTTGGTGTAATGGCTGAGGACTCCAGTGTTTTCATAATTGGGAGCCAGACCAGTGGAAATTTTCTCAGCCATGGGAAAACAGTGTGGCCCAGTTTCTGTTCCTATGTAAGAAATTCTTGATTACACTCTCTAAATATTAATCCCCTGAACGCATTCACATCCACATACCTGATATTACAGTATTGTTATGTGGCATCATGCATTATCAGCTTTTCTGTTTGATTCCTTTTTTCTTTCTTCTTCTGTTTTTTTTTTTTTTTTTTTTTTTTTTTTTAATAACCAGTCATGCCTATGGCCCAAAATACGCACTCTCCTATTCTTGTTTCAGATGAAAGGGACAATGTTGCTGGGAAGAATGTAAAGAGTGTCTACTGCCTCTCAACAGGTAAACGATTCACAAAATTTGCTGACAAGCTTAAGCATTTAAAATAAACTGAGGAAAACTCTCAGCAATCTTATTTAGAAAATATTCACTCAAAATTCAATTAGCACAAGGTTACCAACTGATCCAGGAAAAGAAAAAAGAAAGTGTGTCTCTAGCATTCTTTTTTTACTTTTCTTTTTTTTTTTTTAGTTATTTATAATTCCTAGGCTATAAACTTGCTAGAGAATCAGCATCTGGTCATTTTTCTGACCTCCTCTTTCTCTGGGAACAGAATTGTCTGAATTCTCGCTTCTTCACTTTCTTGTTCAATAGATGTCAAACAATCACCATGAAAGACTGGGAAAGGAGAGTTCTGAAGATTTACCCCTCCCAAGAGATCTTTGCCCAGATTTGCTATAAAACTCAGTGTAATCTTTGATCTTCCAGTGACTTGTACTCTTCTCTGTTACTTGAAACCCAGCATTATTATTAAGCTTAAGTAGATTGCTTTAAACTTCTAAAATATTTACTCTCCTGCCTCCCAATGGGATGTTAACAATAAAAAGTAGCGAGGGCTTCTACATTTGTTTTTACTTTACATAAACGAATTAAGCAGTCTCTACTATGCTCGTTTAGACCCACAATAATGTAAACTGAAGCAACATAAAAGAGCTTCCAGATCCATGTTTACAGAATAGAAATCCTACAATTTTTGGAGGGAGAAGTTTGAAGAAGGTACCTAACTCATCTTTACTCTCCTGACTGTGAGCAAACTTTGATAGGCCTTTCTGTTTGTAAGGAAAACGTGTGACGCTAACAGCTCAGTTGTTTGCTTTTGTATTTTTTCAAGCAAGTTCAAAGGGACTCACTTGATTGTAACCCTTCTCCCTTCCCCCACCCTTCATCCTTCATAACCATTGTTTAATGAATTTTTATTAGAAAAGCATGGCTGCACTTATGAAAAAAAAAACTGTCTTTGAAACCAGAAGGAGAGTGTGTTTTCCCTGGCATTAGCCTGTTAGTTTTTAATATCAGGTTTGCACTGGAGTTGACTCCTGGTGCATTTTGGAACCATAAGCCAACAAAGTGAAACTAATGGGAAAGGAAATAATACAGGAGAAGAGAGCCCCTTTTGAAGTGTGGGCCGGAAATCTGCACAACTCTCTCCTCCTCCTTCTCCCTGCTTCTTCCTCAACCCCCATCCCACATCCCATGGTGACCTGTTCTCCTCATGAAACATGTTTCTTGTGCACTTCTGTCTGCAGGATGACAGCAAGTAAAAACAATAGCTCAGTATGAGCTTCTCAATTAGCAAAACTTCTGGGGAGAGTATCCTCTGGTCTGGAAAAGACAAACAAAGTAGTAAGCACAGGGAATGAATAAACTGAGAATTCAGCTTTGTACTACTGCAGAAGATAAGATATATTATCTTCCAGCAAACTATCTACTGCAATATGCCTCCTGCACAGACTCCTGGAGAATAAGCAACTTACACACATGGTACGTCTCTGTCCAGCAAGAAGAGTGGAGCATGTCACAGGTGCTCAGAACTAATCACATCCCATCATGTTAAAACCAGGAAGAAGAAATTACCAGCAGAACCGCCACGATGACCTAGAGGTGATGCAAAGTATTGCCAGATCACAGTTACAGATTCTGTCCCAGATATTTGCTGCAGCTCACTCTTTGACGGCAGTCCTCACGAAGCTCAGTTTGTTATGTGTGACTGTGAGCAGTCCAGGATAATGCTGGTCATCCCTTTTCATTTTCCTTTAGTTATAGCTTTAGTGTTTCCTGGAGAAACAAGGTGGCCAGTAGGAGGCCTCTAGGGTAGAATTGGGAAACGTGCCTACTTTGCCCACCTAGTTGCCTGCTTTGTCACAAAGTTTTGTGTGTGTGTGCATGAAACTTGAGCTAGTTACTTCATCCAAGATTCTCAACAATTTATTGGAAATGGGGCTCTAAAATATCTTTGTGATTTTTTATGCAATGCTGAAGCTTAAAAATCCAGTTGTAAAAATTAAGGTAATCAAACTTTCCTAGCATGCAGCGACACTCCTGAGGAAAATGTGTTAAAAAGCAGCACTGGGAATCATTTAGTGTCAAGAGACCTGAAAAAGAGATATAATGCAGAGAAAAACAGACCACAGATTTTTAAAATGGCAAACATGAATCAGAAATTTGTCTTGTCCACTTTCCTTGAATTCAAGGGTTATGACACTGGAAAATGGTATTACAAGAACCATGGAAATGGCTAAAAAGGGAAGATAAAATGCTAGAAATATAACATACACCAATAATTAGGACTGATTTTGTACCACAGTGGTCCAAAATGGCCTACTAGAACCTGTTTTCATCTACATTAGACTTCTAAGATCTTGTTCTTATATAATCAATATCCTTTTGACATATTATCAGAACTGATTTCCTTGCAACTTTTCATGGGTGTCACTTCAAAAGCACAGAAGGAACATCACCTGGTCCATTATTCATTGTCTGAAATCACACGCAGAAAATACACTGTGAGCACAATGCATTTGTGGTTACTACATGGTGCAGTTCATAGAGGTACCTGGACTCCTAGTTGTAAGAAGAACCAATAGAAGAAACTAGCGTGGCCAGTCAGATGCTACATTAGTGGCCAGACAGAAGGTTATTGCCTCAGAATGTCATAGTATTTTTCAAAACTAAGTCCTCCATAGCACTAACATTATGGATGTGTTATCCTAAGTAAGCCTTTTCCCTCCAGCAAGAATGTGAGTGAGAGTTGAGGAGATAACTCCTTGCTATTTCTTAGCTCTTGCATTTGCTGACAAGAGGTACTAAGTGAATAGGACACAGCATTGCAGACTTGCTGAGCTATTCCTCTGTCCCTAGTAAGAGAACAGACAAACTGTTAAAACTATGATCCTGTTCTCCTCAAGGACTGAACATGTCCATACACTGCAGTTACACAATGAGAAACCATAATAAACAGGAAGAGATGATAGAAAACTAGATAGCAACCTATCAGAAAGCCTGCTAGGTACACTTTGCCTTGCCATGCAGTTTTTATAGTTCTTCACAATAATATCATGGCACAGTAGCTGGGTGGTACTTTTCACATTCAGGGTGTCAAAATAGCATTTGAAGAAAGGTATCTGTCTAAGAATTAGTTACCTTAGATTGCCCTTAAAGCTGATGAAAAGAAAGTTGACCCTTCTAGGTGCCAAGTTATCTCCTCCAGAAGCAGAAGCCCTATGAATCCTACCCTAAAGTGCTTACTTGGTTCCATCATCTATACAGCAAACACAGAGTGCTTTGGTGTACCTTGTATGTAAATGCACAGAGTGTGCATTTACAGACACAGCGTGTACCTTGGATGTAAATGCCCACAGGGCTGATGTCTGTGGCATTGAATCCCATCCCTGGAGAAGAGATCTTAGTGGGGTTCGAGGAAGGCAGAGAGGGCACAGGTGCTAGGACACACATTGCCTTAAAGAGTCTGTAGCATCAGTGAAACTGTGACAGCAGAGTTTAACTCAGTCCGCAGAGAGTCTGTGTGCACTGATAAATTTATTATTTATATATTTACACTGGCAAACTCCCACTGCCCTCCACATGTATCCTCATTGTCAAGCTGAGCCTAACGATACTAAGTGGCTTGAACCCATTTGCCTCTGCTTTAGCACTGTCTCAGCCCATGACCTTGGTGGTAGCACCTAGTGGCACCGATCAGTCCTTCTGCCAGTAGGAACTGCAACCAAGACCATGTGCGTGTGTAGAAGGAAAGGGACATTATTCGGAAATCATTGTTCTACTACTCACTTGCTGAAGTCGCTCCTTGAGACAGGGGATTAGAAATCCAGAAGGTATGAAAATCTAACCAGGTAATTAGGGAAGTTGTCTGCAGTGGTGGGTAATTAATCTTGTGAGACCCTGAGATATAGCAGTCATTGTTCTGACAGGATTGCCAGCTTCTTGCACAATGAGGCATCAGGTCATCTTCCCCATCATTAGGCACTAACGGACTTTCCCTGTGGACGTGATTTCTCCTCTTATTGACTACATACGGAGACTCCTCATTCAAGCTCCTCCACCAGATGCCTAACGTTAAGTAGGAAATATGCAGTCCTGAGATCCCAATTTAAACAAAGCCTACTGAAGCATAAAACTCACTCCCTAGTGATTTCAGTAGGATTTAGGCTTTATCAAAGGAAAGAAAAATGCCTTTGACTTGATCTCCTGTCTACTATGGCTACTATAGCTCCTGGATCAGAGCCAAACTGTCTTATTCTCAGGTCAGAGCCAGTTATTGCGTAGTTGCTGAGAGGTAGCACAGTCCTTGGAGTCTGTGAGCAGGGTGAGTGCCTTGTTCCAGCCACTTCCAGAGAGATGGACCTCTACTTCTTGCTCACGTTTGGTAAGGTAAGCTGTGTCTTCATCCACTCTGTAAGAACCTGCCTGAACACTGCAGAGTTAGTCCTGGGTCCAAAGCTGCAGCTGTATATTCTTATTAAGGCTGAAATTGTAAGCCCACAGAATGTAAACCCTGTAGGCAAAGTAAAAAATATGTCTTGCCACCATTGAAAAGCAGTATGGAGGATTGGATACAAGCCTAAAAAAGACCTGCTTGGAAAGCAGTAGGAATGTGGGTAGCCATGAGGGTGCAATGTGCAGTGCTTATGCATGGAAGGAGACATTTATACTCAGGAAGGTGCTGAGGAAAAATGCACTCGATACATAGCTGTAGCTCCCACAAGCTTAGGCAGGCAAACTGGACTGGTTTCATTTCCTGGCAGCCTCCAGGTGATATGGAACAGCTTAAATTTATCTTATATGATTTCTCTATGCCTCCTTTAGCAAAAAGGAAGCAATAACAATTCTTACCTCCCACCAGATGCAGAACTGAGGCAAGTGGAGCCCTAGAAGTTCCTCACCTGATAATGGCAAAGTGACTGACATAAAGTCACCTCAAGCTGCCTCAGAAAACTATTTCCCCATTAAAGTGGGCAGCAAGTGGATCAAGAAAATGATATAAAATCAGACACTGTGTCTGAGGTTATCCTGGCTAAAACACGACCATCTTATCCGAGTACTAGGCCAAAAACCATTTTATTAAAAAACACTGAGGTAAAGCCATGTGCAGGAGCAGGGGGAGTTGTTCCACATTTTTGGCACAGAAAAGCTGGAAGAACCCTCACCTGATGTCATTGTAAAGTGCTCTGTAAATACACTAAATAAGGGGTTTTTTTCCTGCACAAAATGAAAACGCATGCAAACCCTTAAAAAAAAACCCAAAACCTAAACATGTGAAAGCTCATGAAAAATTAGATGATGTGAAAAACTGTTTAAATCAAAGCAGCAGGTAAAGCTGGAAATAAAGTTATCTGCAGTTAAGATCTCTATGTACCACATTGGCAGTAATGCTATTTCCATATCTGTCTAAGATCTCATCTCCAAGAATGTATTATTTTGGCATTTCCCACATTGGAATTACCTCTGGTCCAAATTTGGGTAATAGAGTACGATAACATATTAACAAGTAATAAGCATGAAATTTTTATCCATTTTAAAAGATATTACTGAGAAAAAATAATAAACACATAAAAAAGTCAGTGTTTCAAAAGTAATCAGCAATAGAACCAGGAAAACAAAAGACTTAGGTCAAAGAGGAAAATGAAAGGAAAGGAAAGTATAGCTAATTGGTGACACTTTTTGTAGCAAAAGAATGTAAGAAAAACTGCATACCCATTCAGGAAAAGTAAAACAGATGTGTGAAGTGTCTGACCAAGCTATTGTTGTAGCTTTGTAATCTAAAATAGCTGACGTGATTTCATTCTAACAAGGGATTAGTTTAACAGACAGTTTGGATTAGCAGCAACATATATAAACAAACATGCTACTCTTAACTATCTGAAATATTGAGCTTGCAAGATGCAGGACAACAAGAACTGGAAAAACACTGGTTTTAACTCTTAAATTATGAAGCCAGAACACATGCCCATTCCACAGAGATAAGGAATTAGCAAAAGCCCTCAGCCTGAGCATTGTAATACAGGAAATGTTTGTGATTATGATTTCATTGGAAAGCAACTCAAGGCCTGCTCAATGCCATAATTGCAGAAGATTACAAAATATTTTACACCTACGCTATTTTAAGAAAAAGAAGGATAAACTCATATTCTATTCATACCTTTTGCAAAAAGAATGTGTGTCACTACTACCATAGGAGAGAGGAAAAAAATGTAACTAAAGAAAGCCCTTATCTAATATGCTTTTCAAACAGAAACAGAGATTAGGATTAAAAGATCTGAGGAGTGGAGGCATGTGGGCTGATAACCAGAAAGACACTGAGACGAGGAGAGAACCCTGTAGGCAGATGACCATCTTTCAGTGAGCAGTCACTGGCTTTTACGTCATAAACTTTCACAGACATTTGAGAGACTATACGGGATCCTGTATAGTCCCTTCCAAAGCTGCAAAGCTGTGTAGGATGTGATTCTAGTGTCATAGCACTTTCTGTAGTGCTATCATTTTGCTACTGTTAGAGGCTAACAGAAATATAAGCCCTCTGTTGATTTTGAGGCCCCTTAAGTCAGTAGAAAGACTGCTTTCAGTTCAGTCCCTAAATTCCTGCACAGTGTGTCTGTAAGGACAGTCATGATGGAAGAGTTTTCCCTAGGAAAAGAGTACAGCAAGGAGGAAGGGAATGTGCCAAATGATGAATAGGCTCAGCCCAGTAGACTTGAACTGCAGCAAGAAAAGTTTATGTTCGACATTAAAATTTGTTCTAATGAGAAAGATACAGAAACATTATGGAAATCACATCAGTGGAGGTCTGTAAAATGGGCTGGACAAACCTCTGTAAGGAATGGCTTGGGAAGACAGAGCCTGTCTTGAAGGAAGAGCACAAACTACATGGCATGGGGGGTCCCTTCTCTGTTTCTTTGAGTAATATGCATCTGATCAGATACTGACAATTACATTGGATACATCAGTTGCACAGCAGCCAGAGCCTAATATACATTATTCTGGAGGATTTACAAGAGTCCGCATTAAAACCAAGAACGTTTAGAAAGGGAGTTGTCGAGAAACGTGGCTGCAGTAGAGAATTCCTAACAGAAAGCTCTTGAAGGTGAAAGACAACAGGCCCCTGAAGAAATTAGTGAACCTCAGGTCAGTGAAACATATCTCCTAGAAAGATAACTTGCAGAGAAGTGCACGGGGTATCAAAGGAAACAAAAAATTATAATAAGAAAGCAATAAAAAGGACACTTTTTCATCATCTACTGTGAAGAAAAATTAAAAGAGAGAGTTTTTCAGTGAGAGTAAGCAGAAAAACAGAAACAAGCCAGTGGCTTATACAAAGCTCAGTTTTTGAAAGAACATATGGGATTAATGCATTTGACACACTTTTTTTTTCCTGGTATTGTCACCGGTCAGGAGAGCTGTGGCCTTCCCCAACCAAGAGGAGAGCTGCAAGGAATCCCAAAATCTTGTCAAGAAAATGAAGTACAAAGAATATAAGGCAAGGGAACAAGGCCTAGCTTCAGCAACTTGAAAAATAAAATGACAGGAATAAGTCGATGACATCAGCAAAGCTAGACCTTTATAGCACCTGCCTTCCTCATCTTATTCTATCTTATTCTGGATAAGAATCAGTATCTGAATCTTCCTACCTCAAGGGGAACGAATATGGTAAGAGGAACAGAATTGCATTGAAAGCTGGTTTATTTCATGACAAACTTAAGGTAAGGTCATGGTAGTGCCCACCAGAAGAGGTCAGAGTTTTGAAGGCAGGCAGAGTGTGGCCCTGTAGCCTAGAGAAAGTCTTGTCACTGTTAAACAAGACAGCTTTTCCACTGATTCTGCAAGTTCTCAAGATTTTTTAGGTATCATCTATACTTGTTTAGGCCTGTTTGAATCATGGTTCTAGTATGGTTAGCTGTAACAGCACTTTTCTGATGACCCAGTGACTGTTGTCCAATCTGTTTGTGTTTGTTAGGCTTCTATTTATTTTTTTAATTGCTTGATATAGTCATATTTTTATAAAGTAACAGTAGTTATTGGAGTATTGTGGGCAGTTCTCAGCTCCCCAATACAAGAGGGAAGTGGAACTTCTAGAGAGGGTCCAACGTAAAGCAACAAAGATGATTAAGGGGTTGGAGCATCTATCTTATGAGGAAAGACTAAGCGAGCTGGGCCGGTTTAGCCTGGAGAAGAGAAGACTGAGAGGAGATCTGATCAATATGTACAAGTACCTGAGGGGAAAATGTAAGGAGGATGGGGCCAAACTCTTCTCGGTGGTGGCCAAATGGTCAGGACAAGAGGTAATGGGTACAAGTCAAAACACAGGCAGTTCCATCTCCACTTAGGACAATAATGTAGTGTAGAGGAACACAGGTGTGAGATGACAGCAGATCAGAGAGAAGATGATGCTGAGACCCTTGAGCTGTTAACAATTTACCGGAAGTTCATTACCAATGGCTAACTGTGGTTGCTGAAGAGCAGCAGCTTAGGCAAACATATGTCTGTGAGCCCTTTTCTCTAAGTCACCAGTGGAATGAGAAAAGCATACCCATGGTGATGTAGTAAGAGCCAGCCTCCTGCAAACTTAGGAGCCACATGGGGAGGGAGTATTCCAGAGGAAACAGCAGCAGTAGACCTGTTAATAACCTTAAGTCATCTGCTTGGCTATAATGTCCTTCTAGCTGAAGACTCATGTAATACAGGAAGAACAAAATGATGGAGAAGGAGGATGCAAACGTTTACTCTGGTAAAGAAGAATTTAGGCAATCAAAAACTGAACTGTTTGTAAGACCTTTTTTTGAAAGACCTTTGCTTCAGTTAAGAGCAAGAGGATTTTAGCAGTACCTTCAGCCTAAGCGTTCCTTATATCCAATTTATCCTTGTTCTGCACAAAAGCAGTATGCCCAGGTAGCCAAGAAGGCCCATGGCTTGTATAGGAACAGTGTAGCCAGCAGGACCAGAGGAGCAATCATCCCCTGTACTCGGTGCTGTGTTCAGTTTTAGGCCCCTCACTACAAGAAAGACATCAAGGTGCTGGAGCATGTCCAAAGAAGGGCAACGAAGCTGGTGAAGGGACTGGAGCACAGACCTTATGAGGAGCAGCTGAGGGAGCTGGGGTTATTTAGCCTGGAGAAGAACACTTAGGGACATAGTTTAGCAAGCATGGTGGTGGTGGATTTGCGGTTGGACTTGGTGATCTTGAAGGTCCTTTTCAGCCATAATGGTTCTGTGAATTCTATGAGAAACGCACCAATGAGGTATTTATGCAAGCATGGCTGCTCTCCTCTTGATCCGTCTCTTGCGGCTTATCCTTCGGGGCGCGGGATCTTCACACTCACCACATTCACATGCATTTTCCTATAGTATGAGACTGGCAGTGAGGATCTGGCCTGAGGCTCAGATCTGACCTTTTCCTGTGGCAGACTTAAGTAGCACAACCTAAAAGTGGCAAATAAAAACAGAGATCAGAGAGTGAGGCAATATTTGCATATGCTCCCTGCCTACCTTCAGCCTTGCAGGACCTGGCAAAGCAGAAAGCAGAGCATGAATAAGTTTCCACTACTCTAGCACATTTTTTACTGGAGCAAAGACTGAGAGATATGTCCTAATGTTATTTTAATTAAAATGCAATATCATTTTGATTTGAACCACCACCTTTGATACCAAACTCAGCAACTTTATGTATCAGGCTTGGGTGGAGATAAAAAATTAATGTGTTAAATAATTCAGGCATCAGAGAGAGTCCCATGACCATAATATAAACATATTGATGCTGGCAAGAAAACATTTATTATTAATTTTACATAAGAGCTACAAAGTTCCAGGTGCTTTTTTTTAATACATGCCAAACTTTGTAGGCATGCAGAGTTTCATGAAAATTAGAACTTATTTATTAGTATCAATCTATATTTACATTAAGAAAAATAATAATTATACAGAAGAGGAAGGATTGTCTTACGTTTTCTATGTATATCTGGTCTGAAAAAGCATCCTTAAAAGTTTTAGGTAGTGCTGCAGTAGATGAGTAGGTGTTTACAGTGAGGATTAACTTCCCATTTTTTGAATTGTCATGGCAATGCCCCAGTTCTCCTATAAAATCTTGAATAGATGCTGATTAAAATGTTATGTTTTTTCCAGTTTCTCTTTTTTTAGCTAGAATGATGACCCCCACATCTGCAGAATATCTGGAATGTGTGTATGCATACATACATACAATATGGACACACACACATGCATCATATAAATATACATATATTTATTCAGGAGACTGTATATGTATATAGGATAAACAACAGTGTAGTAAACATCAAGTCTGCAAGAAAGAATCCACATATTTTTGCTATTAATAATCACTTGGCAAGTGGCCATTCTTGAACTCCTATCATGGTAAGCATCTTTGAATGGACATTTACTTTCTGAATACTGCAACTTTAAATGAAGAAGTACCTTGCCTACTCTCATTTAAATTCAAGCACAGACACTACAGTAAGTCACTGTGTTTGCTCCCATCCAGATCTAGCCCAAATTTCCAAACAAAGGTCTTAGTGCCAAAATTTTAGACCCCTTAAATTTGGAGTGAAAAACAGCATCTTTATATTTGTTTTTCTTATTTTCTTATTTTCCTGTTCTGAAATAACGGTAATTGAGGTAGAACAGGCTGGTCAGTCCTGAGCCCCAACGCTGGCAGCTATGCAATGCTGAGTGAAGCAACTGGAAACCCTCGCTGAAAAGCTAAAAGAGGGAATAAGGGAATTCTTCAGTGGAGTCAAGCCGGTGGGACTGGCTCTGGCAGGAGGAGCAGATTGAGACTGCAGGGACGTATGGCTGGACCTGCTTGAAATCCAGTAATGCTTTAGTAGCGCTGTCCTGCTGCCTTACCTGCCAGCACACCATAACCAGGGGCTGCTGTAAATTCCTTGGGGACTAGCCAGGCTCTGCGTCTTCCTGGAACCGAAGTACAAAATGGTTGACTAGAGTCTCTCTCTGCCACCCCAAGCACGGCACAACTCAGCCAGATGGAGAGATCTGGCACTTCATATTATGCAACTTGTGTATAGCAAAATACATCTTGTGCAGTTTTAGATCATCAGCTGAAGCACTGAAACAAGCACCATGCTGGGAAAATAAATGCAAAGAACGCAAATGGAGATGACGACAAAATCATAGAATTTTTCTTTTCTTAATGCTAATGTAATTAAAGACTTCCTCAGCATGGGCATAAAGGGAGTATTTAATTTTAACTTAAAAAAAAAAAAAAAGAAGAAGAAGTAGTTAAAAGATTTCCTAACAAAAAAAAATCCACAAATGGCTGGTGAAACTCCGTAAAGCAGCTGGAATTCGTTAAGAGTCACACTCTCCTGTGACCTGAGATGCAGGAATCTAACCATGACTCTTTTACAGATATGCTTTAAAACAAGTGCTGGCTGATAGCACTCTGGCCTGTTGGAACTTTTTGAAGACACTGTGGCAGCTAGAGGAGATAGGTACATTCTCCTGACATTTAGGTTTCAGGGAAAACCTTTTCTTTTAATTTCTTTGTCTTAAAAAGAAACAAACTTAATCAGTAGCAGTGACTCAGTATTAAAAACCAACAGCATTCTTTTCCCTCTGCTCTGCACATATGGTTCCTCTGAGAGACCAGAGTTAATGAATAATAATAGTAATTTCTTCACTAGCCTTTGCTAGCTTGGATACCATGTGAAAATGATTAAATGTGAGAAAGCAGTTTTCTACTGAGATAGGCCCAACAAATCTACTGGATCTAAACAGCCTGCATTTTGCAAGGATTTCTTTCCTGGAGGCTAAATACCTCTATTTTTATCATGGCCCCAAACCAAGCCCCAACAGAAATATCAGGATGAGTTTCGAAGGCATGATGCCTAAAAGGGAAGGTCTGTGTTAAGGAAAGCCGTGGTGTGATCTTCAAGTTTTTCTTGAAGAAAAGTAAGGCCCTTGTTTTCAAAAATCCAAAAGATAGAACAAAATCGGGGGATGTAGCAGAGCAATAATTTTCTACCTGGACTATTACCTGCTTTCTGGAAGTTAAACCCATCAGTCACCTTCAGAAGGCAGCAGTATGAATGCACAGGGCATTCGAATATCCTTTTCTCTTAACCGTGGCAGGGTCTTTGAAAAGCTGCTTTATATGCCTGTGCTTCTGTTCCCTTTATTAAGGAGATGTAGTAGGAGGGGTTGTGGCTTTAAGGATTCCTCCTCCCACATTTTATTTTCTGTCATGCTCTGAGTTTGTGAAAGTTTAAGCACTGCTGTAATAATAGAGCCCTTGGGAAAGGTGGCGCTTCCATGACTGCAGGTGTTGAAATATTCACCCTGGGATCTCAGTCTCATTAGCTCTGCTTGCCAGCCTCCTTATTATTGAAAAGGTTATTACAACATTATGCCTGTGTGAAAGAAGTCAGGCTCTGATTTGGACATATATCAGCCGCCCAGAAGCACCGCCACATTTGGTGCCGTTTCCTGTCAGCCTTAGCAAAAAGGCCAAGAACTGAAAAGATATGAAGACTGAGATATTGTTCAGCATACTGGGCCTTACAAAAGGTCATTCAAGGCCAAATCAGGGTGGCAATATGGGGAAACTTGCTCTGCTGGAGCTCGTCCTGTGCCTGTTCTAGAAGGAAAACTTCAGTCTTTAGAGCTGTCACTTTCTTTCACAACCACTAAATTCAGACAAACATTTTTTAAAAAAACAATCTCAGAAAAAGTTAAACCAACAACCTCTAAATAGGGGAAGGTGTTAAATTATGTGTGGCCTCATTCTTGTGCTCTCCCTGACAAACAAAATGTGGCCCAAAGAGAATTACAAATTATAAAGCTGTTAAGCTTTCCTTGGACTCTTTATTTCAGATTCCTTATACAGGAGTTGATAAACAGGATATTTAGACATGCTGTAGGATACAGACAACGAGGAAAGGGAGAGAATGGTTCTTTTCTCTCTACACATGCACATACACAAAAAAACACATATGTACACACATTTCCATTGAAATGAATGAGCCCATTCATATGAAACACAAGTTCTATTGGTTTATTAGGCTTGGAACCAAGTCACACCATCTCAACCTGCCAGAGTTAAGTTGTACATACCAGAAAAATGTCTCACCTGCAGTACCTGTCAACCTATTTCATACTAACCTAAGCAGTACAATTTCTACTGCTCATGGACCAAATCCTGAAGGCCTTGCACAGCCCTAAAAATGTACAAAATGAGCTTTCTGCCTCGTAACAAAGTCGCTGGGACTTAGCATCTCCTTAGGAGCCAGGCGGTGCTTCCCGCAGGAATGACTACTGAGGAGAGGAGGGACATTCCTTGAGGTTCCCCTTTCAGAGACTTCTCAGAATCCCTCTCTCTGGGTGGGTTGGCATCTCCTTTTGCAAAAGAAGCAAATGGCCTATCTCCCACAGGGTCTTAGCAGATCAATCATAGGTAGAGGGCAATTTGCCTTTAGGCTGTCTTCTGGCCCTCAGAAGCTCTTCCTTTTGTGGTCTACAGCACTACTCAGCAGTGGAGCTGCTTGGAATAATCCTCTGTTTGCATCCAGCTGTCTGTGCACTGCAACAAGAGTTTCACAGTGCTCTGCCAAGTTGCTCGGCCTTTGAAGGCATAGTCCCAAATACCACACATTCCATTCCAAGTCAAAATGTAATGACAGCTATAATTAAAACCGTTATTAATGAAAACATATGAAATCATAATAATAACTAGACAGTCCAACAGTGTCTGAGGTATCCTAGGCTGTGTCTTAATTCCTGTGGAACGTCGGGCCTGCTGCTGTCAGAAGTTGGGATAGCCGCTCGTCCTGGCTAACTCCTAACGCAAAGATCTAGTGTCTAATTATGCTGTGTTTGTTTCCTGTGTCACACACTGCTTTTCACCGCCCTACTGAAGATCACTGGGCCTTGCGTATAGCTCATTAAGCCAATATTCCACTGCAAACTGCTCATGTTCATGCACAGCTAACTCCGTCAAGTAAGCCTTTGTTTGGCAAAAATACCTTTGATGTGCACCATCATTTGTTTAGTTGTATCTCCCAGCAAGATTATCCCACAAAAGTCAGAATAATAGTAAGTACAAAGTTCTTATAATTATGTTTTGGATTTTCTTTTTTCCTAATCAATGTAAATAATCTATACCTACTTTGCTCCAGCTTGATTTTTTTTCTATACCATCGATATAACTCTGTTCTACACCTTGATCTTAATTTCTGGCATACACAGCAAAATTTAAGAGCTTATTCAATATTACTGTTCGCTTGAGGTCAGGATAACTTTCCTCTTTTCTTTACATTTTTTCTTTTAAAAGAATCCCTATTGACCTCCATGACTGCTTTTCACATAGTTCTTAATAACACCTTAGGAATTATGATTCTTGAAACAGGATTTCATGCAGTGGTAATAGCTCCTCTTAAAATGATGATAGAGATAAGGAATATGCTGTTATATGCTCTATGCTTTTAATCTTAATTGCTTTCTGTGGATTCTTATGCCATGTAGTCAATCTGAAATTCACAGTCTTTCACCTCAGAACACAAAGATTATTTTTATTAGCACAACCTGGTAATGCTGAACTTTGCCACTTCTGTCAAATGCTTTAGAGAGTGTGTCTGCCTCACCAAATCTCTTCCAGGTTCGGATTCAATTTACAGATCATCCATTTGTAGCTGAAAAAAAAAAAGTAAGCTGTGAATTCTCTGGGGTGTTCACAAGGCCATTTTCAGTAACAGCAATAAGTGGTTTGCAGTCGATTTCAGCTAATAAAATAGTAATAGCTAAGGCCTCCCACAACTAAGACATAAAGTCTTTTACAACCATGCCAAAGCCTCCTTCTCTATCTGAGCTTATTAACTCTCATTTCCTGTTAGCATCTACTATGCATAAACCACTGGTCTCTAGCTGTGACCACTCTACTGCAAGAAGATTGCACCAGAAACTTTCTTTAATTAATTCCTTTCACTTCTTAGACTCTTTATTAAGTCCAGGTAACCTGTTCCCTTATATGTCATTGAATAAGAGCATTCTCAGTTTATTTATTCAGGAAGCAACATAAGGTACAATTATGCTTATGTAATCCACCATTCCAAGGAGCTGACTATTTCTTTGTCAGCTGCAGTGGTTTCACTGTTACCTATATATCTTCCTGAATAACCCTCTTTCTCAGGTGTGTTGTTTATGTTACAGAGAAGTTACATTTTACTGGCATCAGAGTGAACTAGCAGCTCTGATTCTTTTCTAAGATGCTTGGAGATTCCAGTCATTCTCTTCTAGTATTTGAACGTTTGGGAAATTTTTTTACTTCTTTTCTTTTTTTCCGGATTAAAATATCATCACCTTAATTCCATCAGTACTATCAAAATTTTGTTGTATTCCCTTATGACACAAATGGGTTGCTGAACATAGCCTAAGTGGAAGCCTAAGGAAACAATGTTTTCTCAATAAGGCACAGAAAATACAAAAAGCAATGCTGTTTTTATAAGGAACATTCCCCACAGCTCCACTGGTACATACAGCATATAAAAATATCTGGTATCAAACAGTTTCACAGGAACTGATCCCCTAGCAAGTACTGTGACTTTTTTATTCTTGAATATTTATTCAGTTCTTTAGCGATTCTTAGGGTGCTAAACTTATCCAGCTCTTCTTTAGGCCTCTTTATTAAGAGGAATGGAATTTCAATAGCAATAAGAACCCAAACATAGCTGGCTCTCTCTTCTGATGTGTATTCTGCTGAGAGACATCTTATTCCCTAGTTGACATCTTCCTACTCTTCCCCAGGTATTTTGTCCTCCTACTCTCTCCAGCGCAATAAGAACAAGGGTTTGGCATATTTTGTATTCCATAATGGATGCTCTTCCCCATAAAGTTATTATAGATTGTTATTATAAAGGTATTATAGAGTTATAAAGTTATTATAGAGCTATAAAGTTAATATAGAATTATTCAAAAGTTATTATATTTGTCCACTTTATTTACACTCACATTAACTTTAGTTGCTATTAGCTTAGCCCTCCAAGCGTCCCTTACTCTCTCTTATCATCTTCTTGCCATGAGAATAACATCATTTCAATCAACACGCCACCGTGTTTAGCAGTATCCAATTTAAAATGAAGAAATGTCTTACTTCCTTTCAGGGTGATAGTCCATTCATCTTCTGATGAATTGCTGTTATGAAGAATCCCCCAGAGCAAATGGTGCTCTCATTGATCTCTTGTATGCTGCTTCTTACAAACTATTTCACTGTGATGTTACCTAGTTTGTACTCCACTTACATCTCATGTTTTTTTTCCACACTGTCTTTAGGCCCAGATGCTGTTTCTGTAGGACTCCAATTAGAATGTCCT
Source organism: Tinamus guttatus (assembly GCF_000705375.1). The sequence continues at coordinate 742,328 of NW_010583631.1, forward strand.
CAAACATTTTTTCTTTGCATTATTTAGATTCTCCACTATGTCCTCCCTTTTATTCTGGACTAGGAGACTTGTTGGTTTGACAAACTCAAATTTTGTCAAGAGTTAATTCTTGATATTCCAACAGTGATTTATTCCAGATCCTCATCACAACCTCTATCAGGTTAGTCCTCTATCAGGACTTCCCCCTTTAAACAGCAAAATTTTCTCTTCAGCTACAGACATGCCTGTCTTGCATTTTTTTTAATATGTTCTTCTTAAATAAAATAAAATAAAATACCACCAAAGAAACTTGTCAGGGATTCAGAACCACCTATTGTCAGAAGTAGCTATTATATTCTGTCTCCCGTTTGAAAGGAGATAAAGAGTATGGTGTCATTTACATCTACTGTTGTCTTCTCACATTCACAAACTTATCTGTAGCAAAAAAATATATATATATTGCTTCATTCATTTTACATTCATTCATTCAATCAGGGTACTTTCTTTCTTTCTGTTCCTATCCAGCACCATCAGTTGCTTCTCAGGGCTTAATATGCACACAAGAACCTTCCAATCTGCTGTTCACAGCTTTGTGAGCTCCATGGTCCTCAGCTCTCTTGGGCCAGGCCAGAGATCCAATTTCATGCCCTGTGTCTTGCCAGCACAGTGCCTGAAAAGAGCCACACTGACCAAGGGGGTTTCCTTGACGGAGTTTTTAAGGCACAGGTTTTGCTTTGCTGCCTCAAGGATTATAGAGCCTGAAGCCGCAATAACTGTTCAACGGATTTCTCACTCGGGTACTTCATTTTCTTGCAGACACTACCTTTGTCTTCTGTCCAAAGCTAACAAAGTATGTTTCCTGAATGGAGTAGTAGTCCATGTGAGGAAGCACTTCTTTACTGTGAGGGTGACAGAGCCCTGGAACAGGCTGCCCAGGGAGCTTGTGGAGTCTCCTTCTCTGGAGATCTTCAAAACCCACTTGGATGCCACCCTGTGCCACGTGCTCTGGATGTCCTTGCTGGAGCAGGAGAGTTGGACAAGGTGATCTCTAGAGGTCCCTTCCAACCTCAACCATTGTGGGATTCTGTGGTTCTCCTATAGTGGAAGGTGTTTCTTTTTTCTGACCTCTTAGCAAGACTGCGATTGCTGCAATTCCTTTCATCGGTTCCTAGGTGTACAAGCTATGTAGTCCGTGTTAAATTAAACAGGTTTTGGAAGCGCTGGACCTGTACACATGCAAGGTGCAGGTGGCATGCACCTTGTATCTACTGCTCTCAGTACGCATGGACTCATTACATCTGGGCCAAGAGCAAGCTGAAAACATCAGTTCACTCTCTTTCTTTGTACTCGGCTACATCTTTATCAGATGCTTTCTGGAAACACTAGCTACAAGCAAGCTGTCAAATGTCTGGAAACCCCTTATCAATAAAGATAGTTTTATATTCCATATGATTATAATTGCCAAAAAGACAGAAGGGCATAATCTGTAAAAATTTAAATACTTAGCTTTAAGCAGAGCCAAGGGAAAAAAATACTCAGAGTTATCCCTTACCTTGTTCTTTCTGCTGAAAGGCATAGTTTGAATGTGTTGTAAACTTCACTGATGTGCCAGGTGATAGTGAAAAGTCTCCCATATGAATGCAGAGGCATATCTGCAAATCTATGCAGGTCTGATGCTGCTGCAATTGTTGATGCAGTGAGTAATGATACAAATCATCTTTTTTTTTTTTTTTTTCCTGCAGTCCCTCTACTCTGGACTGTGGGTTTTAATCTGTAAGGACAGGTGCCAAAGGTTGAATGTACTGTCAAATTTTGTCAATTTATGTAGCAGCAGAAGGCACACAGCAAGCCAAAGCTGAGTCCAAAGTTAGACCATTAAAATATCCATTGACATTGATGTTAGCATTGTCTAACTGATATGATATGAAAAGACCTTATGAATTAATTACATGATAATTAATTTTTTATAAATTCTCAAGACATCACCGGGTTTTGATTAAATCTTTACAATCCATCTGCAGAATTCTACATGACAGTGCAATAATGGACAGAAAAGTTTTCATCTTCTATGTTCACAATCCATATGCTTTTTAAATAAATGCTATTGAAGTTTTGGTCTCCCCGCTGTGTAAATTCAGTAGGATTTTCACATAAGGGCTTGTATATCTTCTGTTTATGGAGTATTCAGCTCTTGCAGGGAAATAAACTATCTGATATAGCCAGTCTTTCTCTAAGTTCCATGTTCTCATAATCCCTACAGAGCTCTAGATTCAAAGAGAAATGCAGCTATTTCAGACCAGTGCAAGGCCAACTTCTTTTTTGCTCAAATTTAAGGCTCTGGAAGTACTTTTCTTAATACAAAACAAGAAATGAGATTAAATTTTTCCTCCTGACACAGAAAAAAATCCATCACTTTAAACTCTCATGGCTTAAAAATATTAACAGCTTTTCCCTTACAAATTTGGCAAGATTCTCCTGAATTACTGAGAATGATGATTGTTTCAAGTTGGAACTTCATAGGTCATTGTGTCCTTTACAACACCAAAAGAGAGTTGTTTTACTGACATCATTGAAGGTACATTATGTTACACCAGCTGAGGTATAATCATATATTTAGCATCATTTCTGGAAATAAAAACTTGCTGACATTTTTTTTCTTTTGATAATTTAAAAGGTGTGGTAGTTCATCATGTGCATAATTGCAAAATAACTGAACAAATCTTCCAAATGCCAGTTTTCTTTTCAAAATCGGTATGTCATTAAAGTGAGATGACATGTGACAGACCATTTTAAAGAAAAATCAATTGTGTGAAAACGGGACGTTACTACAGAGATTTTTTTTTTACCTACCTTAAGCAGTCAAATGCAAAGAGAATCTGTGTCCCCTTCTTTGTTATCAGGAAAGATTCTGAAAAGTTTTGGTGTAAAGGCTAGAGACACTAAAAAAGAAGCTTAGATATTTGAGTTTTGACAATTGCTTTTACTACGGAGAATTTCTCAGAGGTTAGCCAAAAATAATTTAAAATAAAAATAATTTAAAAGGAGTAGACGTTGAGTTACGTGGTATGAAGACCTATATATGTATTCCAAAGATGGGGAAATCTCAACAGTTCATTCATTTACCATTCTTATTCCTAGTTTTACAGGAGAGTGGCAGTTTAGCAGTTCTTGAACTAATAATATTGTATCATCTCATCCTTCTCATCCCATAAAGCAATATTCTTCTTATTTCAAAAAGCAATATCCAGGCAGCACAATTTTAGGATCCATTCTTCTATAAACTCCTGAAAGCAACACATTAGTACTGACTGCGAAAGTTGATAATTGAAATGTATATACAACACTGACTAGATAAAAGTCCTGTGATCAAACTCACATGCAGATAACTTCCAGCGTATCACAGGCATTAGTGCATTAAAAAGTCACCCTCATATAATGCCAAAATTCATAGATCTGAATATCAAGTGTTGTCCGTATCCTTCCCAGTGTTCTTACAGAAAACAGGATGTAGTCTTTCTCCATAGCATTCACTTAAGAAAGGATTTAAAGGATTGAAGGTTCCTGAGAAATTTCTAATAAAATACAGTAGATTAGGAGGTCTATGGCATTATAGCTTAATTTGGTCATCTATCAACATTTCATAACCTTGACCTGTAATCTGAAATGAGAGTGAACTAGAACTGTGGTAAGGTTGAGCCCTAAGAGAGATGGAAACAGAGAAAGAGAGAGAGAGAGAAAGACAGAAAGAGGAAGGAAGGAAGGAAGGGAGGGAGGAAGGGAGGAAGGAAGGAAGGAAGGAAGGAAGGAAGGAAGGAAGGAAGGAAGGAAGGAAGGAAGGAAGGAAGGGAGGAAGGAAGGAAGGAAGAAAAGAAGGAAGGAAGAAGGGAGGGAAAGAAAGGAAGGAAGGAGGAAAGGGAAGGCAAGACAAGGCAAGGCAAGGCAAGGCAAGGCCAGGGAACATTGAGGAAGGAAGGAAGGAAGGAAGGAAGGAAGGAAGGAAGGAAGGAAGGAAGGAAGGAAGGAAGGAAGGAAGGAAATATAAGAAGAGAAAGAGAGAAAGAAGAAAGAGTAAGAAAGGAAAGGAAATAGGATATGGAAAAAAAACTTATTGAAGAGAGATCTGAAAGAAGTAGAAATATCATTTCTAACACTGGCAATAAAAATATATATATATAAATGGACACCGACACTGCAAGTTTTGTTATCTTTAGGGTTTGGAAAGCAGATTTGCTATCACAGGAGAAAAGCTGTCTCTCTTGCCCTCAGACCAGGATATGGTGAAATTCAGAATATATTTAGCAAAACACGATAAGATAATCATCCTTTCAAGGACTGAAACCATATCAGAAAAAAAAATAGTCATAGCTCTCTGTTCTTTTCTCAAGGTATTTTTTCTGAACGTCATGATCAGAAACATTAGTCCTAATAAGTCTGGGGCTATAGCCCACCCCATCTCAACAAATGCCAGCCTAAGAGAGAAGTATATCACAGAGCTGAAGTCCACAGAAGTAATTCTACTTGCATTGACAAAGCTGTCTTATTGAGTCTTGTCATATTCTTACCTCATTCAGTAGAGAGCCATAATCCTTCCCTGAAGCAGAATGAAAGGTAAAAAGTTTTGTTAATAAACATGTTGGTGGTCTGCAGCTGGCAATCTGAGCTGGAAAAAAAGACACTTCAATAACTAGCACTCTAAATCTCTACTCAAATTCACAAGTACTTCAAAGATGTCCAGCTGGGCCTTACTTTTATGGAAGGGATATGCAGCTCACCACCTTCCTAAGACAATTCATTCAGCCTTGCTCACTCCTGATAAGCAGAAAGGGAATGGTACTCAAGCATGAAGATGCTTAGAAGCAACAGGCATCTTTCTGACTATGGTAGTCTGCCCTCACTTCCTGGTCTCCTCAGAAGCATTAGGGAATTCTTGAGGCACATAGGGTACATAGCATGTGATTAGAGAGTCCAAAAATTCTGAGCAGCATCAGCCTATATCTGCCTACTCTTGTGCAGTAAATCTGACACTACCAAGATGTGTCATCTCCCAATTTCCTTGTACAGTGGATTGTATTATGATGGGAGACAAGATGCAACTATGGTGCCATCTGCCCCTGGAGGAAACTGTTTGGATCAGCTCACCAGAGGAGAAAGGCAATGTTGTTTTATGACATATGGAAAGAAATAAAGGCAGGAAAAGTTTGATTTAATGAAAAGCGTTTTCTGGACTGCCTGCTACAGATGCACTCAGCTGCATCACATAAATTATAAAAAAAATTCTGAAATTTGTGCTTTGTTTTGCTGTAGGGTTTTTTCTCAGCCTGATGGATTTTCTCAGAACAGGTTTCTGTTGCCTCAGAGATTCTGAATTTATGCCTTAATGTTTTTTTTTCTTTCTTTTATACTAAGTTCATTCCTATAAATTCAATAAAAGATTTTTGTAATTGACTTTTCTTTCTAATACCAATATTTTGTTGAGCCTATCAAGAGTATGAAGGCAGTTTCATTACTGGCCTCATTGACTTGAGGAAGTGAGATTTCCACCTTCAGTGTATTACATCTGCTGGCGTGGAAGGTTTAATGCATGTCTGCTTCAGAAGCAAGTAGAGCATGGCATTTGTGCCATTTTCAGGAATCAAATAATATTTTAGCCATGTATATTCTGATCTGCTGATCTCAAGTTATTATTTCCAAAAGTCACCATCATGTGCATGACCTTCAGACTTTTCAAACTTCAAACTGCATGCTTTTGAACACAGAATGCTAATGTGAAGAGTTTGAAAAACAGACAGTGTTTTATCAGTTCCCTACATTGACACTTGTCTACTTTTACAACATGGGATGTTCCTGCATTTGGGGCACAAACAATACCCACAACAGGCATGTATAAAAATTTCTTCTAATAGTCACAGATTTTGAAGACCCTACAGATTGCTTTATAGCTTTTATATATTTCAGTATTGCTTGTCGGCAAACTTATTGGCCTGAAGCAGATTGAGAATTTCTCCCCTTGGGATACTATTTTATCTCTCTGTCTTGATTTCCCATTGTAAAATCAGTTATATTTCCTGCTGAAGGATGTTGCTAGATTTGTTGGATGTTGTGTGTATGCTGAAGTGGATTGAAGTCCAGCTAGAGGTCAGTCATTAATGGAGTACTTCGGGGTCAATACTGTGTCCAATACTATCTAACATCTTCATTAATGACCTGGAGGTTGGCGCAAGGTGCATCCTCAAAAAGCTGTTGGATGATAACACAACTGGAAGGAGTGGCTGTTACATCATGTAGTTGCACTACCAGCTAGAGGGACCTCAACAGGATGGATCTCATAAAGCTCAGCAAAGCGCAAAAGCCGAGTCCTGTACCAGGGGAAGAATAACTTCATGTAGCAGTACATGCTGGGGGCTGACCAACTGGAAAACACCTTTGTGAAGAAAGACTGGGGGGTCCTGGTGGACAACAAATTGGACATAGGCCAGCCAGCCATGTGTCACTGTGGCAAAGGAGGCCAACCGTACCTAGGGTATATTAGGAAGAGTGTTGCCAACTGGTCAGGTGAGGTGATGCTATTCCTCTGTTCAGCATTGCTGAGGCCACATCTGGAGTGCTGGGTCCAAATCTGAATTCCCCAGTATAAGAAAGACATGGACTTAGTGAAGCAAGTCCAGTAAAAAGATGATTAAATATCTCATTTATGCATCTTAAATGACTCAGGCATCCCTCAAGAGAAGAGGCTGAGAGAGCTGAGACTGTCCAGCCAGTGGGAGAGAAGGCTCAGTGGATATCTATCAATGTGTATAAATACTTGATGGTAGTGTGTAAATGGGGCAAGAGTATTGTCCAGTGACAGCACAAAAGGAAATGGGCACATGCTGAAGCATTGTGTCACTGGTCCAACAGTGTCGGCACAGGCGCAGCTGGAAAAGGTGTCAGAAAGCAAGAACTCAGGCTAGCCCCTCAGACCTAGCTATTCACCTAGCCTAGTCCTGTCCCACATGTCACATTCCACAAAGATCTCCTATGGCACCTCTCTCCTATTTCCTGTGGAGAGACCTTATTTTGGACTAAATATCTGTCTGTTGGCTAATGTTACCTGAGACAAATCATAGCTGAGAGCAGCAGTACTTCACCAGCACAAGTGGAAGAGGAAGGGCAGGGCAGCAATGGCGAGGACAATAGATGGCAGTTTTGATTTCTATCCAAGCTTATGCTCACTGGTGGTAACTGCCATATTATTCAGGTGAGAAAGAAGATCTGGAGGAAAGCAAGAAGAGACAAATATAGCAGAGGCTTGCTATGAAAGGAGAAGATACTTTCTGATCCTCAGATAACCATTTCTGGATTTATAAAAACACTAAAGAGCATGAAGACACTGAAGCACTATTCTACCCTCAATTAAATTATAATTTTGTATGACCAGAGTAATCCACTCATTCCCCTAAGAGTCACAAATGTTGTTTTGCACATTTCTCAGAAAATGTCAAAGGAAGTGAAAAATCACATGCAGCCAGACATTCATGATTATATACGCATCTGAGGAGGCCCTATAATGATAGGTGTTTAAGGAAACGATGAAGAATAAAATCCGCTCATTAAATGTGCTTGAGATGACAGAAGGTGAATAATTACAATAAATAAATAAATAAGCACACCATTTTGTTTATTCTTTATCTACTTGCGAGGAGGGGTTGTTAGCATAAATACATTAGACCTAAGAAAATTCTTGACCTAACACGCATCTGTGTGGATGTCAGAAATCTCTAAGAACAACAGCATTGCAAAGGAGCTGCTGATAGCTCCTCAAATGCATAGATTATTCTATATTTGATGATATGCATATGTCAATCTCAGAGCAAAATTGAGCCCTTAGGGCAAAATTCGCCTCTCAGATCCACACATCAATGGGATTTCCCCTTATACAGGAAGAACAGACTATTGGAGGTGAGAGTTGTTGTGTAGGTCAGGATGGAAAATTTTGTCTATCATGTTTATTTTTAAGATAGTATCTTTAAAATATACATGTAAATTTCTTTCAATTTATGTCAACAAAATCTACATCTGGCCTACCAGCATCACAGAGAAAAATGTCGTGTTCACAACCATAAACTAATATTTAGCTCAAGTCTTTTTGAGGGTTTGCATAATCCTTCATAAGGTGAGAAGTCACATTCCTAACAACTTCAGGCCTTTACAGACTGTCTGGGCACCTATATAAAGAGGAGTAAATTCTGAAAGCCCTCTTCCACCATGATCGCCATGAAACAGGTCCAGCATACAAAGTGGAATTCTGTTTTTCAGAGGGGATGATAAGATCACTAGACACCCAGGAACTCAAGTGCGATTTTCACAGGCAGGCCAATTTCATATGCAAATTTTGGCTAAAAGTTAGAAAATGTGCATGTCCAAATAAAGTAGCCAGTCAAGGATTCAGCTTTGGAATTGCTGCCAAAGTGCATATCTGAGCCAGATCTGTTTCACTTTACCCATGCTTTTCTTTGCATATTTCCTTAGAGATAAAATTAACCCCTTCACGGTGGAATGGCATAGAACCCATATTTTCTCTTAATCCCTAATTGTTTCTAATTGCTAATTTTAAAATCAGCAGTTTTTGAAATAATATAAAATTGGCACATGTGTTGTGACTCCCTGGATTGTGGTGAATTTCACCTGAAAAAGCCATGCCATTGCTGTCAGCTTTTAATGCTGGTGGTCTGATTTAGTGTTCAAAGACTTTCTCTCCTGCTTCTGCTCTTTAATCTCTTTCAATATCTTCTTGCCCGAGAATTTCTATAGTCATTAGTCACTACTGAGATCATTAGCACACAGCCTGCACTCTGTAACTGCTATAAACAAAGACATAAAGTGCCTTCTCATGTTACTTACTGCAGTTTTGGAAATGGTTGATATTGTAATGGGATAAGAGACTTGCAGCTTCAGACAGATACAGCAGAAGCATGATAACAACACCTAAGGCTTTTGGAGATGTGGCTGAATGACTAAAAACAAACAATCTAAATTAGAAACTCTGCTAACATGCCTGTAGAAAACGTAGATCCCTAACACAAATGTTTACAAATTTGGTAAACATTTAAGTACTAGTTAAATAAATATTCAAGTATAAGCCATTCCACCTATGGACATCCAGCTAGAAACCTCCATTATCTGTTATTATAGATAACCACGGATATCAAACAGCAAAGATGGACAGATGTAGAAAAAGTTAGCAGTCCAGTTCCCCTTCAGAAATGTCAAACTTCATTTTTGTTAGTGACTCTCTGGGAAATATTTCTCAGATAGTGTTTTAACAAATACCTGGTAAGGCTTTAATTGCAGCAATAATCATTGCTGACAATCAGAATTAACTTTATATTCATTATTTGGACTATGTCAGCAAGTTAACTTGCAAAGCTTCTGCTATGCATAAAACAATTATTGAAATAACCTGTTCCTTTCTAACATGGCTGCTTATGTTTCCCAGATGAAACAACATATATCGGTTGCCACATTTACCAATAGTTTCTGAAATAAACACTACTTCATTCTCATTCCTATGTCCACATATAAAAAGCTAAACTCTGTCACCTTTTTTTCAGTCACATCTATTCTAGGTCCAACAGATCAGGTAAATCATAACGTTATAAAAGATTAAAAAATGTGTTATCTCAAAATGCAGGTAGTTAAGTAGCATGAAAAATAGTAATTACTAAAGTTTATGAGCAGAGCACAGCCTCTACACATGCAACCTTTAAAAATGAGGTGACCTTTCTGAAATTTCCTGTCAATGTACAAAACATGAAGAGGAAGGGAATTTAACCAACAAGATGGAGGAAGAGAGGAGAGAGAATAAGGATTTAACTAAAAACCAGATTCCTCAAAATATACATATAAATCTTGGGTTCTGGCTGTCTAATCTCTGAACTGTTGGAAGAGAACTATCTATTTCATGGCTTTGTGGAATTATGGATAGTTTTATTATAGTTCTATCTGATGAATCAGGCAGTCTTTTTTAACCTTTTTTTTTTTCCCCACACAGCACAGAGAGAGTTTGTGTGGTTTTCAAAGGCAGCATATACAACATCCAAAAAGAACATTCAGCTTAAGGAACTTAGTAGACTGACCTCAAGGCTAAATCATATCGTGCCCATGCTAAGAGAGTCTCATGAAGCAAATCTGCAATAAAAACATTATTGCAAGGAAAACCTGTCAAACTTCTGACGGAGGGAAGGAAACTATCTTTTCAAAGGCTGCTTCTTCTTGTCACCCATCAGATGTGTGAAGCTGGTGACTACAGACCACAAGAAAATGACATCCCAGGAAATAAACTACAAATGCACATACAAACACGCAGACAGACAAAACATCACACATGTTTCATCCGGGCCCACTTCCAACTAAGGTCAGATAGACAGAGGAAGATACAAACAGATGCTTGTAACTCAAACCCAAAATGAGAGCCAGGAGCTTAGAGGACATAAATTAGCAGTTGTCTTGTGTGTCTGGTAGAACCAACCTAAAGTATGCAAGAACAGTATTCAGCCCTCATGGTGTTGCAGAAGAAAGGTGGATATTCTAAATCTATTTGCCTTTTTTTTTTCAAGAGTCCTTTTTCAAAACATGATAAACACAAGAAGCACAGAGCAAAAGGAGGAGATATCAATTACCAAGAGCCTTAAGTGGGTGGATGTGCCTCGCAGCTTTGCAGCATACCTTAAGGGACAAAGAATAAGGACTATTTTGCACCTCTGCAGGAAGTAGATAACAAAGGCAACGCCATGACAGCAGCCTCTTTTATACACTGAAAGGTCTTCAGAGTAAATGTTCTTTACTGATCAATAGGAACCTAGAGAGAGATGTGGCCTTTCAGGTAGACAAATCCTGAGTCATTCAAGGTTTTCAATACTGAAATCAACAGATTCAATATCTGCAGAAAACAACCTGCTAGTACCTACCACAGAATGCTGGAGTCGCATCTCCCCAGCAAGACATTCTAGTGTCACACATCTGAGTCAGTATAAGATGTAGCTCTATTTGTGAAGTCTTACGACATTCTAGTTTACACGTCCTAGGTATCATTACTCTTCCTTCTTGAAAGCATGAAGTCACTTAGGTCAAGAAGGTAGCTAGGACCTATAACTAGGACCTATAAACTTCAAGTTAGAAGGTTAGACTAGATTAATATGTGACCAGGCTGTGCTGTGGAGCATGATAACAATATGACTGATACTCTTTTAAAATTTAGCATTGGCCTGGCAGTGAGGGACCTCTATTATCATATTTCAGAAAACTTTGTGATAGCTTACACCACCTGATTTTAGCATATTTATGGAAGGAGCACTATGGACTACAGTTAAGGAGGCTGAATGGAACAAACATTCAGATAACCTTCTGCATTGTGGAATAAAGGAACAGCAAGTAACTAAGAAGCTAGATGAATTACAGCAATTAGAGAGAGATCATCACTTACCAAGAAAAGGGATCCTTCACTGCAACAGCAAAAGTCATAGGGTCCAATGTAAAGTGAATAAGGGCTAGGAATAGACATCTCCAGTAATGGTTTGAGAATCCGTTTTTTTTTGTTGTTATTGTTTTGTTTTGTTTTGTTTTGTTTTTCTTTTTTCTGTTCTTGAGGTGCTTGTTGGTTCGAAGGAGTTTAGTGGGTAAGGAACCAGAACTTAAGGAGATACAAGATTTGAACTTACCAACTCTTTTCTTCTCTCTTTCTATTAGATTCTTGTTCACCAAAATAACTCAAGACCTCATGATATCTTCTACCTTATCATTAACTCATGAAGAGCAGGTAGCGTCCATGGAAAAAAATCTCCTGCTTTTCCGTGAAAAAAACATTGATCCCTCCTCTAAGAAAAGAAATTAGACACCATTCAAGGCCCAGACCCTCACTACTGTTTCCAAGCCCAAGTACTCAATTCTTTAGAAATAAGGATGAAAGAAGACAAAGTTCTGAGGTATTGATGAATAAATATTTGCTTCTTTCATAAGTTGAAAGTTTCCCATGAACCCTAGTTCAAACCCCGGCTCGCTATCCATGACAATCCCAATCTCATGGCTTTCCATTGCCACCAGAATTCACTTACATCAGCAAACACATCTGTGCCCATCACTGGCCTAGAAAAGCTTTGCAGTCTGCAACAGTGCAAGTCTTCAACACTGAAGTAAAAGCACAGGAGGTCCAGGGATAAACATTCCCAGGAGATCAGGTTCATCCTTCCACAAAGAGGGTTTTTTTTGTCATTTTATCACTTTTATCATCATAACATTTTATCAACAACAAAGCTTTCCCTTTATAGACAAGACAGTTGCTGCAGGAGAAGCAATAGCCTCCCCTCTATGTAAATGAATATTAATCACAGCACCTCCTGAAAACTTCTTCTGCCTTGATCAATTGTCCTAAAATTGAAATACACGTAAAAAAATCATTTCATCCATAAATATCCATATACACGCTCATAGTCCTTGGCAAACATAGTATAAACCATATATAGAGAGATTATAAACTATGTTTAGTTTACTATAAACCATCTAGACTATAAAACTATATATATGGCCTATAAAACTATTCAATTAAATTAGTCCTTGAAGAAAGACTTAATTTGTCAACCAATGATAAGAGCATCCACCCCCTACAGTCAGGTTAGAGCCTGTGCGTCTCCTAATGAAAATAATTTCAGATTTGCCCAGCTTCTCCATTTCCCAGATATGTCCTTTGCTTCTAGCTGGCCTAGTTTCAGTTTTCAGGTTAGAACCCTCTTCATTCTCAACACTTACATATCCAGCACTACCAGCAGCACCATCTCACGTTTGACACTCCTCACAGTGCGCAACTTCTACATGAGATGAAAACAAAACAGCATCTCTACTGAGGCTTTTTTTTCCAATCCAAAATAACACTTGGCCTAGGTTCAGTCTGTTGCCCTTTTCCCATGACCACACTCATTATCTCTGAAAATTTCATAAAATGAGAATATCTCTCTCTGATCTCTAATTTCAGAGGCCGCGAAATCTTCCCTTGATCCGTCTCTTGTGCCAGATGGTTCCAACATCCATAAAATGGAGTTCCCTGCACCTCGTGTGTCAGTAAGTTCTAAAGCCCTTCAGGTGGCTAATTCTTCCAAATCTTATATAAACTTATGCACAGTAGTCACCTTCCTCTTCTGTTAACCCAAGCTCTCGTGTGGGTCATCTTCAGACTTCAGCAAAAGGCCAGTTTCTCAGTCCTAATGAGTCCTAATTTTATCATTAATCGGAGGAAGAATAACGAGGCAATCACATACTTAAATCTTAAACTTAAAAAAAAATCCTTAAAGCTGAAAAAATAAATGTTCATTAATTCATTAAACATCCAAAAGTCAAGAAATGTCATTAGTGACATTTACTGTGCAATCAAATTCTTCTCCCACATTATTATACATTTTTTAATTATATGATAACTCTTTTTTTCCCACAGGACTCCAGCTTTATTCAGTGCACAGTGTTCAATGAACACAATATCTTCTCAGTATTTCTCTTTTTCCTCATGCTTTATTTACTGCACATCATCTGAACATTGCATTGAATAGAAAGTTAGTTGTTGTCTCATGGATTTTGTACTGATGTTTGCAAATGTAGTATGTAAATGCACTGTACAGATTAACGAGTTTATGGGCACAGCTCTCCTATGCACACACTAGCAGGTTGTCACTAAACCTTTTTGTAGACTGTGAAAGTGAAGCAGAAAGACACGATGACTTGCCTCATGAAAGACAGTGAGTTGACTTTATGTTGACTGCACAAAGCTACATCACTACCTAATGCTCCCTTACCTCCTCCAAGTGGCAAACTTACATAATTTCCGTTAATTAAAGTTATGATAGCAAACCCTGAGCATTTTTGTACATCACATCTCAGGCCTTGTGACTTTGACTGGCATGAAATAGAAAGAACAGACTCAGTGTCTGGAAATCTTCTACAACTCTTAACATATCAGCTTGAAAGTCTGTATCAGGATAGATCTTCTCCTACATCATCATTAACTTTGCTAGTGATAGACAGTCTTATTCTCTTTGCAGCCTTCTACCTTCATGCCTACATACACAAAGTGATCGGTATCTTAAGTAAGTGAGGAATACTAGGAAAAAAAAAGGTTTCACTGTCTCCACAGTTCTAATTCATTCCTTGACCATAGTTTATTTCATACAGCTGTGACTGAGGTCCTGTGATAAAAATGTACATGAGAAAATAAGGCAGAAGCCTCTCAGATTGCTTCATTACAGAGTCTAAGAAGTGCATATAGCAATTTAAACTGTCAAGTCTTGAGGATATTTCAATATATTTGTACATCTATAGGACTCCTCCTAAAGGTCTTTTTGCAACTAGGAAGAGAGTTAAATTAAAAAGTTAATTAAAGAAATCTGTGGATTTTTCTGTGCAAAGCTGATAGGAAATATTCAACTACTACTGCATGGAGACCCACCTAGGGAAAAAAAAAAAGTAAATGTGAGGTGATTCTTTTTTCCAATTACCTGTAGAAAAACAAGATGGGCTTTGGTTGACCATAATACCAGAAAATACAATAGGAAAACAGGTTAGAACTGAAGTTGTAACAGAAAGGTCATTTCCCTACTATTTATCAGAACAGCATCAGTTACACTTAGCTCATTCCTAACATATCCATGCCTAGCATGTTTTCTGAAGTATTTCTCCAGCATCAATCCATCCACTCACGTAAAGGAAGTAAGGAAAAGTGAGATGTAGAGTTCTGTGTGAACCTGCCAGCTACTGAGTCACTGTGAAAAAGGAAGCTTTCTCATCTGGAGGAAAGTGGTGGCAGCTACTGCCCTTTGCATGGAGTTAGGTGCCTTGTGAGAGGAGGACGCACCAAGGAAATGTATGGAAGATACCTGCCATGGACCTCGTCTGGCCAAAGACAGACATCTATGGAGTGGATGGTTACGCCTGGGATTGTTTGTTAAGATGCATCCTGAATGCATTCACCAGATGTCAGAAGTCTACTTCCTGGAAGTGTCTTTTTGTGTCCACTGACAAGTTCTGATGTAGATGTCTGCACTAACAGTGCAGGAAGTTCAGCAAGATGAAGAACTACAACTTCTGCACCCTAATCAAGCCACGGGGGGAAGCAGGACTGCCAGCTGCAGACATCTGTCAAGTGCCAAACATGTCCAAAAGATGAACATTAGGCTCATGGGGAATTTTAATGTGTGATACTGAAGGCTTCAGGCTTCAGTAGAGTTTGAAAAGCAGCTGAGAGTCTTGTCTTAGGGTTTTAGAAATCAATGCTTAAATTCTTTTCAAATCTCACTTGAAAAGTGAGAGTGAGGCATGCAGATCCTTTTTTGGATCCAGTGTTCTGATCCTGTATTTTTACAGCCCCTTGGTAACAATTATAAACCAGCAATTAAATGTAAGAGTAAGATCATTACCTTTAATCATATAGTTAATGAAGTCTGTTTCATTTGGAGAAAAGAAATTAAGATTCCGTACATTCCCTTTTGTTTTGTTGACCAATCTATCACCATTTTATGTGGTTCTTGAATGCGGGTCTGTTTTTCTGTGGCTGCTCCTGCATACTTGAGTATCCAGAATTTTCTCCATCTTTTAACTAGGGTTTTGGATGTGCAAGTAGTATGTGAGAGAACCATATATATTGGCAAAATTTCCGTGGTTCAGAGGTTCTCATGCCAGCAGACACTCGGCTCTGTTTCCCAGTGCCTACAGCTCCTCATCATTTTCTTTTCAGATGTTTGCAGCTCAAAAAATAACAGCCTGAGAGAGAGATCCTCAAGAAAGAAAGGAAAATACAATTTTACTGGCAATTCATAAGGCATTTATTTTGTTGCTGTATTTATTCTTATCCAATTCAATTCAGATCCTACAAAGAAAACTAGAGATAGTAGCCAAAAATGCTGATGGCAATTGGGTCAAAGAATAACTTTTGGAATTGAAAATGAATTCTCATAGAAAGAAGAAGAAGAATATACTCAAAGAAAAGAGAGAGAGAAAAAACTCCCTCGGAACGACGAATGATTTCGGAAAGCAGTAGAATAGTAGCCACTTGAAAACACATTTATTTGTAAAAACGAAGAGGAGGAAAGAATAACTTCTTACCAGTCCGAGTGCCAAAAGAACATAGCTCTCTTCTCAGCATTTTAAGTGAATGTGAATAAGCAAAAAATAACATTTAAAACATTTTTATTTAGGAATTGCTATTAGGCTGTCTTCTGGTGGAGCTGATCTTTCAGCACACACTGCTACCACTTTATACATTTTTCTGAATGCTCCTGCAGTACATACTACTCACTGCCCACGTATCTTTAGAAGATGGAAAGGAAGGATTAATTTTCTCCTAATAGCCTTTCTCTTGCATAGTTAATGACAGGAAAAACAGGATGTCAGTTTGTGGTGTTGGCTTAAAGAGAAAGAGTAATCATTATGTGGGGAATATTGTACCAATCACTTTCCAGATATGTTCCATGTCAGAGCCTCTAGTAGCTGCAAGTACTTGTGGAAAATGCAAGGTTACAAAAGTTAAGTATAGTAAGTAATACAAAGAGATGCCAGCAGAATTTTGGGGAAGGCTGGGATAAGCCCCATGTAAGGCTGATGAAGTTCAAATACAACCTGTTAGACAAAATGACAGAGATGAGAAATGCAGCCTAGCTCCTCACCAGTTCTGAAATGGAGAACTTGATTCAGAGACTGTAACCTAAGAGCAAGATTTTCACTGACCCAGTTAGCTTTGGCAGTGTTGGTGAAACAACAGAATCCACAATAACAAGAGGATTTTTGGGGTTGTCTTTGCAACAGCAGAATGCCAGCTTACTACTAGATAAAATAAAACTATAGGAAAAGATACATCCAGCACAGACAAGTATGGACATGGAAAAACTACTAAACCCTTGGCAACCCTTGGCAATCCTTGGCAAGCAAGGGCCTGATCTAATGCTTCCCCTATTTATATGAAAATAAAACAAATTAGGTTTATCGAATACAGACCGTAGAATGGTCCATGTGCAGAGTCCTTTATTTCTCTTGATACTAAAGAGAAAATAATCATCATCAAAAAAAAAGTGTTACCAAACAAAACAAAGACTACAGAGTAGGGCGCATTGCATTCCTTCCTTGCAAGAAGAGAGTAAGATGTTAAAAGCAACTAAGGTGTTAAATACAGAAGGAAAAGCTCTGTTTTAACAGCGGAATATCCCCTCCTATCAGCAGTCCCTTTGGCAAGAGTTATTTGGGGTATTCTTTAACACAGGTTTACAAATATTTATAAGTTTATTCATATCTCACTTTTACAAGATGTACATTCATATCATGTGATTCAACATAATACACTCTGAAACTGGAACTCAACATGTCTGGTGAATTCGTGTAGGAGCATGCTGGCATAACTGAAACCTAAGAGAGTCATTTGTTGGCTGTTTTTGCGCTTTCACAATAACAAAGGGGTACAAACTCTTAAGATGAGTTGTTTTGGGAGACTTTTTTTTTCATTTTATCAATCCCTGAAATGTCTGTAAACTCAGACACACCATGTGTACATAACCAAAAATGCAATGGTACTGCAAATCATACTGGCTGCTCATAGTTTTGCAAAAGCAACAGATTTTAAAAATATAAAAATAAATGCAAAGCATTGTCAAATTTACACTCAACATAATTAAAATAACACACATTTAGAAATTTTCAAAAAAATAAATAAAACATCCACATACATTAATACAAAGAAACAGAGATATTTGCCTGTCTTTGTTGTAATTGATACATACCATAAGCCTAGATTCATGAAAGTATTGCCTTTCAATAAATATCTTCAGCTTCAAAATCTGATATTTTCTACATTCTTCAACTGATTCTTGTTAAATATCGATTTTCAATATAAAGGTGTATGAACTGTGTCAAGTTTTAATATTCATTGGAAATCAGCAAAATTCTAGGCTGATTTACTAAATTAGGCACCAACTTTTAGCATCATATCTGTCTAACAGACAAGCAAAACTTGAGGGATATCTGGTATCATACCCCTTTTGAAAAATATCTCAAACACTGAAGCCTGCGGCTTTCACTGTCCCAACTAGAAGGGCCAACTAACAAAAATAACCAGCCTATTAGCCACAGAGCTACATCGATGTGACCCATGTTACAGCTTTTTAAGATGCGACTTAGAGATGTGATTTTACCAAAAAAAAAAAAAAAAAAAGTCATGAGTCATCAAGCAGAAGGCTCTGTTCCTCTCTCTGTACTGAATTTCTTTTTATTGTTTCCATACAATACCAGGCCTTCTCTGGCTCTTCCACATCTTACCAGAGGCAGACCAGGTTTTCGAGTTGCTAAACAAGAAGCCCTGCTCCTTTAGCCCTGGCCATTTGGAAGACTGTTGACCATAGGAATTCTGCCACTCTAGAGGAAAAACACAGCGTAACAAGGCCATTAGGCTGCTTACTAAGGAGGAGTGGGACACTTCAACCATCCTCATTAACCAGAAGCACAAAAAAACTTCCAGTGATGTTGGTCATGTGCACTTTGTAGAGTTGAGTACCATTAGCAGTTACCAGGATGGCATCTGGATCATTAGATAACTGGCATTATAAGAATAAACATACTTCTAAGGAAGGCGCGTAATTTATTTTTTCCATACTTCAAAAAAATCAATTAAATTGAAAGAGGAAAAAAACCTGCCATCTCCGAAGTAATCATGTCCCAAAAAGTAAAATTATATGTTTAAGACTGAAACAATTTATTCTGCCTAGCACATCTAAAAGAGCAGAAAACATGCGTATTTTCCATCACCAAAAAAAAAACTCATAACTTGGGTTTGCCTTAGGGATCTGGATTTCCATAGGACTACTTGTCCCGATGTGTCAAAGTTATGTCAATTCAAAATCATGTTTTATTATTATTTTATGGGCAAATGTAGCACTAAAAGATAGAGAAGATAAAGCATGCAAAGAATTGACATCAGCACACTTGGTCAGCGTGAAAAATTTATAGTAGGGGAAGCCAGAAATCAGGCTTTTCTAGCGATTTGCACATACTGTTGGGAACTCAGATTTTCAGTTCTCCTCTTAGCACTGCCACAGTTTGGCACCACTGTGTCATAAACACAACTCCCACTGACATGCAGGGTCAGCAGATTGGGCAACAACTTCATGTTCTGTGGAAATAACTTACAGGCACGTTCTGCCACTCTTAATCATGCTCACTGCTCCCTTTAAGATTTCTGAGAAAGTAAGGTACAGAATTCAAAATTCTTGAAGCAGGGCCTCTGCTGGTTGCAGCTCGAAAGGGTGTCTAGCACCACGAAGTTCACATCAGATTGTGATCTGGGGGATGATACTACATCACAGAAATGAAAATACTATTGCTCTGTGCTAGCTGAAGGAGATGGAACCTGGTCCTTTATTTATATGCCTTAATTTCTACAAAAAAAAGAGGGGGGTGGGATAATAATTCTTACCTACTTCATAATGGGTGAGGGTTAAATAATAAACATTTATACAGTGCTTTTCAAATAAACATTATATAAGTGTTAAGTATTATGATATCAATCAAAATATTACTACATCTATATGACCCTACAAAGTAAAAAAAAGTTCCAGTATAACTTTTTTCACACAAGGACAATAAAAATGAACCGTGGAATTGGCTTGCTATTCTGATAAAAATGGATGAAGTACTTAAACTTTCTTGACAATTTCAAAAAACAAGGGTCCATGTAAGCATGAAGCCTTTTTATAAATATACAGAGAGAGACTTGTTTATAAACAGCATTAATCATTTGACATTCACTTGAGTTAATTTTCAAAATACCAAATCAAACTTTTGAGGAAGATTCTTTAGTGATCCATGTGTGTCAAATGAAGTCCTGCTCCAAGGGAAATCTGCCCAGTGCCTGCTGTTCCAATGAGCTTGGAAATCTTACACTTCTCAAATGAAATATCAGTCTGAAATATGATGGATTATGGAAAGATCAACCTAGATTATGAAGGCCGATAAATGAGGATTGGTATGCCTGAGAATCTAACCTGTTACACTACTTTTAAAATTTAAGAACACCTCAAAGCTTTGACCATCTTATCTTCAGCCTCCAGCTTTCTCAGGAAAAAAAGTAACTAAGGGGGGAAAAAAAAGAAAAAAAAAAAAAAAAAGACAGACATAATAAGATAAGGAGTAGAAACTTTGGTCCAGATCCTAATCTTGTATGGATCTCTGGAACTCCACAGCACGGAGAGGAGCCACCATCATTTCCCCTTAGAGAAACATTCAGTGCGATACACGGTAGTCTATGCAGGACTCCTCCATTCTTCCCAACGTAAGGATGACAAGAAAGGGAGGCCACCTGCACAGACCATTTGAAACAGATCCCAGGCAAAGGTTTTATACCACTGTGGGTGCAATTGATCCGTTCTGGAAATAGGCAAAGCAGACCCTGTTTTGGCTACAGCTCTCACTCAGAGCAGCTTTTCATTTCATTCTGAATGAAATGCAAGAACAGCACAAAGCACCTGGGCAGATTCACAGGAATGTCCTGACCCTTTTCCCAGGCTGATCTATGGAAATTCCTTCAACACAGGCAAACTCCTGTTCTGCTTCCTTTCTACAGTAGAGGGAAAGGTCTAAGCAGTCAGAAGAAATTTGAAGTATTTTTCATTCCAAAAAAAGTTTGCTACAACACCAGACTTATTTTATATTTCACTTATTTTTTGCCTTATTTTCCTTATTGGGGAAATGTTTTCATGTCACGGTTACTTTTTGAATACCAGAAGGAAGCTATGACTAGTAGTATTTCTGGCAAAAATCTAGAAGAATTTTTGCTGGGTTGGTACCTGGTAAAACAGCAAAGGCAGAACAATAATTCTTGAGTCGTTGCTGCCAAAGAAAGACTGATGCATATTGAACATGCATCCTATAAGGGGGTTAAGCTCTGTAACGTTTCATAATTTCACTCAGAGGAGAACTGAGGAAATTCAGATCCCAAACAGAGTTTCAACTGAGCTCCATTTCAGTATTTGAAGTGAAATTCCCTCCTTTGTGGAAGTCCAGCACAGGACAAAAACGTCCCTCTTGAGCTCCCAAAAGAGGGCATAAAGGGATTACAATCTGATCACAGGCACAGATACCAAGCAGTCCACCCAACTGAAAGCTTCTGCCTTCTGAACTGAAAGCGTCCGCTTCCAGTGTTCAGCACTGAGCACCAAACTCTCCCTCAAGAGCTGCAAGAATCCGGTATAACAGATTGCTTGTTATAGCACAAAGCATCTTTATAGTAATATTTATTATTTGTATGTTAAAAGTGCTGGAACCACTCTGAATATTTCTTATTTTAGTTAGAAATTCATACATCATCATGAATAACATTTATGCCTTCTAGGTAATGTTTTGCAATAAGAAATTGTTATTTGCTCAGGATTTTTCTCTATATTTCTCAGACACATGTAATAGTATCTTAACATTTTGGCCTCATTTTAAAAAGTTACTGGGCTTTCACAGAGGTAGAAAAGGCAGGTAACACTTATCAGCTCTAGCAAATGCAAAATAGATCGACTTCTCACACAATAAATAGAAAGGAAATGGCACATCTTTGACACTTCTGAAATTTTGCTTGCTCGAAAATATCAAAATTTGAAGGAGAAAAAGAAAAAGACAAGTGTCTAAAATTTATCTACAGCATGAAATTTCGTCCTGCAGTAATATCTGAAATTGATAAATATCAGCAAAAGCCAAAACTAGTAATCAATTGCTAAACAAGACATTAAAAAACAGACTTAATAATGGCATTTTTGAAAGGATAGCCTTCTATCAATGCAGGCCTTGATAACAAAGGCAACAAATAGCTATCTTGTGAGAGGTAGACAAGAGCAATATTTGTATCTTTCCTTTCCCCTTCCCCCACACACGCACAAAAAGGATATAATAAGTAGTATAAAAATTGGAAATGGGGGAGACCAGCAAACCCAGCCACTTTGATTAAAAAAAAAAAAAAAAAGGTTTTCCTATTCCCTATCCTTTCCAGATTTACGTTAGTTATTTTGCTTAAACATTAGCTTAAGACTTGTCTAAATAGCAGGCAAAAATTAAAATGGTCAAATATTGAACTTGTCCACCTCTCCAAAACACATTCATGGGTTGTTTTTTTGCTTTTTCGTTACTTAAAACGATTGAAAAAATGTCATACAGACTTTTCAGTCTTACTTCCCAGAAATATGGCACGTTAACTTGACTAGAAATCATGGCATCTATCTTTTCCCATATGTGATATAGACATAGAAATTTACCCATTCATAGAAAATTCAGACTGTCATTTTGGCAAGGAGCTGCAATGCACCAGTCTGAGCATAAAGGACTTAAGTTATGGTTCTTGCGGAATCGGTTATTAACAGAATAAGTACGGCTATTTTTTTAATCTATAATATTTACAGTATTGCACTTTACTGCACTTAATTGCATTTCACTAAAATTAATGCTGCATCAGTATTATGCCTTAAAATCATAGGTCCATCTTTGTTGTATAAGTCATTCTTTCTACATCTGGTAAAACAGCAAGATTTCAATCCAAAGAGCCAGACATTTGGAAAAAAAATAGAAAATTGACCTGTTTCTATGGCACAACATTGAGTTTGGGTGATTTTGGCAAAACAGGTGCATGTTTTATTTTTCCCATCTTTCAAATTATCGCTAATGATTAATAAATTCTAATCTCTCTCTTTTTTTTTTTTTTTCAAAGGACATAGTTATTCGAGACACATTTTTTGTTATTGCTGCTTTTTTTTTAAAGGAAAGAAAAGAAAAAAAAAACTGCCTTGCCTCAGATCTGAAATTCCACATTTAAATTCAAACCAGTTCTGCAGCAGCAGCTCCTCAGTGATGGAAGAGATTCATGGCAGTGAAATAATACTGTTGGCAACAAAGAAATGTCATCTTTAATGGAGACCAGCCCCAAGGATTTATTATTTATTATTATTATTATTTGTTTTGTTTAGTTTCGTTCTAATATATTTTTTGATCCTCAAAAAAAAGGAAAAAAAAAAAGGTGTTTTAGTTAGACACATGCACAAGGTAGCAAAACTGACAGCAGCAGGTGACGTTATGCTGGAGTGATCACTTTTGCCAGAGTCAAAAAAAAAATCCAAAGCGTCCCAATGTTCACAGATTAACATAATTTAGAGATTGATTCCTTTTTTTCTTTCTTTCTTTCTTTTTTTCCTCCATCCTCCTCCCACCTACTTTTTCCTCCGAGAAGTCTTTGATTTGTGAGCGGGGACGGGACGGGACAGGGGCTGTTTGCTGCGCGCGCGCGTGTCTCAACGGGGGCTCGCGGGGGGCGGGAGATTTGAACGTGCCGCGGCGCCAACGGCCGCCCACGGGCGCCGACGGGCGCCGGGCTTCGCCCCG
>NW_010583631.1:777031-795462 GCF_000705375.1 Tinamus guttatus
GTCTCACGTGCGGCCAGGGCTCGTGCGAGCCTTGCGCCGCGCGTGGGCAGCGGAGCGGGCAGCAGACGTGGGGGGTGGACGTAAATTTAGGCGGGCGGTGCGAGCAGGAGACATCGCAGGGAGCGCAGACCGGCGCTGATATCACGCGTGCACCCAGCGCCAGCATCGTGCGTGTTTTTAGCGCTGATTCCGCCTCGCGTGGTTGGAGGTGGCTGCTGCTGCTGCTGCTGCTCCGCTCTCGAAAGGAGCCCGTGGCCGTCGGGGGCTTCCCGCGAGTCTCGGCGAGGGAAATCGCTCTGAGGGAGCCGGGGCATTTCAGTAGCGCCAGACATTTCCAAAGTGTTGGATTTCATATTTATAAGGGGAATTTACATTTGTACATTGGGCTCGGGGTGTGACGTAGGATGGCACCCCTTCCTACCCCACCTCCCTTGCTTATTTTGGTCGACATGGGGCAAAACGGCAAACAGAAAAAAAAAAAAAAGAAAAAAAGAAAAAAAAAAAGAAAGAGAGAAGGAAAGAAAAAATCCTCGCTTTAATAAGCACTGAATTAAGAACAAGATTTTGTTGAGCAGATATAACCGAGTTTTCCCTCTCCCCCCTCTCTCCTTCCCTCTCCGCCTCTCCCTCTCTCTCCGCTCCGTGATTAATTCAGAGACTGTAATCACGGACATTGTACATCAAACCTTCCTGCTCCTGGTACAGACTCCTGCAGATTTTTATTGGTTTACATGAAAGAGGGTAAACATATTTCAGAGGATGCCCTTTCAATCTGGCTCCATTTCCACGGCACATAATTCCAAGGACAATTTGTTTTAATAATAAGAATGGATGCAGTGTTAATGGTTTTCAATTTGTGTTAAAAAATCATTAAATATTTATAAGTATCGATCGAGGGTTTCAGGATTTTACAGACGTCTTAACACATTTCATAGATGTTGTGTTTTTTTTTTTTTTTAATTTAGAAACCTGCGTCGTATTCTCTTTTATGCTGTTTATTGATTTAAGCAACATCCCGTGTCTCAAATGAGGGACTAATAGATTTTCATTAAAATAGGCTCTCTTAATCCTGATTGTGAATGGATATGATTGATCCATCCAACACACTACACATCTATAATATTAATAAAGGACATTATCATGGTAGGACTTGCTTTTCCGTCATCAGGAGTTTTTTTTTTTTTTTTTTTTTTTTTTTTCTCCGTGCAACCTTAAAGATTTATTTGGGGGCCGTAAAAAGACTCACAGGAGGGAAACGCATTGGGAGGAATATATTTTTATATTAGGTTTTTTTTTTCTTGGGTGCTTCAGGGGATTTTTTTTTTAATCTACAATCTAGTCTGGCAACATATGGTGAAAATTAAACTGTTTCCCGGCAAATCTAATCTTAAAACATTTACGTTGCGTTTTATTTTTAGAAAAACATTTTAAAGCGGGAGGGAGGAAAACAGCTCGGGATGAAAAGGCAAATAAAGAGCATTTGCGAGGCTCTAGTTTAAAGCAACCCCAGGCTACTTCCCAGGCGCGGGGTCCTGCGCGGGCATCACCCCTGATGGACGGGATACGAAGCGCTCCGGACAGAAGCAGCCCCGGTAATTAATAGAGTGTGACAGAAATGCTAAGGGCTCAATTGTCTTTATTCCGACTTCTAGAAACAAGCCCGAAAGGATTAAATTAATTTAGCACGGAAGGGCGCCAGCGCTCTCCGCTCCCGCATGCAGAGGGACACGCGCGCCCGCGGAAAGCGCCCGCTCCGCTCCGGCTCCTGCTATGTTAAAAGGCTGCGTCTTCCCGGTCACATTAATTACTAAGGGATTCATTACAAGGTGCCGAGAGACGCTCAGATCCTCAGCTGCTCTTACTTCTCCAAAGGAAAAACCTCCGCGTGGGGCAGCCTTTGTGTGACATTAGTGCCATGTAGGGGGCGAGCAGAAGGGGCCAGTGGTCCCCGCGACTCCAGTCGCCCGCACAACTCGAGCAGAGTCTCGCAAACACGCACAGAAATAAAGCAGAAAATGAGTGAAGAAAAAAAAGTTTCGAGCTGTGAAGTTTGTAGCCATGTAGCCACGCGAAATGCACAGAGAGAGAGCTGTTCCTGTAACGTGCTGGGGACGCTGCAATTTTGAACTCTGTAATAATGATTAATAAGTCAAAAGGGCATATTTTTCTTTTATGGTATGCAGCGCTCAAGGGAATATTCTGTGTATGTCTTTAAAACGAAGTAGGAATATTTACACACATGCACGGAGTTAGCAACAGTACCAAAGAAAGAAGAAGAAAAAAAACACGAATATTTGAGTGAACCATTACATTTTTTTCAATTATTTCCCAATGAGTATTTCAATGAACTGTTACATTTTCCCAATTCACAGGGAAGATTTATGGGATTATTAAGATTTCTAGTGGAAATATTATACAGTGGAAGTTTATCGTCTCCCAGGGATTGTACACCATTTGATATCAATTTCCAGATGTTATGATCTTTTTTTTTTTCGGAAAATAATTGAGTATATTAACTTCTTTCCAATAGAAGACTATTTAGGTATTTACTTATTTATTCTGTCGAGCACCACGGTTATCTCTCTTCCCCCCTCCTCACCGGCGCTAGAGTGAAATTGTGGAACCGTCCGAGTAAACTTAGATGAGGCACGAGCTCAGCGCTCGAGGGCAGGAATGACCCGTGTGCGGGCTCATTGCGAGCGGCAGCCCGTGGATTTACCCGTTTTTTTTATTATTATTTATTTAGGCGGCACTCGCGAGATGCAGCCCCAGAGCAGCCTCCTGCCCATTTCGTTACCCACGGAGGTACCTGCGCGGCAGGGCACCGCGGCTGTAGCTCGGTGGTTGCGCACACACACACACACACGCACAACACACATGCACCCCCACAACACACATGCACCCCCACAACACACACAGGCACACGCACGGCCCGGGCGGGCTGCATCGCCGTCGCGCCCGCCCGCCCCGCTGGAGCCACTTCCCAGCGACCCGGCGCTTTGAAAGGCGCTTTTCAAGGTTGTTCGCGCCTCCTGCACCCTCGGCTCCCAAAATTCCCACGGGCGGCGGGACGCGGACACGCGGACACGCGGACACGCGGAGAGGCTGCGGAGCGGGGAACCCCAGGGGGGTTGTGCGAGGCGCGGGCACGGTGTGTGTGTCCCCCCCTCTGCCCCGTCCTTGCGGCATTTCGTGGGGGGCTCCGTTTGGTCCCCTCGCAGCCCGCCCAGGGGCAGCGGCTGAGCCCGCGCAGCCCAGACGCCACCGTCGAGGGGCAGAAGACTCCGGCTCGGCTCGGCCCGGCCCGGGATTTCGTGGTAAAGGGATTAAAGGCCGCGAGGGGCTTCACTTGGGTGAGCGTTTCACCCATTACCTTCCCTCGCGTTTATAAGGGCAGTTAAAAAAATAAAAGGCAGGTTGTGTGTGTGTGTGTATTGGTGGGGGGAGAGCAAGAAAATCAGCTTTAAGAGTCTCCCGGTTTAAATAACAGCCTTTGATATTTTCACCGTAAAATGGAAAACACTTAACAGGAGTCAAGTTTTGATGTCTGAGGCTGGCAGCGCCCTCTAAAATTATATTGTCTTGCCTGCTGCTTCAAATTGGACCCAGGACCCCATAACGTCTCCCTGGGTCTCTATCTGCAGCCTTTCTGATTGCAAAACCATAATTGTATCATTTTACACCAGTCAACTAAGCAAGTGCCAGTGGAATAAAATCCACAAAGTGCACACACATACCAGCTCTCTGGCTCAAGCACTCTGTTCTTTGCAAGTTGTAAAGGCCTGCAAATTAAATACCAATTACTGGAAGCAATAAAATGTTTTTTATTGCATGAAATCTACTTAAAACAGAAAAAGAATAGTCGTTTTATTTTCGGGAGGGAGTGGGGGCAGCTTGTGAAGACATATATTGGCAGAGAAAGATTATATACAGCGCCTGCACGGGGCCACAACGGGGACATTCTGCCGCCGGCGGCCGGCGAGGCTTCCCCCACGTTACGTGCAGAGGGGGGTTATGCCAAGGTGCTTATGATAGGGATTATTGTAGGTGAGATGAGGAGAGGTGGAAGCCAGGCAACAGTAGCTCTAGGTCGGAGCAAATGAACTGGTGCAGCAAAGTTATACCGCAGGCGTCCGATGCACTTTCAAGCCCCTTCTCCGCTGAGACAGCAACGGGTCAGTGGGGAATAATGAGGGTGCCCAAGCAGCACCAGGAGAGGCCCTATAGGAACCCTCTCCCCTTCCCCTGCCAGCCCCAGGGGCTTCTCTGGGGTTTTGGGCAGGAAGGGGTTACACAGCATGGAAGGTCAGCATGGAAAGGCTCCTCATTCCCCAAGAGTGCTCACTCTCCTGCCCCCTTGGCAGGGACATCTGCCCTCCACAAATGTGCTCGGCTTTCCACAGAGCCCAACGGCATCAGGGACCCGCAGCGCGAGGGAAGGCGACGCAGGCAAAACACTTTGGGGCTGCTTTGCTGGGCTGCCCTTGCTGCAACACAGCCCCATGTCCAGCACAAGGCAAGAAGAGCCGAAGCCGCCAGAAAGACACACTTTGGCAGAGGAAAGGATAAGTGATACGACAAACTTCTTCAATAAGCTCGGGCCTCAATTTCCATATCTAAATCTCTCTCAGATACAGGCATCACACTCAAAATTTCCCTTGTGTTTTCTTACTATATTTCATTAGGCTGGAATATCCTACCCTTATGGTTTTCCCATGCATCGTGCTTGTGCTTTACCCTTGGCTTCCCTTAAAACCAGGAGTCACCTGCAGATGTGGTGGGATGCAGCCCCGGTTACCACCTAGCACTCATGGTGGGTCTCTTCACTTGCACTGACAGGGGCTTGTGCTGCTCCCCCCTATGAATGAGCTTTTTTTTTTTTTTTTTTTTTTTTTTCCCAAAGACAGAGGCAATTTGCGGGCGGTAAGCTTGTTTCTTAACATGGCCCCATCCTAAGTGAACTAAATTCTCTGACTTACAGAGCGTGTCAGAGAGAGCCAGGCCAATGCAATAAAGATCTCTCACACTGCTTACCTGCAAGCACGCAGGCTCTCTGTAGATGAACTGGATTTAGAAAGGCTTGAAAACTAGACTTAACTAAGAAATGTGGGGAAAGCTGAAACGCTGCCGTGTGCTTTGCTGCCCTTTCTGCTGCTCTCTCTGATGGCTTTGGGCAGGACCAGCTTCTGGCTTCTTGGTTCTGCTTTCCCCTGGCCTCCGTGTCAAGAAAAGCCCTGCTGGTGGTTTGCTCTGGTTCAATACCCAGGGCGCCACTGTGGCATGGTGAGGAGGTGGCCTTTGGAAATAGCTGGGTCCCCTGTCACCAGTCCCAAGAAAATTACGGCCTGGTACTGAGTTTAGAGGCCCCTCTGCTGCCCTGGATCCTCATTTAATGCTGAGGATGGGCTGCAGGAAGGAAAGGGTTTATTGGCACAGTAATGCTGCCTTTTGGTACAGTAATGGCTTCTTTTGGTCAGGGGGTAAGAATCGTTATCAGAGAGAAACGTTTTATTTTTTTTTTGGTTAAAGAGGGAAATTCTGTCCTAGACGCTGCTAAACCAGCCCCACTTAGGCTGCAATTCACCCAGACACACCACGTTCCTCGCAGAGCCACTCGCATTTACACCGCTCACCCTACGTCCACACGCACAAATATCCGTCCAGCCGCAACGCTGCTGGGATTTCTGGTTTTGCTTAAAAACTGGCCGCCTGCAGCTTCCCCTGGGCTCCTCCGGGCAGGCGCGAGCAGCTGCAGAGAGCCGCGAGGCCAGCGGACCTCGTAGCCCCTGCAGATGTCAATTAGTTCCTCCTGGGCTTCCTTTGGATACACCGGGGTCCTGAGACCTCCGCGTGCTGACTTGTTTGGAAAGCACGAGCTATTCAACAGCTCCGTGTTATTAATTAGGGGATCATCATCTCTGGGTGATGGGGGCTGCTTCCAAGGAAGCCCGAGCGCGCGGCCTGTCGCAGCGGTGGGACAGAGCTGCTTCCTGCATCAAGGAGCAACCAGAGGGATATGAAAGGCTTCGGAGAGCCCGAGCCCCTTTCCAGACCTGGAGAGCCGCTTGCCGCAGCTGCGGGATGGTCGGGGCTCACGGGATGGTCGAGGCTCACGGTCTGCCGTGGGTGCGAGCCCAGAGCTGGGGCAGAGGCCCCCGGGACATGTGTGAAGAGCCCGGCTTTAGCAGGGAAATGCATAAACCCTTCAGGCGAGTAGCGAAAGACAAGAAGCTGGGTGCTAAAAGTGCGAGGAGGAAGGGAACAGTTAAGCACATCGCCTCTAGACACCACATCTTTTTAAAACTAGTTAAACTGTCTGTGCTCCTCTGGGAATCTATTTTAGAGGAGGCAAAATTGAGTGCATCTTTAATTTGCCTAATTTTCTTCATCCTATATATTTTTAGTTCCTCCTTGTGCTAATGAATCCTCGCTAGGTTCACGGGGAGTGAAACTTGTTAGCATTAGCAGAGGTCATCACGGCCTTTCTTCAACAGATCACTGTCCTTCCTGTGACTCAATATTAAGTATTCAGGGGGGTCAGACCAGGAAAGAAAAGGGGTCAGTTTAGCCCACTTAAAGTTTAACCATTCATCTTTGAAAGAAAACACACTTTGATCTAACGTGTGGTATCAAGCATAATATATAGCTTTGCATATGAGCTCTGTCAAAGAAAGAAAGGCAAGGTCGGTTCTGCAGTAACACAAAAGTCTTGGTGAGAAAAGAAAGGGTGCGGAAGGAAGAGGAAGGGAAGGGAAGGGAGAGCTGGAAGTAAAGGAGTTTGGTTGTAGAGGAGGCTTCTGTGATTACCCTGCAGAAGTCCAGGAAGATTAGGGTTTTGTGATATGAATACGATCTCTGGCTTTAACAGATTTCTCATGTACTATTGGGTAAGTCACTTTTTAATCTTCCTCTGCCTCAGTTCCAAATGGGAGCCATAATGGAGCATTTTTGCCTTCTCTTCATCCATTTGCCTTGTCTACATAGATGATAAAGTATAGCAGATTGCTCCTATGTTTTTGGGTCTACTGCTTGGCAATTTCATGTTCCTTGGGACCCATAGGCATTTTTCCATAACACAACCAAAAAGTTTAACAGGTTCTCTTTTCTTTTCCTACCTTTGGCCTCAGTGTTCACCACATCTACGAGCCAAAAGAAGGGAAGGACCTTCACAGCCCCTTACTGAGCAAGGCATGACTTATTGCAAATAAATACGGGATCAGTAGTTAACATCCACTGCTCTCTAACAAGCTGACTTGTCTGATCTCTCCTGATTGCCAGACTGCTCTGAACTGCAGCAGTCCTCCCCAAATCCCTCAAATTATTACTCAGTTTCTCATTTGCAGAGTGAGGCACTGAACCGACAAGTGGTCCCTATGATTTTTCAAGGGATGTCTCATGGAAAGGGCAGATTTGGATGCAGCAGGACAAGAGGGGACATTTATTGCTGGGTGATGAATCATCCCTTTCCTTCTTTACACACCATAGGAGCCCCAGTGACACATTCTGGGCTTGCAGCAAAGATGCAAGTTTTTTTTTTTTCCCCATGCCCAGGCTCCAGACCCCTCAGGGGTTTCTCTCTCACGTCCAGCAAAGTGAGAGAGACTCAGCTTTGCAGGCAAAAGCCGGCATCATGGAGACCTCCTGTCTGCATTATGGCCATGCACACTGGGAAGAGCAGAGCCCAGACTTTAAAAGTGGCCCGTTACTTCACATGCCTCAGTTCCCAAGTGCCTAATTTGAGACAACATGCCCAGATTTTAAATTGTGGCGTGCATTGTCTGTTCCTGTAGTCTTCAATCCTTATAAGCTGTCAAGTACTGTGCTCTTCAAAAAATCATGTTTCACATATCCCGTAACTCAAAGAAAGGTGAGGCACCTCAAATGAGAGGGTGCATGTGAAAGGATAGGTTTAAGTAATTACAATTACATATATATTTTTTTTCATTACAGCAAGAGGGGTATGATCAAATTAAACCTGGCAGACCTGGCTGGAACAGTTTAAAAAGTTACCCTCACCAGCTTTTTATTGCTGTTCTGCCAGAGGTTACCTCCTCTCCTACTCACATAAAAAGTCAGAATATGCGTACACCTCAACTGCTGAAATGTGCAGGCCAGCAACTACACTCAGACTTGCTTTCCTTTTAGGTATTGATGTATCATGACACATGGGGTGTAAGTATCAGGGACTACTATATTCATAGTTTGGACAGTTTAATGCATACATAATGTTTGAGGCTATATAATTTCCATCTTTCACAAATACACAAGTAAAATGTACTGGAGTGCTCTGAATAATTTTCCTTATTTAAATTTTTACGTAATAGCTCATGTGATTGCTTTTCCAGAAGCACACAGATGTAATTAATTTTAAAAATAACTTACTAGTAACAACCACTAAAGATGGTTGTATTTTTGCCCCTTGCTTTCTAAGATTTTTTCAAACCAGCTTGTTTTTCTGTGTTTGTTGTTTTGTTTTCCCATGGCAAATATTAAAGCTCTGTAGACACAGACTTCATGCTGCTTGAGGGAGGAGATATAAAATGATACTGTCCTTCAGAGAATCAAAATGTGAATAAGAGAAAATAAAACTTTCTTTGTGGTCTACTTGTGCATTACCAGGCAACCTTTCTATGCCTCATATCTTTCATATTCAGATGCATCGTCTTCATATCGTAGATAGACTACAAAATGTCAAATGTAAATTATGCAAGCTTTCAATTTCTATGACTTCTAAGGTGATCTTTAAAACGAAACAGGCCCACTGGGAGAAAAAAATATTAGTGTATTTGCTATTCCTAAATTCCAGTTTAAGAAAGCTTTTTGGCAGGAGCAGTTTTTTAATATTTTTTAATATTCCTCTTGCTTTATTTTTCTATTAGAGAGATGATCAATAACAATGCTCAACAATCAC
Organism: Tinamus guttatus; assembly: GCF_000705375.1. The sequence goes on from NW_010583631.1 coordinate 785,943, forward strand.
TATTTTTTTATATCTCCAAGTTAGGTATGTGATGCAAAACAGATAGCTTGATCTGGCTCTTGTGCTTGCCAAACTGAACAAAAGATATTCGAGTTAGATCTGCTACTGGGAACCACTTTCAACAAGAATGACAATCTAGTAACTTTCCAAAATGATTATCGACAGTTCTGAAATTTGTTTTCCTAGCAAAACTATTTATAGTTCACAGTTTGTTAAAATTATGTTTTTACAAATAACTCCTTATACAGACTCCTTAATCTACATACACTTTGAGTTTAGTGTATTATACAAGGGGAAGAAAAATCAACATTCAATAGGAAAATAAATATACAATCTCCAAAATCACATTCTTAAAAAAAAAAAAAAAAAGCCTTACATGATGTACACAGTCGTAAATGCAAGCAGGACATTTGCAGAGCTGACCCTGCTTAGAGCCAGACTAGGTGACCTACTCAGATCCTTTCGAACCTGAATTATCCTAAGATCCTCAAATCACAAGGCACAACTAGCCATGCTTCTGATCCACGTGCAGGCCTGAAACTCTTAAGATTTCGCAAGTATCAGTCAACACCAGCCCTGCCCCAAACGCAGAGCAGCAGGTTGCTCTGGGTTCCATCCCCAAGTGAGACATTGGAGGGAAATCAATGCCTCACATTTAGGAGGAAAATAATTTAGATGCATTGCCATATTTGAGATACTTAGTCGTGGCCTTTGTGTCTTGCTAGCTGATTTAAAAATATTGACTTTGGGGATTAATGTTCAAGTGAGTTCACATATGAACTCTAAGCCTTTCCTTCTAGAAGTACAAGCTTGGAACCTGGACAGACATCCACACTGGCTGGGTTCAGGGCCAGTCCCACATGCTCAGTTTGTGAGGTTACTCTCACTGCCTCGCTTCCTCCCCAGGCATAGCGTGGGGTCTCTAAGAGAGGGAACCAGCAGCTAAGATAGGGGCTTTTTCTGAATCACCCCGTAACAGAGACCACTTCTATACAGACACCCTACAGCTAGTAGCCTCCTAACTTTGGTGACTAAATTAGGTATTTATAGTAGTCTACATAGGAAGTCCTTTTTTTTCTGTTTTAACCTCCTCCCACGATAATCCCTCTCTCCTCCTCACTGCTCCCCAAGAACAGCAGGCTGCAGCTGGCCCAGCCTGGGCACCATGCTGCACCCACCTCAACCTCTCTATCCCAGTCGGGAATGTATGGGAAACCAGATCCAATGACAACTCCCGGAGCTGGCACGGCATGTGCAGTCCAGAGCCGTCATTCAGTACCCAGGACCTGACTAAATACGATTTGAAGTAAAATTGTTACCTCTTATAAAACTGTAGGAATATCCTTGTCCCTCCAGGGTTGTGCTCTCTACACCTTCACTTGTCATGGTTTTCAGTGATTCCAACAACCAAACATATCTAGTGTTAAAGGCAACTAAGGCATCCAGTAAAAGTGCATAGTTTGAAAGTATGAATTTTAAGATTTCCAGAACATAAAATACAGGGATGATGCAGGTCAGGAACAAAGGAACAAATTTCCTCTACCTCAAAAGTGCAACTCTGAGTTGTAGAAAATGAAAATGGGAGCAAATCAAAATGAGATGTCAGGCAGCATGAGAACAGCTGACTTACAGGCTTACAGCGCGTTAGTTCTACATACCTTTTGTCAGTTATACTAAAAGTGATGTGGTGGTTGCACTAATAGTTGTTCTTTCTCTGCTAGGATCAAGGCTGTGGAACTGTAGAGCAGAATAGACAAAGCATATTGCAAGCAAATCTTCTAGGCCAAACACATATAGAGCTCTTCCACTGATGGCAAATACTTATATTCAGGTCTTCCTTTGTGCAGAAAGGAGAGATGATTAGGACATACAGTCTGAGTGGAAACAAGTGAAAATAAGCTGATAGATTTGCCAGACGTGTTATTGATAGACCTTCAACCTCACATCGAAAAGGCTTAAGCAGTCAGAGTGGGTGCAGAGGAACACACTGACGAACTGCAGTGGATTCACTGAGATTCAGATAATTGCTCCCACCACAACTAAGCAGAAATGTCTGTCAAGGTGATCCAAAGCTCAGAGCTCAAATAAAAAGATCAAAGAAGAAACTGAGCTCCAAAGAACTGTTTAAATCCCTCCTGGATCACCAAGGCCACCTATAGTTATCTATCATGGTGAACCTATAGAAATCTGTAAGAAGAGTGTTAAGCTGAGTGCTAATGGAGAGTGAAAGGGAGTGGTTGGGCATGGGAACATCACACAAGAGAAAAAAGTAGTAGTAGATATATGTTTTAGGCACCTAGATAAGCAGCTCAACGAGATCATACCAAATCTACAGACAGCTTCTCAAGACACCCTGATCTGGAAAACAAGAGAGAACCTGAAACAAGGGAATATCTATACCCAACATGGGTTTGGAGCTTCAGGACATCCAGATAAAGGGACAAGGTGAGGGAATAAATCCTCATGATCCCAGGGCGAGATAGAAGGGAGACAGGAAAGACTGTAATCCCTGCCAGCTCCTAAGAGGAGCTCATCCGGAACATGACCACCAGTTTAAACCCCAGAAGATGTAAAGAGGAGTCACAAGGTCACATCTCTTCTCCTTCCGATTGCCACAGGGAGTCCCAGCAGCCCTCATGGGTGCACATCTGCCCACCTGGTATGAGAGCGGGGAGCGAAACCAGCTCTGTTTCAAAGCAACATCACCTCCTGCCCTCTAAAGTCTCACACTGAGCTCTATCACGTTGCTGCTGCACAAGGCTGCAATGGCTTACTACATTAATTAATGGCAAGGGGTAAAAAAAGACCCAAATTTGTGACCGAGGTTTTAAAAGGAAGTTTTTTCAGAGTCCTCCATCCCACAGAAAGTAGTGAAGGAAGTATGGAAGATGACATGATGATAGGCAGCCCTTACAGCTCTTACATAATTCAGAGGGTAAGCTCAGATACGGGTGTTGATAGCTACCATCTGCCATGGTGAAAATGAGCATTTACAAGTGATGAAAACAAGAAAAGCAGTTCTTTTCTGGAGTGGAGAATACAGATATGTGACTGCCTAGTAAAATATAGATGTTAGAGGCAGTGGGAACTAGAAGAGATTCAACAGCAGAGCAAACCTCAGATTATCAGTGAGGGTTCAGGCAAATGAGATTTCCCAGACTGAAACTGAGCCTGCAGTATGTTCAACCTCCTTTTTACTTGCAAAATTGGCCAACAACAGGGACAAAGAAGGATACAGACCAGAGGTGTGGCTGGCTCCCAATGCTCTGCTCCCTCTCAGAGAGAAAAGGGAATAGCGTGTCTTCTCTGAAATGCATTTTTTTTGCCTTGTTTATTCATTTTCTTCATGTTTAACCTTAACACAGATTTGTTTGGACTATTGGGAGAAGAGAACTAAGCTCAAGCAGGTGCATGGAGCTTAGATGTAGCTTTGGTATACTTGGTTATATAGGGATATGTTAACAAGAATAGAAAAAAAAAAGAAAATTGCTAAAAATGCAGGATAGCAAGTGTTTTAACATTTAGTATATAGTGTTAGGCTATATGTCCTTGATAATTATCTTTTGCACAAGTTACTGGAAGCTGTCTAGAGATAAGCATATTAAACAACTGAGCCTGAAAGTGAAACAAATGGGACCTGAAAATGAGATAAGTACTTATATTTTTAATGACAGTAATCCTTTTGTACTTGTATTTCATCAGTAAGAAATTCTCATTTTTTTAAAAAAAGAGGGATATTTAAAATTTCAATAAAGCCAACCTGCAACTTGATTCTGAGATGTTTCCATGGGCTGAGGTATTCTCAGATGGCTGGAATAAAGCTTCATTAACTGTTTGAAAAGTGACTTGTAGTGATCCAAAAGGACAAATTGAGAAGGCAAGACAGATTTTTTTAATTGCCTATTTATTTAAGTCTCTTCAGTCCTTCTGGCCAAAATCCAAGTCCTGTTCATCTTCCCCTTTCTCCACAACTGTCCCCTTGTTTGGTCCCATATCGTTCAGATCTCCTGCCTGTTATTTGCTATGCATCGTTGCTCTGTGTGGAGTGTGTTTTTATAAAGATATCAGGTCTCCATACATTTAAAACTGCTCATCTGAGAGACATAAAAGTCCTAGCTATTCAAACAATAACAAAAGCAACGTACTTAAACTTATGTAACTGCAGTGTGACAAAAAAAGATCTGTCAAAAATCCTCTTTTATGACTCCAGGTAAAAATCTGATGTAACTCCATGAGGCTAAACGGAATTACTCCACATGCAAGTTCCTTTAGGATGTCATAGGCTGATCCCAAAAATAAGAGTTATTCAGGACACATTCCACTCTGGTATAAATGGCCAAAATATTGGTGAGTTCATGAAATAATCTAGACATTTTTGTAGTGTGAAATTTTCTTTGCAAAACCTGTGTGATAAATGACAGCAACGGGGACTGTGCCCAGGGACTGCACACACCATTTCTCTAGAATATAACCAGGATGTTGCCTTTAGCCCCCGAATACCTTCAGAATGTGACATGAGCTGACTCTGAGCACCCAGGGTGTTTTTCCTTGCTCACTTTTTTTCCGCTGCTCACTACCTGAGTTCATTGTACACACCCAGGCAGGCTAACTAAGCAAGTTAACTCAAATATGATGTACACTTTTCCCTATCTGTAAAATACAAGCTGGGTAAGGGTAGATAATCACAAATTAAGCAAAGAATCAAAGTGTTTCCGTGTCATGATTTGTCCTGACTATGAAAGCCTCCTGTGGAAGTCCAAACTTCACTGACTGTTACCAGGAAGAGGAAAGCATCACACAGAGTATCAGTCATCTGTTTATTTTGTCAGAACTGAGTGAAGTGCTGGAAGTAAAATGACAACACAACTGATGGAGAGTGGAGTTGCTTTTTAAATCATCTACATAAATGATTCACATTTTTAAACATATGATTTAAGGTACTGGGTCATGAGAAGTAGAGTTGTATTCACAGCACCTAAGTTCAGTCATCTAAAAGTTAGGTGTCCAGTTAAAGCTGATGATGTGGACTCCCTCCCCTAGGTTCCCCCAAGAGATTAGCACCCCTACAGGGGAATTCGTAGTATTTCATTTACCTCATTCGTTTTATCTCACATTATGCTAGAGGGATGACTTGGCTCCTGGAGATGCTTCTTTGCAGCCTCTAGAAGGGCCTTAAACAGCTCTCAGAGCTCTGTTTAATTCTACAGCAGGATAAGATGAATCTTACCCTCCTATGAGATACCGAGGACTCAACAGTTATTGCCTGTCATCTTCAAATAATTTATTTAGTGTAGTTATAACTCAATTTTTATCCTGGTAACCATGTGCTTGTTCCATGTTCTTCCAAAGATAGCATCCCACAGTTTGGAAACAAACCCTTTCAGTTGTTGTAATGAATGTAAATGTGCCCGCTGCCTTCTATGGGACTGAATCAGACCCACTCACGTATGTATCACAGCCTTTTTACCACTAACAGCTGCTGCATTATTCATAAACAGAATGCTATGTGTACATAGTACATATAAAAAAACTACTGCATTTATATACCTTTACATTTAAGTGTCTCTGAGCATGAATAATATAAAGGCAGCTTGCACAGGGCGGACTGTTACCTTTATAATTTGAGGGTCTCTAAAAGGGTAGGCAATTTATCTTGTATGCTTAAATAGCAGCTGTTTCACTAACTATGTACCTTTATCTACCTACTAGCTTGTACTGTCAGGTATCCCCGGATGAGTATCAGCTATGCCTTCTTTTTTTATGGTGATAATGTACAATAAGAAAAATATTAAAGGTGCACGGTTCATTTAATCAGCAATTTTGCAAGTGTTTTACTTATGTCAACAAAGAATAAATTTGTTTTAGTGCCTGGCCTGTAGAATGCAGCAGGCAGCATAAATTATTCAAATCAAAGCAACATAAATCTTTGTGCAGCAAAGGTGAAGCCACAGAATTCATCGCTGTGTTTTACAGCTTTGGATAGTACAATGACCTCTAATCAAAACTCCTCAATACAGTCCTTACACTTAAGATGCCAACTTGCCACTAAGGACCTGATTATCTATAAATTTATGGGAACCTGCAATAACTGGTGTTTGCCTCCTGATAATGTTTTCTGACACATATCAGGAGATTCAGCTGATCTGTGTTAGAGATTATTGTACAGAATCTGCAGTTTATACAGGCAATGAGTAGACAGAAGGTCCATTTGAGACCTTTAGCTATAGAGAAGCACATAAGGAAAACTGTTTCCATAGAAACATGCCCCACAGCTGTAGTTAGTATAGGAAAAATAGTTTTATGATTATTTCAATGAAGTTCTATCTTTTGTTTTCAGTGCAAGATGTATACAATAGGTGGTTTCATAGTATGATATTGATGTAGCGAAGGTCTTACATGTGAAATTTACCCCAAAGTGAAGGATTCCACATTTCTCCTATGTATTTTTGCAAGTATTATAGGTCATGTATCCACTACAAAATTATTTTGACTTGGAAATAGTACAGCTTTTCAATATCTATTCTTTGCAGAAGAATTGTTTACTTTCACGTTAACTCACAAAATTATACATAAAATTCACAGAGATTCTAGATAAAAAGTAAATGACCAGATGAGCTTCCCACTAATTCAGGGAGGGGATTGTCCTGCAAGTCCAGAAGGAGATGAGTCAGCCCCAAAGAGAACTACAGGAAAACAGAAGGTGGGCACGAAGAATATGCTAACAGTTTGGCAACATTTTCTTCCATTCAGGTAATTTTCAATTTAGATTTTTTTTTTCTTCACCAGTTCCATGGAAATGGTAAGGTTGGTGCATCTCCTAAGTAGTTAATATCTAAGTCATTTCTAAGTGACATTTTGATCCTACCTCTTTTCATGTCTCCAAGGGTACAAGGACGAATGTCTTTTCTGAAGGGAAGAAGAAAACCACAAACCAGTTTGGATTCTTCTCCCTCTCCTTTCAGAATTGTTAGCAAGGCTGCAGATTTCCCCTTCCTGCCTGTCAGGAGCATCAACTTCATTAGCTTTTACCATGTACCCATACAGCCCACAAGGTACTGATACTTGCACTCTTAATCGGTTTGAAATTGGTATCACAGAATCACACCGGTTCACATTGAGGACGAACACACATGAAGGATGATGTCCACCAAGACACATGACTAGGAGCCTGGATTTTGTGCATGAGTAGGTGAACAAGCCCAATGAATAAGGATTCCTCACTGAGCACGCTGAGTGCACTTAAATCTCTCGCCATGTCAGCTATGGCATAGTTTTGGTGTGTTTATGATAATAACAGTGGTTGTTTCCTTTGTCCATTCCAAACAGGATTGAAATCACATTCTCCTGGGCAAATTTTGCTGGTGAACTTTCTACCCATGCAAAACCAAAGTTGGGCAGATGGCCATCTCACTGTCTCTGCTAGGTAGATTTTCCAGAAACCAGACTTTATACTGTAAAGAGAGCAAGATATGTTTCAAAGATATTTAGACTCCCCTACAACAGCTTGTGGAGTGGGAGGGCGGGAAGGTTCTTGACTAAGGTGGCTTCCCCCTCACTGTATAGCAGAAGGATGCTTCAGGGGCTTCCTTCCCTCCCTTCCTCCGGTTGTCAGCGTGGGATACTGAGCTTTAAAGCTGCACACTAAATTGATGCTGAAAAGCAGATGTCATCAGAACATTTAAATGATGCAGCTCTGTTTCAGAAGTGCGGTCCTACAATTCATTGACTTTTCATAAAGATCAGGTTCATAAAGCCTGGGGAACTGATCCAGAAACTGATTTTGGTGCAATCTAATAGCATTGCTACTGTTTTAGGCAAGAAATTCCAAGATCTAGGCCTTTATATTGTGACAGGGGGTAGGATGTGGCTTCACATTTGCTAATCCTACAAAATCCTGCAATAGCACCTAGAAAAGAGGGGAAAATTGGTAATATTTGTGCACTACTACTATTATTACTACAGTGGATTTGAAAAAGTACTTCAAAAAGAAATAACTGAATAATCCACATATACCAGACAAATAAACACTCCCTCATGATTCCAAAAAAACACCAAGGAAAAGTTTCTTTCCAAAACAGAGATTCCCAACATGGTCATTTTCTTTTCTTTTTAAAGTTTGAAATCTGACCCATCTTGACCCTTCAACAACTAAAGCAAGGCATCAGGAAGATTTTCCTTTTAGTATTTAATTTGTTGGCGGGATTTGTATGCACATTATCAAAGACATATCAAGAAAGGTGGCCTTATTGTTCATCATGGCTGAACAACAGAGAGAATAATTGAATCACACAAAATCTAGGCACATACTCCCCCACAGAAATGTAATTATGCATATGAAACTTGGAGAGGTGGAAGGGCCAACTCAGATTCCATCTATGGCTGAAAGATTAGTCAGTTCTCTATGTCAGTTCTAATGGTACCAAAGATCTGAGTATAATTTCCTCTTCTGTCTTGTGGTACACCAGACTGCAGAAGATTGCATGGATTATTTTAAGGTTCTCCAGAGAAAATTTTCCTAGGCTTCCCAAAAGGACTTTCAATGACAGTACAACATTTAAGAAGGACATTGGAACAAATAGAAACAGAGTATTTAGGGAATGTAGGAAGCAAGTTTTAGGCTAGGCAGAGATGATAAAAGATGGAGCAAACTTAACACATCTATCTGAAGGCAACAGAGGAAATCTTGACTTAATGGAAGGAACAGGCAAAAATCCTACTGACTTAATGAAACCCAGAATTTACTCCATGAGAGGAAACTATGCTGAGAGGGAGAACTGCTCAAGAGCAAGCAGGAGTCTTAAGATATACCAGCAAACTGAGCTGCCACGCTTTAATATGAACTCTGGTGTCACCAGTCAATGCTGAAAAAGAGAACTGCAGTGGAAAGGGTCAATGTAAACAACGCTGGCTCCTGGCAGAATTGCCAACTATAAATTTTGATAAAAGATAAAAGATTAAAAAAAAAAAGAAAAAAGAAAAAACAGTATTGACCTGAGGAACTCGGGGTACAGACAAGACACGATCTTGTCAGTTGACAGAACACAAGGAGCTACAGCTTTGCAAAAGTACTCACCTTACCTAGGCTCCGAAGTCACTGATTTGGGCCTGTCTGAAATTTCTGTTCAATACGGAGGAGACAGATCTGCAGCCAGAACTGACTGTCTCTTCTAGCCCAAATAGCTATTACATCACAGCTAAGTTATCCTTGGCTCCAAGTTTGGGTTTCTTCTTCATGGAGGGGGGCTTTTCTGCTTTTGTTTTCAGAAAACAAATGAAGAGAATCTTTTTCTCTGCGTTTTACAAAAGAAAAGAAAGAAAAAGGAGCTCTGTAAGCTGAATCAAAGCACAGGAAGTGTTTCTAAGCTTTCTGAAATCAGTACATGCTCTTAGGAAAAGCTAACACAGTTAGAGGCTTCTTAGAAAGCCACTGCAAAAGGAGGTTTTACCCTGACAGACACATTTGACAATCTCCCTCTTTGGGGAGACCCGCGATATGGCCAACGAATTTTGTTCCTTCTTG
>NW_010583631.1:795503-860133 GCF_000705375.1 Tinamus guttatus
CAGGGGTCCATTTTAACGTGCTGCTTCTATTGTATTGTTTTGTTTTTTAATTTGTAGTGCTATCCAGAGCATGACTGAAGAGGAGAGAGAGATTAGAAAAGGGCGAATCCATTTTGCAAGAATAATAAAACATCATCCTTTAGAACAAAAGGAAAATGAGTACTTCTCAAAAACAAGGTTGTGATTGTTTGTCTGGCTGTTCCTACAGGACAGTTATCAAGCCAAAGAAGTCCTGGTGACTGCGTTTTGCTGGCACAAGCAGAACAAAGGATTATTAAAAATAATATAAAATATAACATATGTTATCAAAATTAATGTACCTTCTTGCTTAGTTTAGGGGAAGCCAGGAGCTGGGTTTTATTTTTAGCAAAGTCAAAAAATAGAAGAAAACAGTTTCATTCTTATTACCTCTAAGAAGGAGGTATTTCTGTCCGTTGGGGGAGGAGGCTTGGGGAGATCAAAGTTATTGACTCTTTTTGGACAAAACTCAGTCCATTCCCCCTGCACAAGTAGATCTTTCTTTGACCTCAAGACATGCACTTCAAATATTTTCCTCACAAAAAGACTGTGGACTGAAGTGAGTAACAAACAGATGACTGCCAAAGAGCAGCAGGATTGGACCTATGATCTTCAGACCCACCAGCACATTTCGTAAGACATTTGAATAGCAGGTACTAACATTTCTTTTCATGGTGACTGCCATGTAGACTTTCCAGTCCCAAGTTAAGGTATGCCCATGAGACAAACAATCACACCAAAAGCTACCCCTGTTCCAGAAAGCTCTCCCGCCTAGCCTACATCTTCCCCAACACGAGTAACAGCAATACAGTTTGCAGCAGTCCACTAAGACCTTTCCTTGCACTGCCCCTTAAAACACACTCACCTGGTATTTTGCATAGTCTGGGAATCTTCAAATGAGGTTAAGTTTGCAGTTTAACTATACGTCTGACCTTACAGTCCCAGCAAAGTGAAGAAACTTGTTTGTAATGCTCTCACATTACTCCGGGATGGCGCGCTGTCAACACATGCAGTGTTATGGACTGGAAAATCCAAATACAGTTTGCAAAGCCATTGGAGGTTTTCCACAGAGCACTTGCAAGGGCCTCTCCTAATTGAATTTGCCAAAATTCACATGGACTCAGATTTAATCCAATCAGTTCTACATCACATGTCTTTCAACATTGACAAAATATTTTTTTCTAATTGCAACTCTCTTATGGAACCAAATGAATCAGAGGGGGACTTAAATGAAAACCAGTCCAGATTGTTCTACACTTTAACCTTACATCTGTGCTTAATTAGGATGCTCAATTTCCCTAAACTCAAGTCATAAAATGGAAGTAATCTGTGGCCTGTTTGTCAGTCATTATAGGGCAGCAGACCTGCAAATCAAGGCAGGCTCAAATGCACAGGATCTTGTTCTACATGGCCATCGAAGGAAACATGGAAGATGTTATTGTGCAGCAGGCTGGAAGGGGATCAGGAGAAAAGTTCACTGAGAAAGACATATGTGGATGACCTGCATGCTGGGAATGTGGCTGAGCCTTTAAAGAGAAGAGCAAATGAATGTGAAAAACATATGTGCTTATTTAGGCCCCCCCATTTGGACTGCAAGAGGCTCTTACGAAAGGCCTAATAATAACTGGTACTGGACAGTTTCCCACCCATGAAAAAGGCAGCAATCTCCCCTTCCTATCGAAGTCACTCTGCCTGGGATGTTAGCACCTTCATCCACAAAGCCGTGTAAGCTTTTAGGGCATAAATTCAAGGTGTTGCGATGCCTTCTGTGGCCCCACTACTCCCCCAGACACACTTTAATTCCCACCCCTGCACACGCCCGAGACCACTGGTTTCTCCAAGGGCTTTTTTTTTTTTTTTTTGGAACCTTGACTGTCCCTGGCTCAGTTTTACAGCCCGGCCCTGCTCCTGCTGCACCAGCACAGCCAAGAGGGCAGCGAGACATGGGACAGGGTTTGGGCCCATGGGGCATTGCCGAGGGGAGCGGTGCCCTTCGCTGCCTTGCTTCCACGCAGCCAGCAAAAGCAGCTGCAATTAACCCATCTCCTTAAAAGTGCAGGAAAGGCTTGTCACGGAGAGCTGTTAAAGATGCACTGTTCGGGACTATCGCAAATCACTGGAGGAACAATAAAACGCTACCCCACACACCAAGGTCTGTCATCATTCATTGCAAACATGCACTTCAGAGCGTGGCTGTTATGTTGTTTTTTGACATCTTGAGATCTGCATGAGGAATCCCGGCGGACATGCTGTAAATCCATATCTACAGCGGTAAGTTTTCATTGCATCAGTGTTATTAAATATATATAGATATACTTATATATATATTATTTGGCAATGCTGAATGAACAATTGGCCTTTAACTCCTCCTAGACTATTAGGTCGCACTATAGGTCAGTGAAAAGGTAATTTTCCCTAGATTTGTAATAAGGTCTGGGATTCGACCTGTGACCTTAATGTCACAAGGTATTCATTATCTTCACACAGATGATATACAGGCAAAGAAACATATATTTTTTATAGAACTGGAAGAATTATATTTGATGGATACATTTTATTAGAAGGATTTTATTACCTGGATAAACTCAATTAGCAGACCTCATTAATTCTGAAAATGTAACTTATCTACATTGAGAAATTCTTTCTGTGGCTATTAGTGTTCACAATCTATAAACTAGTGCTTTGAGCTGACAGATTTTTTCTTTGGTTCAGTGGGCAAACCCCTCCAAAAGCAAAAGGAAAAATATCTTCTAAAACAGAACAAAAACCTTATTTTGCATCAATACTGAATGCTTTATTTAACCTGTAATTAAAGATTTTTTTTTTTTCTTTCAGGGTCTTAAAGTCGTTGGGGTTTTTTGCTTGTTTTTTTTTGTTTGTTTGTTTTTCTTTCCACTCACAAATGCTAGACAGCACTCAAAGTATAATTTCCTAACAAGCAGCTGAAATGTTTTGTTCCCAAAGTGACAGAAATGTAACCTCACCTTTTGGGGAAGGAGGTCTTGTTTGCTTTGTTTTAATTTGGCCAGTAGTTTCAAGCCCCTGCATCTGGAATTTTGAAACAATTTCACTATTCCATGAAAATGTTCCACCTTCACTGAACAGCAAGCAAAATCAAAAGGGATAAGGATGTAACTCAAAGGCATCTGTGTAGAGTAAACCTACATGCAAGAGTGTCTGAGAAGTAAAGGTCTAGTTTGTAAACCAGTTGTACGTTCACGCTTGTCCTTCAGTTGATTTCAGCTGAGGTGCAGTTCTCAGCTGTTATGAGGAGATATGAAGCCTGATTAAGGTTATATTGTGAAGATGGGGGCATGGATAAAGTATGCCAGTGTTCCTGCTTTCTCCTGATGAAGTGTTCTTCAGCCCACTGAGAGCTTCTCCAGCTCACTGTAGTTTGGAGCAGCTATAAGGTTTTATCAGCTATTAGCTTGGCTCAGAAATGGAGCTGGGTAGCAACACAACATAAGCAACCACTCCACTCCAGTCCTTAGCATCTATCCACTATTAAATTATCAGTATCACAAAGCATCTCTCTTTTGAGACTAAACTACTTGTGTGCCCAGGCAATGAATTCCTGTTAAAAGACTCAACCTGCTAAAAGGATAAAAATACTTTACAAGTGAAAAGCAATTTACGGTAGAGAATAGACCTATAAAACCAACGCATTTCTATTGCACTAATCCAAAACATATTTCAGAAAATAGGTTTGCACTTTGAAACAGGTCTTGTTAAAACAACCAACCTGTTAAAATTATGGGCTTAGTGCAGCCAGCTTATATATTTTCATGGGACTTTCATATGCTGAACCATAGTCCTAGGCAATTTTCTAAGAAAATGATCTCACCCCTCCTTCTCCCTCCCTCACCCCTTAAAAAGCAGTAGGAGATTCACAAGCACAACACATCACCAGGACTTCAGAGAAAACTGCTTCCAAGGATCCTTGCTTTTCTCCTCCTTTCAGTTCACACTGGCTTTTGTGCTGTTCCTTCCACCTGGAAGGGACATTCTTACCTCTTCCTATCTGCCAGATATTTCTCCTCTATTTCAAATTCCTCCTTAACTCATCAATTCACTTCCCCTTAAATTCTGGAGTCTGGGGGCCCTCGCTCTCTCCCTGGAAAGCTCCTTTGCTCTGGCCCGGCCGCCAGCACAATTACCCCACGAAACCCCAGAGATGTGCACAGATGTACGGCGACGTAGGGGATGACTCACTGCCGCTAGAACAGGAGTGTCTCTTATTATCCCGAAGACTGTCTATTTTCAGGACTGGCCTGCAGTACTTGAGCTGGGATCCTCCAGAATTTGCGTAGGAGAAGTCAGAGGCTCAGAGAGGGGAGGATGAGCATCTAACTTTTCAAGAAAGCCAGCTTTAATTACTCAAGGCTCCAGGGCCTACTCCAAAGCCCACTGAGCTCTATGGAAGGAATTCAGTGGGCTTTAAGTCACTTATGGCTGGAGGGTTTGAGCTCAGTAGAGAAACAATGCTGTGTTGTTGTGCAAAAGAGTTCTGTCCTCGATAAAACATTTGAGTGGAAAACACATCTCCATGATCAGAAGAGTTTCTCAGTGATCACTGGAAAGCCTCTGTAAGTTTGTGCTCTATTTTCTACTAGCATAGAAATGCAGCTTGAAGTTAAGTCCTCTTTGATTATTAACTGTGTCTGAAAGACTGAGAACCGGAGATGCAATAAAACTAACAAATCTCTCTTTTTTTCCCTCTTCCTCTCCTTCTGCTTCCAGATGTTGCAGTCATGATTACATGTAATCTTTAAAAAAGGTAAACATGAATAATTTTACAATAAACCAATTCATGCATGTGAAATATTACTTCATAGCAACTGATTTTATTAGCAGACATAGTAGTACACAGGTCAGATTCAGACAAGAAGCAAAGGCTGAATACCTGAATATCCCAGGTTTTTCTCTTCCAATCTCACTATCTCACTCTTCCCATGATGCATGGAGCCCACAGGTTTTTTTTGTTCAGCCTTTTTCTACTACCACTTCTACTAATGTATCACTAGAAGCTCTTCCTATTATCCTTGATGTCCCTTGGAAATATTAACTCTAGGTCAACTTTGGCTTTCCTAACCCCATCCTTATGTGCCTGGGCAATAATTCTAAATTCCTTCTTTGTAGAGTGTCTCTGTTTCCATTCCCTGTATGGTGCCTTTTGTACTGGAACCTCACTGTGGGTTCTCTGCTCAGCCAAGCCATCCTCCTGATAGGTCTGCTTCTTTCCCTGAATATTGGGGTGGCCCATTCTTGTCCTTGGAGGGTGCTGTCCTTTAACGCCTGCCAGCTCCTTTGCCCTCCAGAGCTGCCCTCCCACAGGACCCACCTACCATTTTCCAGAATAAGCTGAAATTCTCTCTACTGATGTTCAGAATCTGCATGCCACTACACTCCTTCCTGACTCCCCTCAGGATCCTGAATCCCACTATCTCATGGTCACTACAAACAAGGCTGTTGCTGGGATTACCACATCCTCAGTCAATTCTTCTTGCCAGTGAACAGTGGATCCCAATGTGTATCAATCACCTCTGGTTGGCCTACCTAGTACCTGTATGAAAAAGTTACCCCTGACACCCTCCAGAAACCTCCTGGGTTGCTTGTGTCCCTCCATTTTGCCCTTCCAGCAGACATCAGGGAGGTTTAAGTCTTCCACGAAAACCAGAGTCTTGTTTGAAGAAGATTTCGTTCACTTCCTCAGTCTCATCTACTACATACTCCCATCACAAGACCCTCTTTACCAGCCTCTGCACTGACACTGATCCACAAGCTCTCCAGCACCTTGCTGATCATCCCATCAAAGAGCTCCCTACCCCCGAGCTCCCAACCCCTGAGGGGGTCCTTCACATGGACAGAAACCCCATTGTCCCCTAATCTGCCCAGCCTGCTTTCCTGAAGAACCAGTCCATCACAGCCACACTTGTCAAGCTGTCTCACCATGTCTCAGTAAAATTGTAAGTCAGAACAAAATTGTAAGTTTAAAAAAAAAAATCCATGGTCCAATTTTTCAGTCTTAATATACGGTTCATTGATAGGTCTGTGTCTGTAGGAACAAGCTCAGGAAGTAGAAGGAACCTCCCTTCATTGCTACAGGAGGATACAGCAGCACCCGGACGCTTTCGTGCAAACAGTTGCTGTCTTGCAGAGAAGGAGCAAAGATGCATTTGAGCTAAAGCTGCAGCAGAGTTCATTCCTGAAGTAAGGGGGCTTCCTTCTCTCTGACACTGGTTTGGGCCTGTCCCTGGCTATGCCAAGGTGCCCCCACTCTCCTTGCCATCCCTGCTGCTAATGGCTCTCCTATTCCTGTCAAAGGGAATAAAGAAGGCAGCAAAGTGCATAAATCCAGAAAGGTTCAGGGATTTCCAGGAGGCTGTTCTTTGCACGATGAGGGTCTTGGGCTGAATAATTCAAAACTGAGCCAACTGAGTGAGTCAGCAGAGATCTTACGGAGAAGCATAGGACCTGCTAACAAATGTCTCATCTATGCTCCAAAGTGCAGAGTATGTTTTTCTATTAGAAAGCTCTAAACTCTTCATCCTTTCAAATGGCTAACAAATGTATTTAATTATGTGGCAAAGCTGATTTTAATATGTTGAAAAATCTTGTTAATCAAGATTGCAGTGCTCTATCTACAGAGATACAGAATATACAAGGAGAATATTTCAACACCTCCTTAGAAAAATAAATTAATGCCTTCTGAGATTGTGGCATAGGCAAAACATGTCCTCATATGGTATAAACACTTGATGAGATGAGCTTCATAGCTTTACCATGATTTCACCACTCAAGAGTGAAGTGGCCATCCCAAACTGACACGAATCAAAACGTTATGCTACTCTAGGACATGTTCTGTCTCTCCCCTCTTCTTGTGATGATCTCCATCAACCATCAGATTGTATCATTTAATAAAACACAAAGCCTTGACCTTTTGACACAGATCCCCTCCTGCACCAGAGGAGGGACAGCTCTAATTTCTACCAGATGGCTTCAGACTATAAAAAAAAACACATGCCAGCTGAGGGCTAGCCAGGCACAGGTGTGCCCCACCCTGTCCCCAAATGCCTTTTTCCTATTCTCCTTCCCTACATCAAAGCATGAACAGATGTGGGAAGGAGCTGGCAATACCTTTGTGCCACTGAAAGATTATGCCTTGCCACTGGTTAACCCATTTAGGATCACATCCAAGAAACTCTGTACAGATGTGAAGGGAAAAAGAATCTGTTCTTCCATTTTAAAAGAGAAGTTCAGATCAAGGTGAAAGGAAAAACTGCACGCATTAGAATTAAATGCAAGAAACTGTTTAGTATGTTGCCAGAATGTCAATGAAAATGAAGCAGTGAATTCCAGAGAACCTAGAGAAAATTACCCCTTTGAGTCAAACATTAATAAAAGTCTGCAGTGATATAAAGATGATCTCATGCTCATGGCTATTTCCCCTTTTCGACTTCTTTTCCTTGATATATGTGTTGGTTTTTTTTTAACTGCCAGGTGTTGTGAAGTTAATTATACAATCATTTATGTGTTAAAAAAATGAATAAAGCATACTGGATACGCATGAATCAGTACAGGACAAAGGGAAGTGATCCATTTGGATTTTCAGAAAAGGGTAATTTATTCATAATGCCAGAACTGAAATCCTTCAGTCCTCTTCAGCCAGACAGTGCTTTCTGCAGGAGAGAAATGCTTGAGCTGAAAATGGCTGGGAGCTTCCACTGTGCTCAAGGTACAGGAGCAACACAACCCCAGCCGGTAAGAATGCTTGCCAGGGAAGGATGGTATAAATATGAACACATCTGGAGGAAAGCTTTTTGCAGACCGGTGTGTCATAAACCCTCTATTCATTGCACTTTGTTGTCCCACACGTAAGGCAAGATGTGAGGAACTGTGTTCTTTAAGGCCCACTTGTGTCACGACACATATGCACTTAAGTGCTGCTGGCACACACATAGCCCATCTCTGTGCATTCAGCCTGGTACTAGTGATATATTAAGTGACTCAGTGTGACAGTGAAACTACAGGATTTGCACATGTAAATATGGGTGTGCAGGTACACAGCCATGTTTGGAAAGTCCCCCTTTTGAAAATGCAATGCATTAAAAGTTATTTCAAAGTATTTAGAGCTGACCTCAAAATATCCATCAAGCCCCTTAGCCAACTCTTTCAAAAACATCCAAAAATATTTTGGTCCACTTCTTCGCTGAAAAGAGTACACCTGTGGGCAGTAACCAAAGAGACCAGATACCAACCTATTTACTTTAAAGGAAACATAGCGTCTGTTGAAAGGCAACCAGCCATTCTGGTTCTTCATCACTTTTTCTTGACTTTCTTATGAAGACTTATGCACTCAGCATCTCTGGCACTCTGGATGATTCAAAGACAGTTCCTTATCTTTTGACTCCTTAAAACCTACTCTTCGGCTAAGCTACAAGTTTGGGCAATTGTTTTGTAAAGCATATTTAAAAAACAACAATAAAAACAACGACAACAAAACTACTTACTAGATTTGTCATGTGACAATATATTTAATTAACTTTGTTTCTATGAATTTTTATGAGACCAATGAGGAACACTCATTCCTAAGGGGCTCGAGCTAATAAAATTGTAAAATGAAAGGCTGTAACAAGTGCTTCCTCTCTTGATAGTTACATTTTAAAAACTGAATCTCCTCCAGTGACTGGCCTTGACTTTTCCTGGTTTTAAAAGTCTGTATCATTGATTTTGTTTTACTTTGTTTTTTAAAGTGCTGACTCCTGGAATCCTGTGATTATATAAGAAAACAGCTTTTAAAACAAAATGAAACAAAAAGAAAATGAAATCCTCTAAGCATGCCAGGAAGAAATATCTAAATGTGTGATTGATGTAGATTCCTAAACTGAACAATTTTAAAGCCAAATGTGGTTGTTTTGATTGTCTCACTGCCTTTCTCTATAATTTGGTTCTAGTCCCTAGAATTTTCCTATAATAATTTGCATTTCCAGATTAAAAGCTCTACTTGCAGCAGAGCAGCTCTTTCATTTTGCTTTAAATTTTTCCATTAATGGAGAATCCATCTCAATCCCATGTATATCATTCCAAAATGATTAATTATCCTTGATGTTAAGAATGTGTGGCTTCTTTTTTTTTGGTCTGAATTTGTTTCTCTTCATTTTCCAGCCATTGCTCTTATTAGTGACTATACCTTTGCCTGCCAGACTGAAAAGCCCTGTATTCCGTAAATCTTTTCCTTGTGGAGATACTTACAGGTTATGATCAAGTCACTGTTAACCTTTTCTTTTAGAAGTTACTTAAATCTTTTCCTAATAGCTATTCTTTAATTATCCTCAGAGCTCCACTCTGAACTCCCTCCAGTTCCTCTACATCCTTCCTCAAGCCTGGGTACCAGGAGTGGGCACAATGAGTACAGTGACAGTTCCCAAAATAGGGGGAAAAAAAGTCCAGTACTATTTTCCCTCACTTATACAGGCAGGGACTGAGCCAGCCCTTTGGGCTGCACGTTTGGGCAGTTCTCACCATTTCCCAGTTTTCTGCTTCCCCAGGCAAAGCTCCTTGGAAGTGCAACCTGCTTCACTCCTAGAGCAACCATCTCACATTCACCTATACTGAAACACTTTTAATATAAATGCACCCAGAGTTTTTTCTCTGTATCAGTGATATCCACAAATTATCATGGGCTTCCTCCATCCTTATCATATAAGCTACTGTCAAAAATGCAAAACACCAAAACAAAAAAACAAATAATCAACCAATCTTTGTCAGACCTCTTCTGATGGAAACTCCCTTTCT
Organism: Tinamus guttatus; assembly: GCF_000705375.1. Next base: position 805,320 of record NW_010583631.1, read on the forward strand.
CTAATCAGATTTGGGCATATAATTGAACTCAGTTTCAGTCTATTTAATGTGTGACATTGATTTTATAATATCCTGTTTTGTTATTCAAGATGTGTGGTCCCATATGCAATAATGTCAGAATTTTATTACATTGCAAATATTATTATGTCTATCAAGCAAAGTTGTAATCACATTAAAATTTATACTGAGCTCATCTGACAAGATTCTCCTCTATAAATAATTATTAATGATATTTCCCTCCTTTAAATCATTGTTAATCTGGTCCCATATCTACTATTCCACTAATTTGTCAGGGAATGGCTTTCCTTACGTGAGGTTGCTTTTTCTAAATATGGGTGCATCTGTTTTTTTTTCTGAACTTTTCCTGTTTCCCAAGATTTATAGAAAAACAGTCTTAACGACCCACCACGCTTCTCAGTTCACAGTCTGAAACTCTTGGGCATAATGATTTGAAAAGGTCTTATTTTAGTATCTGTAATTTAACATCGTCTGTAGTCACCATGGGTGTGGGTAGATTTCATCATTAACGCGACTTAAATACAGTACCATTTTTATCCTTCTGTCTTCCTCCAGCAACGGTCTGTTGAATATTTCAGCTTCTTATTTACAATTCTGCTCTATCTCACTGTTTAGTGAAACCTTTATTGGGATTCCTTTTGTTCTTTGGATAAGCAAAACTTCCTTTTACAGTCCTAAATTTTACTGGCTATAGCTTTCCCTTTGTACCTTATTTCTTCCCTCATGCATTTTCTGAATTTCATAATTTATCTTCACTGCTATTCATTATCCCTTTTTTTCTGCTGTAATATATACTGTTTTTCAATTGTTATAGATGCTCTCTCTTCCTGTATGCACATGGCTGGTTTTATGCTGCTTTCTCTTGGCTGCAGGATTTTAGTTCTTGGATAATTTATAAAACATCATAAAGGAGTTCACTTTTTCATATTTTATCATTTCAATTATTTTTCCAAGATGACTCAGATTGTAATTATTCTTTTGTAAAAGAGGGCTTTTAAAAACTCTAAATGTATGCTACTGACGTAAACTTTATGTGGTTTGCATATAACAAACCTAAATCGATTGGAGTCTAAATAACCACTGACTTCTAGTTCTGAGATCACCTTCTATTTATCTGTCAAGATGAGGTCTAATATAGAATTCTCCTCAGTTGATTGCCACACTTTTTCAGCTAGAAAATTGTCATCTGTAATTTCTTAAAATTCCAAGGATATTTTTGTACTGGTGGCATGAAGCTTCCAGCAGATGTCATTCATACTGAAATCCTCCATGATAACACAACTTTTATTTTTCTACACCTGATAGATGAGTGTTTAAGCAGCCCATCATCCGACTCTCTAGTGTGATTTGGCGGGCAGTAATAGACATCCACTAGCTCCCATCTTCTGCTTTATGTGTTGGAACACCAGCCCATAAGCATTTAAGACCACTTGTCAATGAGTCAGAGACAGCTAATGCCATTTTTAACAGAGTGCTATTCACTGTCCTTTTATGCTAATTTGATCTGTTCTTAAAAAAAAAAAGAAAAAAAATAGAATCATGCCCTTTTTTTTGCATTTTTTTTTGTAATACCAACCAGAGTGCACTTATACTCTTCAGTGAGCATTTTCATTTCCTTTTGCTTAATACCAGGCTTCTTGCGATCCTTGAAGGCAATTAGAGTCATTTCTGGAGATCTCCAGAACCTTAATGAATTGTGTTCTGGATATCTTGATTTTTTCTGTTGTTTTTCTTTCTCCTTTTCCAGTACTCTGTTGCTGTTGCTGTTATCGTTGCTTAGTTTAACACTGTTCTGACCAGTCTAAGCAGCTTGTACCTGTTTTCCATCTACTGAGACTACTTCTTCAGAGACCAGCTAACCTGCTTTTCCTCTCTTCTCCACTAATAACACGGATATTTCTCTGAAACAAAGCACTCTGCCCGACGCACTTCTAGCATCTTCGTGGATCTGCTTATTTGACTCCTGCTTCCCTGTCAGAACAGGAGGTTGCAGGGCTTTACCTGGGTGTATCTTGTGTCCTTCTGTGGGCTGGGCTGGTTTCCTATAAGTTACAGGGGATTCAGGCAGCCTAGCTACCTAAGCGTATGGTGCAAGTTCAGATAAACATTGCTAGAAATATAGAAATAATTGAGACTCACTCACTCTCCTCATACAGTTGTAGAAAAAAAAATCAGCAGAGACAGAGAAGAACTCGTGTGATTCTAGGCAGCTCTGTGGGCCAGCATGTGAGGGCTTTTGCGGCCTTACAGCTCACTTTGGGGCAATGGGCCTTCCTTGGTAAGTATGTATGGAATATGTATGTATAAATATGTGCACTTAGAGCATAGCAGCTCTGAGCAAGGTTTTTATTAGCAGCTAAAAAGCTTTTCTTCCTTGTCTATTCACCTACATAACAGTCAGTTTAGACTGGACCAGCTAAGATTATTCTTCCAGTTTTCTTTCTTTCCCTCCTACTATTGATGCATTTAGTATTTTCCCATACAACCTTCTATCTGCTACATTGAGAATCTGCTTGGTTTTGCAGGTCATTACCAGCTTCCTGCTAAGTATAGTTGAATCCCATATTCTTTTAGCCCTCTCTGGTTTGTTTTCTTTTTCATACATTGTTTATATCAGTAGAGTGAAGGAAAGTATTACAGGGAAAGACAGTGTGGTAAGAGAGGCATTGGAAGGGAAGTCAGCACATATTTGCACTGTCAGTTTTAATGCATCATTTGTTGAATCCATATATTTTATGCAGTCCAGAAATAGTTTCTGCATATTTTGTCCATCTACTGTTTTATCTTGCAATTGGGATGCTGGTGTTTCATGTTCGCTATTAGAGTTAGGCTCCTTCCTTTGATTCTTGGGATTGATACGTGCTTGCTGTGCCTGACAATTGTAGGCTGCCTGTGCAGTGACTAATTCTTTCTCCCAATGAGACTTTTCTGCAGCATTTGATGAGACGGTCATTATAATGTTGTTTCTGCTTTCCAGTTGTGTTTAGTCATTTCCAGAAACTGCACAGCCCGGCCAGTGCCAGAGCACAGAAGGAGTGATTTTGCAACCCAAAGGCTGATAAGCCCTGTGTGCACATAATAGAGATCCCTTTACTCATTAAGAAGTTGCTGCTCTGTCTCTTTTTTAATAGGGAAGGAGGACAGCAGCAGTAGGAGGCTTCAGAAAGTGAAACCATGAAAATGTTTCTGCCCCAAACTGTGTTAAAATCTCAGAAATGGTGTTAAAAACTCAGCATAAAGATACTGAAAACAAAAGACCCTCTCCCTAACCAGCTCTTTGGATAGTATCTATAACTGTTACTGATAAAAATAATCAGTGTATTCTTTTCAGATGACTAACTCATTTCTGTTAACATCAGAGAATATTTCTCTGTGTGGACCTTACCTACCCCAAGCCAAGCTCTCTATCACAGAGCAGATCTCCCAAGGCACCCTGTACCATGTCCCTCCAAGTCAGCAGGCACCCACCAGTGGCCAGCAGCGCTTGGGCTGGGTCAGCCCAATATTAACTGCAGTACTATAGCACCTTCCTCTTACCTAGACTTTCACATGTCTTTTTTAGAGCATGTCTACTCAAGGTTTTAACATAGTCCTTTCGCAGATGGAGAAATGGAGGGAACAAGAAGCTAGATGATTTTTCCTACTTCATACAGTAGATCCCAAAATAAAACCTTGATTTCCTAAATACTCTGCTGTACCATAAGATTATCAAATTACATCCCTTAATATTTGTCCTATTCGAACATCAAAAATCACTATCATAACAACACAAGGCCAATGGGATAGAGCTGCACATATTATTTTAAGGGAAGGGGTATTTAGTTATTTCCTGTGAGGGTGACAGGGCACTAGAACAGGCTGCCCAGGGAGGTTGTGGAGTCTCCTTCTCTGGAGATCTTCCAAATCCGCCTGGATGCCACCCTGTGCACCTGGGAAATGAGGTAGGCACTTGGAAAACAAATAGTGGGGGAAAGTTAGGTTGACCAGATCTGCAAGTATGCTTGTTTTGCAGGAGCAATGATGTTCACTTATACTTCAGACAAAATAATCTTATCAGACAGGTGTTGCTGTACAGTCTCTGTTCACTGTGCCGTGCCCAAGCATACACGGGGGCGACCATCTTCAGGGCATATATCCTGGTGGAAGACAAGAATTTCTGGGATTCATTGTGCTCTGTCCTGCTTTTTAACTTGCAGGCCTCAAGAAGATAATTTGAAATGCTTACAGACTGAAGAGGAAAGGAGGAACAATGATGTGGGTAGCGTTTATGCCTGCAAAGGAAAAACAAGAGAAAAATAGATGTCAGTTGTGGAAATTACAGGCTCCTACTCTGTCCTCTGAAATGCTACATTAATGTGCATCCTGCTAACTCAGAGAAGAAGACTGTGCAGGAAGTAAACAAACACAGGAGAAGCCAAGTTCCAGCCAAAGGCAGAGCACAGCAGCTGGAGTCAGGACTCCTGGCTCCTAGGCCCTCCTATGCACTTGTCTGATCCTCTACAGGGCAGGGCCAAGACCCCAGAGACACCTTGGTGCCTCGCTTCCATTGATTGCAACAGTAGCTTTTGGAATCTGGTAAAGCCTAATAAATTCATGCTTTTATGCTGTTTTTAATGGGAACAAAAAGAAGCCTGGCATGAAGTAGTAGATGTTACTCAGAAAAGCACTTCCAGATATGGAAGATTTCTTCAGGAGTAAAAAAATAAAACCAATTTGTCAATATGCCACTTTAAAATGAGGTACTTTGGAGTTTTTTTCATTCTCATAAACCTTTGAAACAACTCAGCAAGATGCGCATTATCAATAGAGCAAGAATCAAGTGGAAAAAATAAAATATATTATCTACATACGCAATAAAAGAAGAATGCAGCACCGAAATGACCATCCATTATAGTCCACTGTTTGTAAATACACTTATGGAATAATTTCTCATTAAAAAAAGAGGAAGGACTAAAAGAATAATTGCCATTATGTGTCTGAGAGAGTGTTTTTCCATTAGCTGCAATTAATACAGTAATGGTAAATTAAAATCATTTACCATTTCACACTTATTCTGAGGAAACACTAAAAAAAAAAGATAGAACTGAAACAATAGAAAAGCAAAACATAATAATGAATGTATTGATGATCTGGTATAATCTCTGACTGGATTAATCATTATGAGTTTTTGGTTTTATCGATTAGTTTCTGATAATTTAGTACAGAATCCTAATCTTCTAATGAAAATTGGCAAGTAAAAACATGGACCATTTGCTCGCACATACAACATTGTATTGCAATACTAAGAGCTTATATACATCAATATTAAAAGGCTTCTGTCTAACAAGAGCACCATAATATAGGGAGGTTTCATTACTGACTACAGCGAGATCATGTTTGGCTCCGTTTAGAGCATCATAGTCTGGGGAGCAACAGGAGCATAGGTCTCTGCCAGGACAATAATTGGGTGCTACGAAACTATGAAGTTTCCCCATAAGCTGAAAATGAATAGATTTTTTTGTTTGTTTTATTAAATACTATTATTGTTACTTATTATACTTTTGGTCATCAATTTTCTTGGAGTGACTAACAAAGTACTGCTTAAATCCAGCCTGTCCCTTAACATCTTGCAGTTTTCCCCATTCACCCTTAATCGAGGTATAAACTAATGTGAAAACATGCATTTTATTAAATGCCAAGCTTACTGTTAAATACATTTCTTTTGCAGTAGGAAGCAACTGCATTAGAAATAAATTTCTGAGCCAGACCTCCTGCATTCTTCTCCCAATACATAAGCAAAAAAATATGTTGTGGTCAAACCTACATTGTTCCATTTGCCAATTGTAAAATAATAATAATGTTTGATGGGCAAAAACTCAGCTGTCAGGAGAGAAGACAGAAGATTCTACTTATTGAATGCTATTGACTTCATGGGGCCAATAAAACAACTTACAAATAAAAGAAAGAGGAACAGTCCTCATGTCCTAAGATTGTGTGACGTAGACTTCTGCTGTTTGCATAATGTTGTGATTAAATATGGTGGGACCCTAGGGAGTGAATTTTTTATTTGAAGGTTAAGCCAATATTAGCAAAAAATAAAATAAAATTAATCAAATGGCCCAGAGCATCACAGCCACAGTTGATTCCAAGAATGTTTGGTTACAAAATGAGCAACTGACTAATTGTGTAAATGCTGTTAATTAGCTGTGCAGAGCCCCTAACTGGGCTTTTCCCTGTAACTAATAAGAAATCAATTAGCTAATGAAGTGGCCATTAAATGCTATGCTAATCTTAGCTGGAATATTTTTAATGTTTCTTCTTCTTCTCCTCTTTTTTTTTTTTCTTTATGATCCTTCCTAATTGCCATTGCCATACGGAGCTCACAGCTTTCAGCATGTCTAATGAAACATCATTATATCATAACTGGCATTCTTGGAAGAGTTAGTGGCAAACCTGCTTCCCAATTATTTTTAATTGCCAGACATACTCATAACTGAGCCTTTTACCAAGTAGTTCAGATCCCTGCACTGTCATGTAATATACACAAAGATTGTGTTTTCTTTTCTTTGCATATGAAGCATGGCTGTAGCATTGGCCCTGATGAAGAATGCACACACCACCCTAAACAAGAAATCCAAGCAGTTGCCTTTGCTCTTCCTTTGATTGGAGCCTGCAGAGACTCAACATCACCTTCCCACTGAGCAGTTAAAACTAGACAAATCTCAAGGAGGTTTTATCTTTGTTTGAAAACTTCCTGTGCCCGGTAAACATTATTCACAGCCGACCTTTCAAAACTGAAAACGTAATTGTTGCATCTGGGTGTTTATGCCAAAACACTGCAATTTAGCGATTATTATTAGGATTAACCATTGAGGAGTGTGACTGTCCTAGGTAATTCTCACAGGTTTTGCTGCTTTCTAAAAGAGTTAATTATCACCATTTATGTGTGTCTAAAAATTCCAACTCAGAGAAGGCATAAAAGTTTTTTTTTTTTTGGGGTGTCAAGGTGGCAAAATCAGTATTTCCTCTTTAAAATAGCCCTTTGTAAGCAGATGGAGGCAAGACTGAATTCCATTTTTTGAAACGTACTAGTACTTAATAGTTTTTATTTACCAGCCCAGTATCTCTCTGGTAATGCAATCATATTTAAACCCTGAATCTCAATGAACTTCTCTAAATCTACTCGTGCTGAAGTAGGTTATGTGTCAGGATTAGACTGGCTCCTCCCTGCCCCCCTCAATACAATGGTACTCAGGACATCTGTGCACAAAATACGTGCTTTTTTTTAAAGAATGTTTTCAAAAGAGATTCTTGTCCCTCTCTCTCTCCCTCTTTTTTTTTTTTTCCTCCTCCCTCCTCTTTTTTTTTTTTTGGATAACATGCAAATTGAATTGGTTAATTCTGCACCCCAGTTTCAGTAAATCTGCCACCAGCAGCTGCCACTATTTCAGATGTCAGGAGGATGCAGATACACTGTGACATTTTGTTCATTAAATAAACAAACCAGGTTCAGGCTAACAACATTAGGTAGAAAGCCCCATCAATTCTTGTACATTTAGTTCACATAATAGGAAGTGACAATTGTTCCTTAGCTTCATAAGCACTATATTGAAGAACAAAAGGAAAAAGCATACATAATGTGGCAACTGCAACAACAGTTGCCATAAAATCCTGCAAGGTTGATTTAGATTAATGAGGCACATAACTTTTTGCCCAAGGCTACTTAAAATAAATTCGGCTACAAACGTGGCTACTAGGAGAAAGAAAAAAAAATAGTCACGATTTTTTCTCACTTACATATGGTTTGGCTCTTATTTATTTGATTTGACTATCAGGTAAGAAAACTATTCTGATGATAGCCCCTATATAGATGAACGAAAAAGATTTGCACAGCGTTTTAGCATGAAAACAAAAAGAAAACAGAAAAAAAATCCTATTTTCTTATATTTCAGTGACATAATATTTCAGTCAGTAATGTTAACTAGCATAGTAACCTTAGGTTATGATGATAGAGATATACTAAAAACTCAAATTAAAAGCCATGTTTCTTTTCCAGTGTGACAAATTAAGCTATCTGAAATATGAAGCTTTCTGGCTTTTGCATAAATGCAGCATTTAGGAAATATAAAGGTTAATAGCCAAGACACCAAGTATAACTTGTCTATTGTATATAACAATATAAAAGTTACTAAAACTGGAAATCCAGTAATACAGACAAAAAAAAAAAAAAAAAAAAAAAAAGAAAAGATGATGATCAAGTGGGTGAGTGGCCTATCTAAAAATCAGACCATCCTACGACTTGGAAATCATAGATAAGGCTGTCAGTCAGACTTAGACTGAAAGGTATAGACAATAGAAAAAATCCCTACACATTAATATGTATAGCACCGTGATGTGGCTTTTAATATTCCAAAGGGACTTCAGCAACTCCACGGGAAAAAAGGAAAAAAAAAAAAAAACCCAAACCCGCGACTGGCTTTTGAAACTCCTCCCTGCCCAGGGCGGCCGCACGCAAGGCGAGCTTCCTGGGCCGGGTGCCCCCCGCCTCTGGGTGTGTGGCCACCAGCACAGGGACATGCCAGGCACGGCCAGGCCACTGCCATGCCTGGGAAGGGGCGTCCTCAGGGAATGGGGAAATGGCAGAGCCCCCGGCAGCAGTCAGGGAGCTGGCAGCGTCCTGGCTGCTGCTTGGTGGGGCTACTCCTAGGGCTTTGCTGTCTGGGGTTATCCCTGGCATCCTCTTCCTGCAATACACCTGGAGACGTCCCTTCCCATTGTGCTGCAGGGATCATGTCTGCAGCCTGCACCCTCCCTGGAGTGAGGCCACATCGAGGCAGGGCTGTGCTGTGACAACCCGAACCAGCCTGAACCGCCGCTGTGGGGTCTCTGTGTTGCAGCTCCTGCTCCAAGGAGAACCCTTCGGTGCAGCAGGAAAGCAGCTTCTACTGGAGCAACCTTCGCTCACCAGTTAGGGTCAGAGAGGGATTTAGCTGACAGCTATGAAAATATATATTTAGTCAGTCAGCTCCCCAGTGACTCCACATGTATGGATATTGAAAGCAGCAAGTCATTCCAGAGCAGGCTGGCATTGATTTAAATATAGGAGCTTTTTTGCCTTTTGTTACCTTGTGAGCATATTGCAAGGTAGTGTGAGGGATTGCAGACTGCTCCTCAAGCTATGAGGGCACCTTCCCGTTGTGCGTCTGAGCTCCGTGGAGCAGACAGTCGTGTTTTTTTGGGCAGGAAGGTACATCGGGCAAGATGAGCGGCAGAGTTGTTTGGAAGCAGATGTCCAGATCTCACGGTGCTTCACGGGCTTGGAGGTGGAGGGCCCTTGAGCACAAGAAGAACCAGTGCCACATACAGCCAAAAACAGAAAGTGCCTTTTAAGTATCAGCTTCCTGATGACCTCTGGGTCCCCATCAGCAAAGAGGTCATGATTCCTGCAACTGTGGGGACAAGCAGATGAGGCATCTCCTGATAGGTAAACTAAAGACTAAGGACAAGCAGATGAAGCATCTCCTGATAGGTAAACTAAAGACTAAATAAAATGTGTCTGGTTTATTTTCTTCAGGTGGAAACAGCCACATCTTTTACTTCATCTTTCCATTTCTTCGAATACTTTTAAAAGATTTCCCCCAAAATCTTATGTGGATTGTTTGGTGGACAGGGAGTTTTCTCCTTTTAAATGAACCACATGTGCTGCAGTTATATCTGACTGTACATAATTTGTGTGAATAATATTCTCTAGACAGTGACATGCCTACTTCCAGCAAAAACACAGAGATAATTTTCACTTCCCTAATAGGTACAATGTTCTAAGTAAAGAAGCACAGTAGATGATGATTTTCAAAACAAAATGAACCCTTCAGAATCTATGAAGATGATTAGATAAAGTGATGTGAAAAATGGGGCAAAATTTAGACAAAATCCCAGCAGAAAGTGAGCTGGGCCTGTTTAGCCTGGAGAAGCGAAGACTGAGAGGAGATCTGATCAACATGTACAAGTACCTGAGGGGTGAATGTAGGGAGGATGGGGCCAAATTCTTCTTGGTGGTGGCCAGTGACAGGAGAAGGGGTAACGGGTACAAGTTGAAACACAGGAAGTTCACCCTCCATATGAGGAAGAACTCCTTTCCTGTGAGGGTGACAGAGCCCTGGAACAGGCTGCCCAGAGAGGCTGTGGAGTCTCCTTCTCTGGAGATCTTCCAAACCCGCCTGGATGCCACCCTGTGCCACGTGCTCTGGGTGTCCCTGCTGGAGCAGGGGGGGTTGGACTAGATGATCTCTAGAGGTCCCTTCCAACCTCAACCAGTCTGTGATTCTGTGAGAAAAGTAACCATCATTCTGTGTAGCATTTTGAACAAAAAATGGAAGAACAAAAAGTATTCCTATTCTCATAGGTGGGTTTTTTTAATTCACAGGTATTTCAGTAATGTATAGATGGCCTGCCTTCCTGCCTTCCTTGCTGTCTTCCCTCCTTCCCTCCCTCCCTTTTTCATAAGCACTGTGTCAGACTGAAGTCATATGCCAAATCCTCTTGAATTTTCTTTTAAACCAAACATAAAAACTTAAAAACCTTCTGGAGCATTCAGATTTTTTTTTTTTAAAATAAAGTGCTGTAAAATTGTCATTAGGGATCAGTTTTTGGTGCTGAAGGGACATGGAATGGTTTTTAAAATCTGCCCATTTGGGAAGCTAAGCACTGTGGTTAGTATGGGTACTAAAAAGATTAAGTATAATGAGGCAATTTCATATGGGGAATTTGTGGAGTTTACAGCATATGAGAGAAAATCCTGGCCCCTATGAGTGTAGAGTTGTCCAAGGACTCAAGGTCTCACAATAAGATTTATATACATTTATCTGAAACTGGTAAATTACCAGAGTAAGATAAACTAATTTAAGCAAATTTTACATATGCCTACACGAAGGATTTAAACTAGTATGACCAGATGGATTTAAAATCATTTTAGTTACAGCACTGCAGCTTTCATAGTGTAGATGATCTCTAAATGTTTGTCAAAAAGCAACATGAACATGAGCAAGTTAAATGCTGGTTAATCATTTATTTTAGAAATTGTCTTCAGACCACAGACCACCTGTCACTAAGCAAAAAATGGTCGCAAGCAGGAAGATTTGTAATCAAGAGTTTTAAAAAATATCTTCTAATGTGAAAGTGCATCATTCCAAAAGTAATGAAATTATCATCACACCGAAATAAGGAGGAAAACTCACGCTGAACCTGTCGCTACCCTCCGCCCTTCCTCACAGGGCACAGCGGCCGTGTTTCTGGCAAGCATCAGGGCACTCAGCGAAGGATCTGGGGCCTCTGAAACACAACTTCTTTCTTGGCCAACAGGAGGACTGCCTTCCCCGAAATGACTGCAAGTTGCAGAGTCAGGAACCTCCCTGATTCCTGGAAATTTATCCTATCCTAATTTCTCCAGCAACCAATTAAATGAATCCCTTCAATCTGTGCCTCCAAGGTTTTTGCTGCAAGAGCTGCCTGGCAGTGCCTGGCCTCAGCTGGTCTCTACTCCTGCTCCTTCTGCTCCCCGGGCCTGCAGATCTGCACTGTGCTCTGTGCTTCGCTAACAGTTTCCCCAGAGCGACTACGGAGATCATCACAAACCCCCATGTCTCGTGTGTACATAAGAAATGTAGTCAGGAAATTAAATTTTCCCTTCCCATAATTACCCGTAATTAATAAGAATTAAACATTTGTGGGTTTGTTGTCAGTTTTTCAAGTAATGAAGCCAAGCAACCAAGAAAAAAAAAAGGGGGGCATTTCTAAATAAAAAGTAAATATTTTCTACAAAACAAAGTTTTAAATCACAGGGCAGTCCTTCAATCAAAAAAGCTTTTAAATTTTCCAGTTAACAAATTCTTTAATAATTTTTATGGGAATATTTTATTGCCAAATCCGATTCATTGCAGTACATAAGCATGCATTAAATGTTAAGCACATGAGTTATCTCACCGACTTTAACACGGCCGCTTTCATTCTGAAAGCAAGCACAAGCTGCAGAGCTTTGCTGAATGGGAGCCTAATCTAGTACTCGCTCCCAGTATATGTATTTTTATTGATTGTACATTTTGTAGGGGTCATTCCACGGGGCACTGTACTTGCAAGTAAACTGTGCATTTTTTACGGTAACTATTCCTACTTCAGAAATTCTGCAACCAGACAAACGCTAGCGAAGCAGGAGGAACAATATGCAAGTGATCTGCTTGACAGCATATTGCCAGCACATTTTTAGGTGAAATGCCCTGAGCTCTGAGAACAGATAATAGTTTTTTTTTTTTTTTCCTGAAACATCCAGAACATCTCTTATATCATGGTTCAATCTATGATGTGGAAGCAAATTCCAAGCAGATTTTTAGTTTGCAGCTCACTTTGCTTCTGTGCAAAAGCTTGCAAAATATTTAGACTGTTTCAGGAAGAAAAAAAAAAATGAAAAAGGGTACCAATCCCTTGATCAAAGATTGGGGTGAACCTTATTGTAGGCACTGTTTGCATAATTTTGAAATATTTGTTCACTGGAAGCTTCAAGCTTTTCAAATGAGATTTTTGAAATCAAGATCTCCCTATTTTAGTTCCTATTAAGCCTCCATTTTGAAACCATACTGTTTGTTCTCTGTTTTAAGCAAAATGAGTACCGGATCCTGCAAGCAAGAATTTGTAAAATCACATCTAATATATGTCTGTATCATTAACTGACATATTGTTGTGACTAAAATATGTAACCTAAGGAAAGATGGACTATCAATTTGAACCATAGTGTCTGAACTCAATTAAATGAGACAAATATCAGAACTGATATTTAAGATGTGCCAGGGGATACATTTTTTTAAATTATTTAAAGCAGAATTACACCACTGAGTACTGCAGAGAACCCATCTAAAATTTTGGATAAACACTTCTTAGCCCATTATGTTTTGTAAAGATCATTCTGTAACGCACTGAGCAGAAAAAGTACATTTTGTGCCTATCCATTAATCTGATAAGTTAATGCAAAATTATTTTAATTACTTTTATTGAAGCACCATGTACACCTATGTCAGTATGTATATTCTAAATAATAAATAATCATTATTAGACTTGGTTGAATTATTCATTGAGGATAAATTATCTGACAAATACAGCCTTTTTCTCTGCTTGTGACTTGTTTATGAGCAACCTTGTCTTCTCTGAATATATTCCTTCTTGCAATTTTTTTTTTTCCTGAATAATGAAGGATATCCAGTCAAGGACTGCAAACGGCTAGTGTGCGTTGCTCCCTACGTGATTGCTCGTGATTATTTGTTATACTTGTACGTGTTACTCATGCGATGCTGGTCCCGTCTGACTCGCTGGCAGCTTGGAAAAGGCTCCCAAGGATTTGGGAGGGTGCTGGGAAGGCCAGGCAGCATTGCTCAGTTCTGTGTCCCCACAGCTCCTCATAAAGCCTGTCATCTGCGCTCACAGCATGTCATGGACAGTCTCTATAGAAAGCTGGTAACGCGACAGGGATCATGAGCTTAATGGAATCTATGTATAATTAATACCCCATAAAATCTTCAATGAGTGAACAAGGAGCCCCACCTGGGGATGAGGAGGATGAAATGAGCAATTAGGCTTGGGCAGGGACCTTTTGCAGCCAGTTGACTGGAAGCGGGAGGAAAAGAGCCCGCTGGTGCCCTGGGTGCTGAGCCTCAAGCAGAGCTCACACAGGTGTTTGGGACCACCTCAGGACATTTCACGGGAGCCTGTAGAGATCCAAGGTTCCAGTCAAAGCCACCTTCAAAACCAGGACCTCACTGGCCTTTCTTGTAAGAAGATGAGAAAGGAGAGGGAGATGAGGATGCAAGGGTCCATCTTCAGACAGCCACAAGCTGCGGCACCAGGAACCAAGGTGCCTCAGGCCCTGGGTTTCTCTGCGGGGTTGTAACTGGGCTGGCACTGGTAGAGTTTGGGGCAATCCCACCACACAGTTCCAGCTTGCGCCCTGCAGCCCAGGCCACTTGCACAAACTCATGGCACCTTTTTCCTGGGGAGCCAAACCCTGAGGTAACCAATGGCGGCAATGGTGCTGCTGGCACGCACATGGGCTTGGAGCAGCAGCTTGCTGGGAGGTCTGGGGGAGACCCCAAAAGCGGGTTTGCCTCCACAGCCCAGCCTCCGGGAAGGAGGTCCCTCTGGTGAGCATGGCCCTGCCGCGAGCGGGCAGCAGCAGCAGGGCATCCCACAGCTCTGTGCAGTCCCAGAGTGTCACACAGACAAAAGTTGGAAGGCGAACACTCAGCGAAGCAAAAACAACAGTGAATATTTGAGCTTGCTCGCAGATGCCTTTGTCTTGGCTGCTTGTGCGGAAGTTTGCAGTAAGAAAGGCTATTGTGCTGACAAAAATGTGTGTGAGCAAATGTTTACATAAAACAAACAGAGGAGGGCAGGGAAACAGCAAAGAGAAGGGTCCCTTGGAACTGGGAGGGTTTTGAGGAACGCCATTTCCTGCTAGTCTGCCGCCTTCTGATTTTACCGCATCGAACTGGTTCTCATAGCTTTGGTGTGGCTCTGCGCTACCCCACTACGAAAATGAAAGGATCTGGAAATGAAAGGGTCAGGTGGCAAGAGGTAGAGATCAGCCTGCCAAGAACCCCAAGGGAGTCTCCCTCCATGCCGGTCCTGTGCCTTTCCTTCAAGGAGCCTTAAATGAAAAGTCCTGGGCCAAACTCAGCTCCTGAAGTGTGTATCAATCTGCCTCTGGTTTCAAGCCAAGCTGGGTGCACTCTGCCAAATGCCAAATTTGGCCTTGTTGTCTATTTGTTATTCTCGTAGCAGAAAAGATTAGTTGCTATTTACAACAATGGCAGAATGTCACAGGTACTAGAGAAAAGAAATACAATACAGGTAAATCTGCCAGTTCCCGGCATGTCAGGTACCCAAAACCATGAAAGCCACGTTTTGCTGATGTTCTCTTTCATTGAAGATTAAGCCTCCATTTGTTTTCAAGCATTTGATGTTTCATTCCTAATGATCTCTAGACTCGGTACCAAAGTTGTCTTCCTGACAGCAAATGCCAACTGTGATTACTCACCCGGCTAGAGATCCTCACCTCAATCCAGCGTTATTCATGGAATCCAATCACCGCGCGGCGGAGAGACGGGCGCTGCTGCCAGCAGCGCGGAGCGGAGCAGCCAGCCCCCGTGCTTTCCTCTCTCTCCTTCCTTTTTCTTCCTTTTTTTTTTTTTTTTTGGCTTAATATAACTGCACAAAGGCAACACTAAATAAGGAAAATATGCTTCCCAGTAACTGAATCTGACAAAAAACAAATATGACATGCTTGTATAATTAGTTACACATCTAACTTTTTTTTTTTCAGCTTTTCTTCTTTTCAAATGTCCCACAATGACTTCGTAGTCCAAACTGAAAATGAAGCTGAAATAGATGTGGAGAAACAAAATCGAAATCAATATTTTTTCCCCCTAAAAACCATTGTAGACCTTAGGTAACTCCTGATTCTTGGAGTCCCTCTGTGACTGCTTGCTGCTGTGAGAGCAATTCATTAAAAGTTAATTAAAAGGTGAAGTTCAATATGCAGTTTCCTTTAGCTAATCCTCCTAAGGCAGCTTCATATGGCACTAACGTATCCATTTTGTTGATGTTAGAAAACAAAAAGGCAAGATTGTCTAATTAAAGGTTGGTGTTTACAAGAGAGAGGTTTTCTAATTGGCAACTCGGAGTCCAAATTAATCTTAATGCTGCTCATTTGAGCATTCTCAGTCTAGCTTGGACTGTTCCCCAACAAGAGCTTGCAAAATGTGAATCATTTCCAGGACCTTTTAGTATAATAATATTCAGTCTGCTTACTCTTTCTGTGTTAATACTCCTTCAGGGCCCAATTCTGAAGCCCCAGACTTAGTGAGCTGTTTCTCACTGGCTCTGTTGAGAGGACTTTCACGTTAAGGACGTTGCTGGATGAGTCCCTAAAGGTGAAATTTTATCTCTACCTTTCAGCACATTTTCACTAACATATTTAAATGTGTGTTGCATTTTCAGTATTTTTCTTGTAATTTATTTTAAATGCTTTACAGAAGTGAACACAGTCCCGTAGATTATAATGGTGCCAAAGGATATTCTGTTGTTGTTTAATAAAAGACAAAAGCATAATAACTGTATTCCTACTCATTCTGTCTTTTTTTTTTCTTTTTTTTTGTGGCTACTTCCTGTTGTTACAGTGGAAACACAGAAAAAGAACTGTCTCTCCCCTTCTCCCCCTTAAAAATATGAATTTGCACTGCCCAGACACACTTACAAAAAAGAGAAAAAATACCCTAAGCTACTATCACTTAGCCAGTTTTGGCCAACTGGACTTTAATTTTGGAGACCATGCTGGTAAGAGTGTGTGGAAGAAATCTACGGACTATCACAAAAATAAACCAACTATCTCAAGAGAAAACCAATGCTGCAATACAGACAATCCAGGACAATTCTTTCCTTTTCAGAAAATGGAGATACTAACATGACAAAGCTTGATATATTTATCAAGAACTGTCACAAAGCTGAATTAAAATTGCAACTTGCCCAGAAAATGAAAGTGCTACCCAAGGGCTAAGCAAGCAGACTTTTTATTTACAATGTTTTACATCGATTTTTGTTTCTACAGTCATGACTGGTGACTCAAACCTCTAGTGCTGCTGTGTTTTTCTCAGTGTATTTGACTATTTGCTTCTCCTTTAAAAGGAGTCATGTGGGCAGAGCATTTTCCACTTTTACCTCAGTGTACCTCATGCCATAATCCTGCGCTCGTGAATAAGATCTGAAGGTTAAAAACAAATACCTCTCTCCAACATAACGCTTTCCCATGACATCTCTACCTCCTCTTGCTCCTTCTTCCTCTTTTGTTCGTTTAAATTGCTGGCCAGTGATAGTCAAAAGGAAAACAATCAGGAAAAGTTCGTATTTCCTTGCACACCCATGGACGCCCCCAAACGTCATTCTACATTGTTCACAAGCGGCAGACCCGTCGTGTCGAACTGAGAGCCGTGTGGTTGGAAACTATTTGCTGCGCACTAAAAAAACCCATTCTGAGTAAAACCGTTCTGGGTACGCCCTTGCGTTCAAGGTATGGAGGCTAAAAGTGGGACCAGCCTTCCACAATTCTAGCTTGCAAAATACACGCGAAAAAAAGAAAAAAAAAGGGCTCGGTTCACATGCGGTAACGCCCAAGCCTTCCGGTTTGTCCTCGGCGCACAAACACCAGGAGTAGTGCAGCATTTTTGCGAGCTGGAAATGGCGTTTGGAGCATACTGAAGTTAAGGGCTTTGGGCATGTTTGCAAGTGTGCTAAGTTCTTTGCTATATGTTTTTCAAGAGAGAATTGTGAAAGCGTTTCCCAGTTATAGCCTCCATACCTTCGCTAGAAAGGGATGCCACAAATCACGTGAATAATTAGTGACACTCTTAAGCGTCTAGCGCTGTGCCCATTTATTTTCTTGGCATAAAATGTATTAGTTCTACACTATTCATTTAGTTTGCATTTAGCAAGAGATAAATTTTAGTCAAAAGCTGTACTGAAAGACAATATATACTGTATGTTGGAGAAAAATCTCTTTTCTCCAAGACCATAGCTTTCTCAGGGAAAAAAAATCCAGGAGAAATAGCATGGAGTTAATTTATATGAAAACCTAATTTTTGCACAGCTTTTGATTGTTCAAATCTCCTAGCTAAATGGCCTGCAGTGACCTTTTCAGGAATGCTCTACTCAGAGTTAAATTCTCACCAAAAATGCACATTTCTGTGATCCCCTCATTTAGATAATAGCTCTATGGCTCTTGCTATAAATGTGGAGTGAAGGGAGGGAAGAAAAGAGAAAGTTTTCCTTTCTCCACAAATGTTAATGAGACTTTTCAACTATGCTGTGGACTGGAGGAGGCTTAAGCCTCTGTAGGTGTTTCTGTTTTTCAGGCTTTGAGCTCTTGCTGTGCCTTGCTCTCTCCATCCTGCTTCTGAAAGGCCCTCAACAACCCATGGCTTTGTCTCTTGGTATTTTTCAATATAAGCTACACTCTACTAGGACCACTACTAGCCTTTATATTTCAACAGAAAAAACAAATAGAAGCGGAAACTGTTTGATGTATTTTAAGTAGGGAAGGCCAGTAAAATATTTTTAATGGGGATATGAAGTCTTTCAGCCAACAGGATGCTGGTTCAGTTCCAGCCCAGATGAGGAACAACTAAAAGTTGCTACCATCTAAAGGCTATTAAATCCTTTGTAAAATGAGCAGCCGCCTAAGCACCGTTCCCAGTGGCCACACCACGAAAGCCTGCTAGCAAGCCCATCTGCAGCGTCCTTCTTGCAGCTCCTCAGCAAGAGGATGGCAGTGAACAGAGAGGGGAATTAGTCCTCCTCTCCCGTGGGCTTATCGGTACTCCTGGAGGTTCGCGATGAAATCTGCTCCGGGTCTGTGTCGCAGCCTGATGTGAAGTCTTGCTGGGTGAAACTGCTTGGATATGACCAAGGTGGGTGTCTTTCTGTCTTGCGCCCCTTCCTAACCAGTTAGCATGTGTTAATCTATTAAAAGACCTCTTTATAAAGCCAGACTCTATGGCTGTCCCACATCCTACCCACCCACCAGCACTAAAGATACCGCACGCCTGTGTAGAAACCTTCCTCCCTAGCGTCGCCACATGCTTCCCTCCCGTTGCTAAAGCTTTACTGAAACTGTCAGAAAAATAGGAAGGATTTTTTCGTTAAAGGGAAAAAAGTTCAGTTGAGTAAACTCTGTTTTATCCATACATCTCTCTGTAGTGCAAAGCGAACGGGAAGGGAAAAGGCGTGAAGCAGAAGTCTGATTCAGGAATGGAGCAATACAAACTGTTTTCATGCATACACAAAGACTTGTTTGCTGAAAGTTTCACGTACATCATATTAAAACAGATAAAGCAACAAACTCAGACATCATGTACCCATAGGGAATACACTCAGCCTTTATTTAGCCACTGCAAATTTACTCCTGCTTGTCTGTATCACTAACCTGCTTGGGTAGAATGATGTTTTGATGCCAGAATACCCGTAGGGTTTCCAGTGAATATATCATAAGACTCACAGCTACAGACACATTCTCCTAACAAAGCAAATTGGACTTAGATGAGAGCCTTGTGCGGAAGTACTCAGCCCACAGAAAGCAGAAGGCATCTGCAGAAGAAAGATACAGCACCTTAAGCTGTTGCTGTAAAAATGTGGATACCTAAGGGCTGCAGATACTTCTCGAGATTGGAGGAAAGAGGAAAGTTACAGATTACTTTCTGTGTTTTGAGCAGAATTCAGGTACTTCAAGATGTCCTTTTATGAACATGGCCCCACATCTTTCCATGCCTTTAATATGGTGGTGAGAGCACTTACCTGACTCCCAGAGGTGTTTTAAAAATACCTAAAAGACTGTAGAGCACATACCAGTCACAGGGTCAAGCTTTGGACTACATTTCTGCATAGCTTTCTTGGTGCAGGATAGTGTCTGTTAGATCTAAGCTGTAAAGGTCCCAAGTTGTCCGTGCTCTTGTCTGATTATAAAGGCCTGAAAACATACAAGTAAATAAACTCCAGCCACATAAGCAGTCCTGGGGAGCTCAGAGGGTAACATCCCTCCTACTGTGTCAGCAGAATAAGACACTCAATAAAGTTGTCTCAGTACTGAATGACCTAGGCAAACACTACCTATAGAGGGACACACATGGCAAAGATGCTTTTAAATTCCCCTTTTATGTGAGACTAAGGATTGTTTTAAGTTCTCCATTTTATTTTTCATAATGTAGAGCGAAACTTAAAAGTGGCCCCAAAACTTGTAATGAAAGCTGCAACGAATTTTAGCAAATAAAAAGCCACTTAAAGAGAAAAAAACACTACTGTCCTGGCTGGGAATTTTAATAGTGCTGCACTCACAGCCAGACTGCTTGTAACTTTTCTATTAAAATGTTAAATTGAGAGCATTAAACAGGTTCCAATTAAGGGGTATATTATCACCTCGATGCACAGGGAGTTTCACACGTAAATCCCTATGTATTAAGAAGAGAATATACCCTGTGGCTTTTTAAATAACAAATAAAAGTTAAAAGAGATTTTGCAGGAGGTAGAGGAGCCATGGAAAGGCTTGTATTTAACACACTGGAAGGGGAAGAAAACTAATGTTTAAAATTACACAGAAATATATTATTTTTTTCCTGCTATTCCCAAATATTTCCACTGGGAACTACTTACCAAGATGAAAGTCTGCGTATTCCATAGGACTGGAAGTAATGATTTTTGAAGGCCTTTCATATACAAATACAGGCTGGAGGTCCTATTGGTTGTCTTTTAAAAACTGACGGACTTCCCATTTCCACAGTGCCTTCTCTGTGAGTCAAGACTCATTTTCTTAGAGGAAACTCTGTTAATTGGCTTAAGTTGAAATTAATATAAAAGTCAGAAACAGTTAAGAAATCCCCCTTTAGCATCTCTCATGTTCCTGAAGGCCTTTTTAAGTACAATATGAAGAGCTGCAAGCCTTCCAGCCTAAACACATGCTTAAAATTTTTCCATGTCAACTCAGGGAGCAATGCACATTTGGAAAAATTAAATAGCTCTAAGAAAGATCATTAAAAAAATGTTGTTTATGACTCCTGTCATTAAAACCAGAGGCAGTTCAACCACGTTTGTTCTGTATGGTCATCATGACATCAAATCAACTCGGTCAGCCCTCTCACCTCTTGGCCTTGTGCTGTCATTCAGCTGGTTGAGCAGAGGGTACAAGCATCAGATTAGCAGAGTTTTCAGACAACTTGTTCATAGATATTCAAGCAGAGAGATACCTGGCTGTGTCTCTCTGTACCTACTGTCCTTAGACCTGGTGGTCCTGAGTATACACCCATTTCTGTTGATCACATCTTCATCTCAGAGAAGTCATCAGAATTGCCTGCAACCTCATGCTGCCAGCAGTGGAAAACCCTGAAAAGAACCAGGAATCAATATTTGTGGCCTTCATCTAGGAATATAGGTGGCAGTAGCTCTCATGTATGTGGTTCTTAGCTGTTTGAGGCAGAATTTCAGATTTGTGTAAGGTAGTTCCAGATGTAGGTGTGCCTACCGTTGTCAAACTAAACATATACAGCCCTGTGGGACCAACCAAAGGAAGTTTGATCGACATTTTCCTCTCCTTACTGTTCAGTTTGGCTTTAAGGATAGCCCTGAATCTATGCATTCTGGTTAGAGACCTCCTCAGAAGTTTCAGCTGTTGTGGTCATTTATATTTGATCTGCTTCTAAGTACAACATCTAGAGGACTTAGCCAGCAGAAACAAATGGTCACTGTCAGCTAAAGCAGAAGCATTTTATGTAGAAATATGGAGAGGTGCCCTTGGCACACAGAGCTTCTGGGACTCTATGGAATAAGTGCTCGTAGCAGCCTACAATACAGCAGAGACAAGAAAAGCTTGTGTGTCATCCCTGATGTGGGATTGCTCATGAGTGAAGCTTTACTGACTTCTGATGACTGGTAGAAACCACTGCTTCAGCAGCAGAATGGACAAAATCTTGATAAATCCAATCTCTCAAACGTTTTGAAGTAGAAGAGCCCAGAGGACATTTTGCTCCTTGTACCGTCTCTTTCTCATTCTGTGAGTTCCGCAGCTCTTTGGAATAGGCTTCCCCACTTTTCTAGAATTTTGACTTCTCTTAACCTTAACAGATTTTCTAAAACAGCTTTAGAAAAGAGCTGCTTTCAGCTGCAGCAGCTCATTCTTGAACATCGTCTGCAAAAAAACATTGTCTCCAGAGGCACAAGTGCTGGGAGAAGCAGCCTTGTTCCTCCCTAACAAGCACCCGTGGAGCAGCTTCTGCAGAGGAGCCTGGATTACACGTCTTTCTGCTGCTGTTCCATCCGATGGAAGCTGCACCCATCCGATGCAACTTCTCCCCTTCATGGGACCATTGTGTTCAGAGATTGCTTCCACGTTCAAGCAAACACAGCTTATTGTTCCCATGGTAATGCAGCATTTCAGTAAGTAGAGTGACCAAAAGAAAAAAAAAATCACATTCAGTTACATGTTTCAGATGGAAGCAAAGGAGCCTATGTAATTTCATATTTATGCGCTATATGCCTGGATGTAAAACAACCTGAAAACTCCTCCACTCCTTCCCCCAACAAACTCCCAATGAACTTTTGAAAGCAGACATAGCAGCACTAAAAGCTTTGGCATAAATTTTTAGATTTGTCTATATTACTCATCAAGAGTCACAATTTGTTCAACAGTCTTGAAAAATAGGGAACACTAACATAAGACCAGGGTGGCTAACTTTTAGGTATCCTGTTTTTTGAATCAGGACTTCAGTGCTATCCCTTTAAATTTTTATTAAAATAGGCTCCCACTGTTTCATTCCCCTTCCCCTTCCCTTTCTTTCTTCCTCTATCTTTTCTTCCCCTCCTGTTCCCTCCTGTCGCCTCCTCTCCCTTATACTGTTTCTTTAATACGTAAATGCTAGCTATATCCTGTAAGTTTAGGGCGGTCTGTTGGTAAACCTGTTATCCATCACACTAATTCATAGAATCTGGCATGTACCAGATGGACAATATTCCATTGTTTAAAGTGAGCTCTGTCAATCTTTGCCATTGATATTAAACAAAAGTCAGGATTATTAAAGCATATGGGTACACGGCCTCATACACTGGTTACGCCTTTGCTTTGAGAAGGTGACTGCTGTTGCAGAGCATTCTGAAAAAATATATAGTATACTACAGTACACAGGGAATCACATATGTCAAGGGGAAATGATACGTGAAAGCAGTGTGCGTTTAAAAATGCAGCACTACTGTACCTTCTTAAAAGAAAAAGAAACTTTCCTCCTTCTCCCTCCTTCCCCCTGTTGCCAGTTAAAATGAACTGTCAGAGCCTGGATAAAGATACAAACAGGATTGCATACCTTACCAAGCCTACAGTGACTCTTAGACTTTGATCTAATTCTATTTGCTGCTTTATGATGCATGAAGCTGTCAGATAAAGAGGTGTTCAAAAAAATCCACTCGAGCTGTCAGAGCTGACAAGCCCTGTGATGGATTACAGAGAAAACAAAAGGGTTATCACCTTAACCACAAACATTTATATCTTTTTTTCATAAGGGTGCTTCAATCAACATGTAGTTACCAGGGTGCAGGTTGTTGTGAGACTGTAGGAACACAGATCCAATGACACATGTTGAAACAGCATTTAAAAAGTACAACACACATGCGTTGGCACTAATATGCTGCTGACATGGTACGGTTGTGCTTACTTAGATCAAAGATAAGAACCCTATAGTTTTCTGTATAAAAAGGATTCTTTTCTGAAGAACAGATTTCTTCTCCCCACCCGTCTTTCAAAGATTAAACACAGTCATAACAGTCTGAATGGGATTTAACTCAAAAAAGCCCAGTCCTTAAATATGCCCATATGATTACTTACACAATAGAAACTTCAGCATAGAATAAAGAGCAGTTAGCATTTGGCTCATGTAGAAGAAACATAAAAAAATTGCACTTGCTCCTTTTTCAACATCAAAAATCAATCAAATGGCCCATTTGTCTACCATCTCTTCTTCCTCTCTCACAGAAGTCTATCAATTCTTCAAAAGGCCACCACAACAAATAATATTTGACCTGAAATTTGTCAAACAAAGCTAATATTCTGCTTCTAAGGACACAACAAAATATATCAAGATGCTTACGTGAACAGATAATACAGACATTTTACCTGTGTTTATCATTTAACTGCATTCTGGATCAAGATTGGGCATGCTTCCTTGTGATTAGTACATCCATATGTTATGAGTTCAGCCAGAAGCTATACTATAGGATCCTAGGATTGTATTTAAGTCTTCAATGGCTGTTTTTGCCACTGTTTAGCAATTATGTGATAAGGAGGCTGATTTAACACTTGCCTTAATTACACTGGTTAGAAAAAGAATTTTTAAAATCTGTGAAGGATGGGCCCAGTGTAAGCTAAAGAACAAGACAGTCTTGGAGCAAACAAAGAAGTCTCTAAATCATAGATTGCTGAAAGATGGGGTGTGTGTGGGGGGGAAGTCAAGAAAAAAAGATTATTCTATGATGGTCCTGCTTCCTTGTCTTCTCCCAGACAGATGTTACTGCTGGCTACTGCGCCAGAGCAGGTACAGGCCTCAGTGGACCTTTGGTCTTACCCTTCTAGTTCTAAACTAGAACTAGTGTATGTGCGAGGGTGTACGTGTGTGTGTATATATATGTGTGTATGTGTGTGTGTATGCTTATTTACATATACACTATATGTAGTCTGGATACAGCCTACCAAATTACTAATGAGTGGTACTGGGTGGGATGAAGGGCCTCATTTTACCTTGCAGTGCAGTTCTAGTGAGAGAAAAACACTTGCTCTTGGATGCTGGCAGGATAGCTCCCAAAAGGTGGGTTATGAGATTATATTCAGCTTGCCTAGGGTAGAAGGACAAAACCATAGAAATCCCAAAATAACAGAACAAGACCAGATTCTGTTCTTATTTACATAATTATTGTTTCTCAGTGAAGAAACCTGGGCTATATCCTCTGTGAAACAGAGCAGAATCTAACCCTGTAATGTAGTGGATGTGGCAAAGCAAGATAGAAAGAGAGAACATTCATATTAAAAATTTCTTTTCTGATGATTTCCCTTTAATAACTCCTGCCTAAAGAGAAGAAAAAAAAAAAGAGAGGGAGAAGTCCAGACACATTGCTTACAAATTAATAATAAAAATGAAAATAATAATAATAATGATAATGATAATATTATTAATAATTGGAAGTCTTTGTAAGCCCTTCTTTAAACATGTCAAGATCAGACATACTTTCAGTGGCCAGCCATGGGGAAGGGAGGGAGCGAGGGAGAGAGGGCACTGATTTCTGAATAGTTCTAGAATTCTTCAAAGGCTATTTCTCTCCTCAGCATTGCTGTTCTAGTACAGCTTGGCAAAACAGTGATAGGCACAAGCATTGCCATCATTTGTTAAGCTGTATTCCTGTGCCATAGGAATCCAACAAACCAATAAAACTCCTTTTCAAAGAGTTGAAAGGCAAGCTGGTTCAGATAGGCCGTTATTAGTATGCACAGAGTGTACATTCACAGGCAATAATACAGTGGGAATTCAGCTAGCCTGAGCATAGGCTGATGTGAAGCATATGATATTACTTATGTAGGCATGAAAGCAATCTGCTTTAATATCAGACACTTTAGTGCAAAGAATGTCAGGGTTACCAAAGGTTAAGAACAGGCCGCTTTTTTTTTTTTTTTTTTTTTTTTTGTATAAACTGAAAAAATGTGGGACAACTATTTCCAATTTTGAGTTTGGGGGGCTGCTGAGAAAAATGGTAATAAATGATGTAAGTGAGAAACAGCAGCAAGGTAAAAATGGAGCCACAGCATATAAAATGAAGCATTGCACGCAAAGAAAATATGAAAGTATGAAGAATGGGCAGCTCTGATATTGGTTGCAGGGCTCGAGCATGCGGCAGCAGACTCAGATTTCTCTCCAGCATTCCACCCAAGGGTGCTGGCTGTGGGTCTCTTCCGCTGGTTCCCTCTGCCATCCTCCACCTTGCATGGAGCTGCCCTGGCAGGGCTGGGGCTTTTTGCTGTGTTTTCTTTAACGAGAACTTTGAGTTCTGCCACATGCGTTGCTCTTTGGCCAACGTGTTGGTGGGTGCGTGCCACATGCCCAAGCATGGACAGGATCACATCTCTAAGTGCACGCCTGGCCTCTGGTCCCCAAGAGCCCTCACTTGCATCCCCCTGTAAGCAGCTGCGGCAGCACTTTGAACTTTCACTTTTCCTTTAATAAAATTAAAAACCAGGCCCCTAACCAAAGTGAGAGCCTCCAAAATCTCAGGTGGGAAGCATTACTAAGAACAGAAGCCAGGCAGGCTGTTTTTCAGGGGCTGATTACTTTTTCAGAGTGTATTAGCATCTATTTTTCCCCAGCTGGTTATTGGGGAGCTTAAGAAAAGGAGGAGTTCTTATGCAGGAGAAAGAACCAGATAAAGAACAGAGAAAGGAATAGAAAATGATGATGTTTCTTGCTTTTCTCTCAGTAATACAATTCTGTTTCTATTTGATTCCATATGTTATAGAAGAGAAAAATTGTAAATATTTGGGAAATATAACACAAACAGCTGAACAATTGGCTTTTATAACCTACTGTGAAGCCACTAAATCCCCTTTATATACTGATAGCCTTCTCTCTGTCTGCTACCTGTCTGTAAGCCCTCATGCAGGACTGTGCCTGTAGTTGACAGTTTATGACACATGCAAAGAAAGAAAGAAAGAAAGAGAGAAAAAAAAAGAAGGGGGAGCACGCAGTGAAAGGAAGACAGATGGGCCTATCAGTTATGTATATTGTGACCCACCTGCCAGTCACAGCCCCATGGGAATGTGGCATAATAAATACTGAAAAATGGAAAGTAGGAATTAAACTTAAAAAAAAAAGAACAACCAAACATATTGAACAAAGTAAATTGTCTTGAAGGGAGAAGTGTAATAAAGATTTTTTAGGAGCATATAAATCAAAATTTCAAAAGAAATTTGCAAAATGGGGTCTCAGCTCCTGTGCAGTCAGTGGCAGGAGGGCGTAAATTGTGGATCTAGAGGATGATTGGCAGCACGCCTAGGTATGAGGGGATTGATTGAATAAATATTCATGATGGCAGCATGTTTGCTCTAAGCATGCGCCCTACCCTAGCAAACCCAGCCTGGCTCAACTTCACCCCCATCCAAAAGCCCCTGCGTGTTCCTGCTATGCCCTCATATGAGTCTCGTTGCTTTTGTGTGTGTGTGTGTGTGTGCGCACATGCATGGACCTGTGCATGCGTGCGTGCCTGTGCATGAGCCCAATCCCTGCAACCCACACTTGGCCTATTCTTCCCAGCCTTACCCCTTTCCCTGACCTCCCAGAGCTCAGCAATGTGCTCAGTTGGATGACTGCCAGGCTACCGCGGCCACCCAAAGCAATGTCAGAGTAAGACTCCTTCACTCCAAACTTAGGAATAACCAAGAGCTCTGCTTGCTGTTTTGAATAAGCATCTAGGGACAACGTCCTTCCCCCTCTCAAGTAGTGTCTCAGATAAAATGTGGATGATCATCTCTTGCTCCTATTGTGTGTTTCCTTCACTCCAACATCAATGGTGCATCTACAACTGCATGGAAATCCCATCCACTCTCATTCCAATCATGTCTTTAAACTGAAGAGTTTCCGTAATTCTTTAGCACATGGAAAATACTTGCTACACAATCTGCATGTAAGCCTATGCAAACACAAACATGCATCCAGAGACATGGGCGTCTGCCTGTCTCTTGTAAAATTTTATATCAGTGCATGAAAGCATCTCCTCCCTGAAAATAGCTCTCACCTATTTAACCAGGAAGGGCATATGGGGACAGAAATATTGTTTGCCTTCTCCCTTTCTCTTCCCACCTCCCATATTTGTATTTATACTCATTCTCTGCTTTCTTCTTTCTTCTTGCCACTGAAGTTTTTCTTCCACTCCCCTTTCCTCTCTCACCCATTCATTCTCCATCAGGAAATACACAAATGAACTCTAACTGAAGTGCCTCTTTCATGTCTGTATAACATGAAAAAATAATCCTAAAGTGTCTGACAATTTCTGCTCTGACCTTTTCACTGTTTTGCACCTTAAGAATTCTTTGTCCTTACAGCCTTTATTTTTGGAAGACAAGATTGTGATTATTTAGCTGTTTTTAGCAGGAGATAAGACTAGTGCAAATGTTTTTTATCTTTCTGAGTAAGAGGATGTAGGAATTCCAAAAGGAAGAGAAGTGTGTGGTTAGAGAACACTTTTGCCCTTACTGACTGTTCATACCGTGTCACAGGGGACTGACGGGGGATTTGCAGGATGTAGTGGAGCTCAGGTCCCAGCAAAACTGTGGTGCTCTTAGTGCAATGCTCCACTTGGACAAATTGTACCCTGCTGAGGAGCAGCATCTGAACTGTGCTCAAGTGGCTTGTTATCAAAGATTTCTTCTTGCGATTTAAGTTCTCATGTAGAAATAAATACCTATTCTTATTCCTTTGTTCATTCAATATCTCCTGCTCTCTTCACACTTTCCCCTGCTTATTACTTTGTCTATTTACTTTTGGACTCAAATGTTATTAACATAGGAATTTAAAATTTTGAGTGATTATACTGTTTGCTCACAAACCCTTGATCCGAAATTGGTAGAACGAAACTAGTCAAGTCAAATATGTCACTGAACTTCGTGGTCTAAGATATGCCCCACATAGTAACTGCTAGTAACACACTAAAGTCCTGATTTTGCCATGTGACTTGGACCACTGGAGCAGAAATTGAGTTAGTCAGCTTTTGGGGGCCTATCTCACCACAGATCTCCACTATTAAATACAAGGACCTGAAGATCAACTGTTCCATATGTGTCATGACATTTCATACAAACAAAATACAAGACTCAAAATCAGACTGCAGCAAATGTATGAAGCCAACACACAAAGCATGCTCATCTACAGCAGGAATAGCTCAAACCTCACAGAAACCAAACATCTGGGAGAAAATTGAGGGAACCAGCCATGGAAATGGGACAATTTTACTGGAGAGTGGTTGCAAGAGCAGAAATATAAGGGACAAACCTCTGAAGGGCATAAACTTTGAGAATTAAAAGTGTTTTGTTCTGGAGGCTTGAATGGTGTTTTCTAATGACATGGAAAGAGATATTTAAAGTGAATATCAGCTGAAAGCAGGGAGTCTATAGAACTACCGAGCTTGGAATTGAAGGAATTGAGCAAAGGAATTAAAGGGAAAAACACAAAGAACTGGATGAACTTCTGTAAAGGATAAATTGAACAGGTCAGTGTATTTTCTGTACACAGCTTTCAAGCTTTGGGGTCAAAGCTAGGCTGAGCTATATCTTTCAAAATCCCCAAATCAATTCATTTGTTTCATGATATGCTTTGAAAGTAGAAAGACCTAAATATTTTTATGCTTATCACCAGCTTGTGGCTTACCCCCATCTTATGTGGCTCATGAATTATATCTTCTCTTTGTTTGATCTTTTATACATAATTAGATATTGTAACAGGAAGTGAGACCTCCTCATCTCGTGTCAGCTGACAGCGATGGTGCGGGCGCCCGTCTTCACCTTGCCTCATAGCAGGTCTTTCTTGATCAGCCACTTCAGTGTATGTCAGTTATGCCAACATGTCTCTGATGAGACAGGCAGATTATTGCATCTAGGGAAAAGGCGCCCCATAAAAAATACTAACCAGTGCTCCACAAGCCAATGGCTTCCCTATTGAAGCAGAATGATTTACGGGTGATGTGTGCAGCCTGGAAGATTAATCTAAGTATCAGCCTGACAGTTTTCACACTGGATAAGAATAAAATTGATGGATGAAAAAATATAAAAATATGTGCTGCATGTTTAATATATTTTCAATCTTTCCAAAAATATACCTGGGAAATCTATATGCTCCTTCCTTGGAAGAAAAATATTATTTGATCCTTCTCTAAACTATCTATACAGCAAGCAGACATCAAGATGGGCACCACAGATATGTAACTCCACTAATTAATATAATCACTGTAACCTAAAGGACTAATGCAAGGGGTGAGGTCATATCCTATGCCACATCTCCGATTATTCTGCAATAGTTAGGAGACACACACTAGTAGGTTCTACCCTCCAAAGATACTTTAAATGCAAAATCTTAGGGCTTAAGAGACAACCACAAAAAAGAAAAGACGACTTGTCACTTATCAGTATTATACATTGAGAAATGCTTTTCCTGAAGGAAGGTGTGAAAATAACAGCAAAACAGGAAAGAGCATTTACAGTTACTAACACAGCAGTAGGCTAATACAGCAAACCCAATGACATTCAGGACAGAAGATGAAAAATTACAAGGTAACAGATCTTGGACCAGCTAAGACAGTCTTATCTACATTGGCTTCTCAAGAAACCACAAAACCTCAAGAAACAAGAGGCAAAGGTTACATTTCAGTTTTCTGTCAATCCACATACTGCTTTTACTTCACATAGTAATGCTTCCTTGGTGAGCAATGAGAGTTCCTAAGGCATGCCACCACCATGCGTTAAAGAGCATGGGTAAACATGCAGAGCATCCTGAGACTCAGTCTATGAGTGCCTCCTCTACACCATCCCACTGAAGCTCAAGCCTAGGCTGGGTCTGTCTGCACCATCAACATGGGAGCTACCCATAAAACTTAAGGGAACCCAGGCAGCCAGTTTGGAACTGAATGGTCAGATATATTCAAAGTGTAAAGGATTCTGCAGAGCATGCATTTTCCTTTGAAAATGCACTATTAGGCTGCAGTATCAGTGACTTAAAAAAGCAGAAGTATTCGCATAACTTTTCACATATATTCAGTTGTTTGTAAAAGGCAATGAGGAGAGAAAAGATGTCCAGTATCATATGGTCAGCTATCTTTTTTTTTTTTTTTTCTCCATTTTGGGGTTTTAAAACACCCAAAAATATGAAAAATATTTTGCAAAAATATTTTAGAAAAAACATTACTGGTATTTTTTTGAAATTTGGACAGTACTCAGATCTAAGGTTGAGCAGGTCTTTTGTAATTCTATTCATCCTCTCTCCCCTTTATTGTTTTTCTCCATTCTGTTAGAGAATACATAGAGAAAGCAAGAAAAGAGTGAATAATTATTGACCAATGGAAAGCAACATTGACCACTTCTTGATTCATGAAGAAAAAGGAATTGTGAAACCTCATTCTCATGTTTCAGAATTCTTATAATTTCTGTCCTCTTCCTAGGACTGATTCTGCAACCTTTCCTTAATGCAACAAGTTTAAACTCATTTTCCTTGACTCAAAAGCCTGTTGAAGAGACAGTCCAGCCTTCATTCCAGTTCCTTGGAGAAGGATCAAGACACTTTTGTGTAGAGAAACCTCACCAAAAAAGGAGAAAGTTCAACATTCTAACTGCATCAGGGCAGCATTCACAGGAGTTTATTTGACACACCTAGGCAACTGCCTTACCTTCTCTATTTTGCCAGTGATGCTAACTATTATAATAATTAATAATCATAGCCTATTTCTTTTACTCTTTCATTCTCCCTTCATTGTCTTTTCAGTGCTATGTGTTAGGTACGAAATAGCTGTCCTTTCTATGATAAATTACTATACCTTCCTCCTTCACTTTTCCAAAACTTCAGGGACCCAAGTTTCTCCATTCTTGATTAACTAAGTGATTTTCACCCTCTATAACTGTTGTCTGTTTCCAGTGGCCTCCTAAGTTGCCTCTACCTCATAAAACTCAGGATCCCAAGGAGCTTGATGTGTTGCCTTTTGCTATTGATCCAGGCAGCTTTTTGGTGGATGAACCCTCATAAATTTGTGAGATCCTGGAGATCTGCTTAGATTTTGCACAGTCAAGTACATCTTATGTATTTAAGAGGATACCATTAGATTCATCTGAAATGCAGTTCCTGCTTATAATATGATGTCCTAACAGATGGATATAGCTAGCAATGAAAGATCAAAGGAAATCATCCTTTCCCCCGCTCCATTTTCCCAGCTTCCTTACTTTGTGCAATTGTTTGTCCCATTTTTAAGGGTGCTCTTGGCAGCAGACTCCCCTTCCTTAGATTCAGCAAAAGGAGTTTTAAAAGAAACAGCAGTAGCAGAGCTAGAACAGAGAGAAAACAGGCTACTGAGAGCATGGAGCATGTATGAAGAAACACATAGGAAAAGGAGGATGCACCAGTGTAGTTTTGCAGTTTTTCTGCAAAAGCAATGTCTATAGGAGTTGGGAAAAAAAGGCATTTGACTTAGAAAACTGATTGGCTTGAAATTCAGCCTGGTTGTAGGGCTTCAGTGGAGCCGTTGGGTAATAGGGAGGCTGGAATTGGCTTGGGATTAGGGAGTCTTTGAGTCTCCAGGAATCCTAAAGGAAAAGCCATAAATCATCAGACATGCAGCAATACCCATCATGATTTGCCCTGTTTGGTGAAGCCAGATCAGAGCGATGGGAACTGTGGTTTCTTTGCTCCTTCCCCGCTCAGCAAAGCTCTCTCAGTTTACAGTTTATACAGAAGTATGCCTTAAGTCTCTAACTGTAGGATTAAATCTTTGCAAACCTTCTAAAATCAGCCAGACAGCTCTAGCGCTGTTAAAGGTTTCGCTTCATTTCAAGCCCAGATGCTCCCCAAAACTGGACTAGCAAAAATAAACATAAAGGAGATCATTTCAGTGCCATGGAGGGGAGGCCTGTTCTTACCAAAAAAAAAATATTGGCACTACCTTGAAAAGTACAGGACAAAGTTAATGGGAAGTTTGCAGTGACTTGTGCAAGAAAGGTACCAAGGTAATTGCTATGTCCTGTACTGCACCCTGGGGAAATAACAGAAAAGACTCTGGGCTTGTAAAAGTGGGCTGGCTTACTAGTGAAAAAAACAGGTATAATGGTTCAATCGCAGCTAGTAGCATCACCAGATATCTGCAGCCTGATGTCACCACACCTCCACAAACTTGCTCCCTTCAGAGCTCTCTTTTTTCTCCAGCTCCATGCAAACTGGTAAATATTTTCTTTTTAGCTACTTCTATTGACTTGATTTGAATGCAACCACCTACTGATTTACCACATCCAGAAAGATGGTTAATGCATAGCTTAATCTTAGAGTCGTTCTTAATTCCCTGCACATCAGGGCCTGCCAGCCAGGCCTGACACACACTGGGGAGCTTCCAAAGCTCACCCCTGTTTCCCTGGAAGCCGAAGGGCCCAGATACACTTAGATAAAGAGCATTTTCAATAAGCTGGTGCTTTAGCCCTGTCCCCATCTTCTCTGTTTTAGCACCATTGATAGGAAACTTGTTTTTGCCTTTTTGCTCATTTCAGGCTCATCCAAACAACAATTGTTTGCACTTTCCATCCTCTAAAAACTAATGATCTACCATCACATCACATTTTCACCAATGAAAAAAAATGGAAATAGGAGAAGATAGTTTTTATCTTT
The DNA here is from genome assembly GCF_000705375.1 of Tinamus guttatus. The sequence continues at coordinate 838,325 of NW_010583631.1, forward strand.
TCTAATAGTTGAAGAAACCATCCCAGAGAAACCTGCACCATGTCAACCAGGCATTTACTCCCCAACCTCAAACATAGTCCTGGCTTACTTGAAGCACACCTCTATCCTCAACAGAAGAAGAACAAACTCTTCAGGTCTGGCGTTTTGGGATATTTTTCACTGCAAATTTACCACGGGTTCTATGCACAAGTTATCTCCTGCCTGGTAGCAACACAGATTTGAAAACATGTGGGAAAAAATATTTTTTTGCAAATTACATTTAAATTATTGTGAACTTGCTTCTTATCACTCAGCCAGTTCATAATTAAATTTCAAAATGTCACAAGCTATATTAAGCCTATTTTAAATTATATAAGCCCATATACAATAAACAAATCATCAAATTATATAATTTATTCTTTACATACTTGGTAGGGTTACTGTTTTCTGCAGGTGCCAAGAGGATAGTTTCTTCATTCCAGCTTATGACTGGCTCATTTGGAATGGATATTTCAAAGCTGAGAAATGAGAGTGGGCTAAACGAGCAGGAAACTTGATTTCCTTTTACAGATGAAGAACGGAAATAATACATAGCTGGCAGCTCTCTGACTTTATATTTATGTTGTTACCACTATTATTCCTCTCTTCTATTTGAATTCTTCCTGACTGAATTTAACTTCTTTCTTCCTTCCATGCTCCTAAAATTCCATCACCAACTCAGTCCCTAAGCAATGAATGATATTTGCAGATATGATGACAGCGTTATCAACTCTTAAGAGCTTACTTCAAGTTTTTTTGTAATTAGTGTTTTTTTTAAAGCCTCGGTTCCAGGAAACAGTTAATTACAGGAAAAATCAACTTTAATTTGAAGTATGGAATTTTCTATTCTAGCCTTCATGATTATATAGAAAGGCTTGAAACATAAAACACAAAAACCTTAGAAATGATAAGGCAAATGTAAATAAGCCCTAATCATTCCTTTTAAAAATCATATCATTTTAAAGTCAACTCTCATTTTAGTGGTCTTGGTAGGTGAAGTTTGAATGATGGAAAGTTTTGGTCAGCATCTTCGAGGGTGTTCTGTGCCTGCTGTTAAAGGAGTCGTTATGAATAATACACTTACCTATTTTTGCCTTTGTAAAAATTTTATCAGTGCCCTACAGTGTTTAGTAACCAGAACTAAAACTCACCACATTTTGTTCCACAACAGTTTTGTTTTTATTATTCACAGAAAGAGCAATGTAAAATGAGAGTTCTCTCTCTTTTTTTTTTTAAATATTCCTTATCCCTAATGCAAATCAATTCTTCTGTTTTTAATCTTCTTTGAATTAATTATCTATGCAATATGCTGTATTTGAACATGAAAGTTCTATAGACATCAGAAATGTCTTGGGACATTGACTTTTAATAAGGCAGATCCTTTTTTTTTTACTTCTTAAGTCTTCAATTCAGTTCCATTGTGTGTCCTGCAGTAATAAAGTATCTTAGGAGTCATCTACAGCATTTATCTATCTTGGAAAGACATGAACTATATCAGTCACTAGCCTTTCTTTTAGACAAAAAAATAGTTACTTTCTGTTTATTAAGTGGAATCATTGTTTATTTCCTGGTTAATTGTTCACACACTAGTAGTGTAGAACGGGAAACATGGCTTTTATTTAGCAGAAATTGAAAGTCAACCCAGAAAGAGATTTTACTTCTAAGTGTCAGTTTGTTACTGAGTGAAATAAAGCTCTTCTTTCCAAATATCATCCTTTCACATTCTGCACTTTTAATGCTTGAAACTAGTAGATTGTTTCCCAGCATTATGAATATGAATGTTATTCATATAGTTATACCTGCAATAAAATTTGAAGTCATGCTCCTTAAAAATAGGCTGCATAATTTAAACTTTTATACAACTTCTGTCCTCAATCCTGTGTACAATTTACTGTGCCTGTCTGAATATAAAATGTAAAACCAAAACAACTCTTCAGGCTCCTTAAAGATTTTAAGACTTTCCAGCATTTTCTCGGATACTACAAATGGTTTTCTGCCACTCCTTATCATGTAGGTCATACTGTGTCCAGAACTGACTTCACAAGACAATAGAAATCTTTCTGACCTCCCCTTTATATTTCTTGTCTGTTTAGTGTTTCCTGAAAGAATTCTGTATCAAACAAACTGAAACTAATTTTATGACATGGAAGATGTCTATAATTAATTTTATATTTAATTTCAGGGTAAAAGTTCTGTGATTTCATTTTTATTCCAACAGGAAATCTCCAGCATTTTTGTATATTAGTTTCTCCCCGTTAGTGAATTACTGGAGATTGCCATTGAAAATACTATTTTTATGATTGCTTTGATTTTTCTTTTTTGAACTTTTAATGTGATGAAATTATCTCCATATCTGAACAGTGTAAATTAGCTACTTTTCAATAATCAGTAAAACAAACGCTAACAGTAAACCTTTGAGTCTTTGTTGTTACTGGTTTCTAGGATAATAAAATGATCTAGAAATCAGTGTGATTTCTAGCACTGCAGCAAGGCGTTGAACTCACAGGCTGAGCTGGGTAACCAGCTCCTGCCTGGCTCAGGAATTAGTACTCTCGGAAGCTCCCAGGCACCCTACACCAAAGCTTCTGAAGTGTAAAAGCTTTTGGGTGTATATGTCAACACGTTAATGTGGATGGACAGGTATAGCCATAGTCTTCAAGTTACAGACCTTCAGCATTCACAGTCTGCCCTGTTGACTGCAACGGTATGTGTGATGGCTTCTCCAACCACTCCAGCCATGCTCAGCTGGATTCCTGACTCTCATACAGCCATTTTTTTTTCTCTCCCTCTTTCCTTTCTGAAGTCAAGCAGAGAAAGTATAATATTTAGACTTTGAATATTCATTCTAGCCTTTTATCTGAGTCCTGAGGGTTTAGTGACACTCTGTAGACCATGGTCTTGTATCGTCATAAGAAGCTGGATTTAGTTAACGATTTCTTTGCTAGGATGCCTCACTTGGCAGAGATCAGTTTTTGACTGGTGAAGTGGTTCCAGTGCTTTCTAAACTACTGAACTATTGCTGTAAGATTTGCACGAAAACTTAACACTGCTTGGGTTTCAGAGTTCACAGTTTCAGAGACGCATGGGAAAACCGACCCCCAGTTCCCTTTATTTTTAATGTGAAATCTGTAGCATCTTCCGCGGATCACTCTGAAATCTCATGCAGCAAATGCAAAAACCGGTTCAATAAAACATTCGTTTTGGATGAGAACTGGTGTTTGTAACAGTGGCTTACAACAGCAATACTGCCATCAAATAGCCTCATTTCTGTCAGGTCTATCACGATTTGTGAAAGCTGTGAGCTCACAGGCATATTTTCTTCAGAAGGAAATGACTTAAATCAATTTAAAGTTGCTGTTTGGAGGAAAACCTTAGAACAAACCTCATAGCAGTTTCAAATAAATTGATTTTTGTACACAGAATTTAAGATAGTTCTTTTTTCCCTTCTATCCATGAATAAAACTTCATAAAGCTTAGAATTAGTTAAAAAAAGACTCATGAGTTCATGAGATAATGTAATCAAAAAAGAAGTACTTGAACATTTATACGCAGTTTAAATGTTTATGATATTACACCTATTGTACAAATATTAAAATGGGTCCTGTAGGGCTGGAGAGTAAAGGATTTAGGCTAAAACATAAAACAAAAACAGCTGGAGCAAAGCTAGCCCAGGCTCTCAGGGGGTAAGATATAATCCATTCTTGGTCCAAAAGCTATGAGAAATGCACTTGTCATTGTGCTACCTATACTTCAGAAAGGTCAAAGGAAGAATTTATGGGAATAGTACAGTCATTAATGTGCACTATAGAGAAATAGTGATCAATCAAACCACAGCCCACTGAAACCTCCCCAACCGTGTTGTCTTTTTCTCTTTCAAGCCACAGTCTTACATAATGGAACACTTTCCTACTTTTATCACTTGAAGCAAAGTGGCAAAACTAACAGAAGTTTTCAGATCCAAAGATTCCAACATTTATGACATTCTCAGTCCAAAAGAATACATTTTTTCTTCTGTTTTGCTCTGAAACATGGCATATTTCCATCTTTGAAAGATTATTTCAGCTGACATTCTTGGATACAGGAGAGGGACTTGTTCTTTCATAAAACATTGCAGAGACCTAATTAGTGTTTCACCTCTTTTTTAATTTTTCTTGATTGATTTCTCTTGAAGACTGAATCACAAAGCCAGTAAGGCATTCCTCTCTACTACTAGCGATATCAGAAGGTGCAAAAAGTCTGATGTGTAGATGAAAGTTTCCATACATGGAATAATTTTGTGTTGATAATCTTCACTGATTTTCATAAGTCGAGGAAATGTTTAATGCTGGGAGTCTCTATGAAGAACAAAAAGCATGAGCAAAATTTTATCTAAACCATGAAGGAACAGCATAACTGCTCCCTCTTTCTGAAGATTAAGTAGTTGGGAAGCAGCCATTTCCTGAGAAGCCTTTGACAGAAGGAGTATTCTGGATGCTAGGAATGTAAGATCTTGGGAGGGAGTGACTTCTGTGGCTGCATCTCTTCAGTTTGCTTTCTTTCTTCAAATCCACACTCCTAACTCACTTTTAGTCTCTTTTCTCAGGTGCCTCTCAGCTGATAAAGAAAGAAGGTGAACTGGATGGTCAACTTTGTGATGTACTGAGGTAAGACATTTTTTGAAAATGCATGGTATAGCCAACAGTGGATAGAAGCCCTTATTCATTTTGTGAGAAGGGTTTCCCCAAGCCTGTCTTGGAAGAGTGAGAAGACCAGGGAAGTCAGAGGATGACTCTGGGAAGAGAACTGAAAAGGGGAGTTTTCTACTGGAGAGAAGAATGGGAAATGAGAGCTACCTCTTTCAGCCTCATCAGTTTAAAAATCTCTGAATGACATGAGAGCAGTAAAGGTTACCCTCTGTGAAAAGAAACAATATCATACAAGTTTTAAGATAAGTAAAAAACTTGTTAATATTTACTGTTAAAAAAAAATCCTATAACAAAAATATTCCTGTAATAACAAAAATTGTTCCTGTAATAAAAAATGTTGAAATCTGGTTCACTGATAGTACTGGACTCTCAGTAATAGAAAGCCGGTGACTTTCTGTCCAGATACCTATGCCAGTCCTTGATTCAGAAATATCCAACACAATGGTCTTGTTTGCAATACACAGTAACGATGATGACAAGTGTTTACAGTCTTTTGGGTAATCTGGCATACATACAGCCACTACTGATGAACAGCCCAAAGTGCCAGTAGGTGCTAGTTTCCTTCAGGTTTCTACAACAGGTAGCGAATTCTCGTACCTGCTGTAACAGAAGGTAAAGGCGATGTGCTCTGCATTTTGAGACAGATATAATAAGAGTGTGAGCTTGGGAACTGAGGTGAGTAGGATCAGAAACCTTTTTTCTTTCTCATCTTTGATGCAGTGATTCTAACAGTGAAGAAAGGGGAATATGGAGCTGCTGTGTCTAATAGAATACCTTGTCTCTCTTGCAAGCTCTGCTGTTCTGAGGAGCTCACAGTGTCTCCCCTTTCTCAAGGGAGAATAACTCTATCTGGTCAATCAGTGGGTGAGGAAATCACATCGACATGCATACAGAGGCTGAATAACTCAAGCTAGATTCATAAATGCAGCACTTCTTAAAAAATCTGTGCAGTTGGAAGTGAATTCAGTGAATAGATAGATGAAGATTATGACTGTATAGAGCATAACCCTCAAATGGGTAAAAGGTTTGCCATAAAATAATAGGCAAGCAAGGAAGAAATTGTGGCAAAGACAGCAATGTTTCAGTAGAGGGCTTTTGTTTTGAGTCATTGTGACCTAAAGCAGCCCCAGTGCATAGCTCACCTTCAAAAGAAAGAAGTAGCAAAGATTACTGTGGGCCATTGGCCTTGGGTTTGAAAGCGGCTATTTACTGATGTTGCAAGATAAAGAAATGAGAGTACAATGAGAGTTAGCTGGGAAATGAAAAACATGGGAGAACAAAAATATCCATGTATTGGCTAATAGGCCAGAATGACAGCTGAAGAGAGGCTTTGCTGGAAGGACTGGAGGGCCTTGGCAGAAAACAAACTCAACCTGTGTCAGCAGTGCACCTTGGCAGAGGTGAAGGCGAGAAACACCTTGGGCTGTATGTGCAGGATCTCAACCTGCAGACTGAGGCTTCCCTCAGGATTATCCCCCCTATTTTGTACTCATTAAATCATTTATAGTGTACTGTGTGCAGTTTGGGGTCCTCCAGCATAGGAAAGACTTGGACAAACTAGAGCACGTTCAGTGGAGGGCTCCCAAGGCTGTTGGGGCTGGAGCACTTGCCTCATGAGGAGAGGCTAGGGGAGCTGGGGAAAAGATGGCTTTGGAGGAACCAAACAGCCCCACCGTACCAACAAGGGGTCATCAAAGAGACGAAGGCAGGTTCCTCGCAGCAGGGCATGGCAGGAGGGTGAGAGGCAATGGGCACAAGTTGTCACAAGAGAAACTTTTTCCCTGTGAGCACTGTCAGGCAGTGGAGCAGGTGCCCCATGAGGTTGTGCTCTTTCCATCCTCAAAGGCTTTCAAGACCCACCCTGGACATAGCCCTGAGCAGCTTGGTCTGATCCCAAAGCTGATCGTGCTTTAGGCAGGGAGGTGTGTGAGAGACATTCTGAAGTGAAAACTCAGTTATTCTGCAATTTTCTGGATGTTAAAGAATTTCCATCAGTGAATCATCCAAAAGTTTCATGTTGAGTGATATGAAATCTTTTGGCAAAGATTTTACCCAAATAAAAAAAACTCTACTCTTGAGTACAGGGAAGAACCTAATCTCTCCTTTTGGCACATTTGTATATATACAGATTACAATTTAAACTGAATACAAAAAGGAACAAAAACTGAACAGAAGTAAATAATACCTTCTGTCCCTTCCCTTCAGTTTATACTTTCCCAGATGCCTAGGTGAGAGGTTACAAACAGGTGCCTTCACTATGGGAAAATACCTTCTGCTACCACTCTCTTTGAAAACACCTCCATCAAAGCAGCTTCAAAGCCCCAGAGTGCAGAAAGAGATTTTACATAAAATGCAAAGATGCCATTTCTGTACTGGAGAGAGAGAATATCTGGTTGCTCTGGTCTCTATAGCAACAAATTGTAAATATGATTAACATTAACGAGATAGTGTAAAATCTTCAGTGAATCTTTTATCTTAACTTACTTTTATATATCATTTTAAAGGCCATTCCTGGCATTATTTTATATAAAGATCTTTATTATTTTACTGTTGGAAAACTATGATTCACACTCATTTCTGGTACAAACATGCTGACTCACACTAGCGAGACTCTACCACTATTTCTCTCACTTCCTAACAAGACTAAAACAATGTGATAAATCTGAGTTTGGCACTCTGGGCCATCAGAAAAATCCAAAACACTGTAGAATATCCTCTCTGTTAGACAAACGCCTGAGATCCTGCTTTTTAGGTAGACTTCTCAGAGCATGGGCTGGGTCAGGATTTTAGGCGTGAATTGTCAGGCATCTACAGGAGATTTAAAAAAAAAATCCATGATTAAATTTGCTCATCATACTCCCCTGGCAAACAGAGGAACCTTCCATAGTGGGAAAGAGCCTCTCTCTTCAGTCCAGCTGACAATCTTTCACAGGGACCTGTACAGGACCATGAATGAAGAAAGATGTCTCGTATGCTTTTTCACACGAGAGAGACAGTGGTGCCCTTCCCGCTCTATTGCAATAGAGAGTTTAGTTGCACACATGCAAGTATAGAGTATAAATAGATTCTGTTGCTTATATTCTAGAAATTTATACTATTTTAGGTATTTATACTTTGAAAGTAATTTTTCAATCTCTTGCTCTTTGCGACTTGAGTCATAAAACCTATTATTATTATTATTTTAAGGAATAGATCCACCAAGCCATAAAAGGAGCTGTCCCTTTGACATGAGGTCTGCAAGATCCCTGTCTTGACCCATCCTGGAAAGCACAGCTCATACTGCAGTTGCTCAGACTGAAGCATTAGTCTTCTCAACTTACATCAGTCTATGCAATGTTGCACATTGCCAAAAGTCACCAGAGGGAACAGATATCATTGTGTCTAATTTACACTGCACCTTGTGGTCTCACTGCTCCTGATAGTGAGAAAATTAGCTTACTAACTGGTAGATTACCAGTTAAACTGGCAGGTTATTCAATTTACATGCAAATAACTGTATCTACTCCCAAGCGGTGAAGAACCAGGCTCTTCTATCTCCTGGTATCAGGGATCCTCCTGGCAGCAATTGAATCTTATAACAAAGACAGAACATGGCTAGTATCTCAGATGAATAAAAAAATGTACTAAAGTCCCATTTATACCATATATCAGCCCTTTTGGACAGTCTTTGGTGCATTACTGATGTCAGTCCCATGCGCTAGTTGCCTTTTGAAGACCTTTATCTATTTGAAGCTTTTCAAACACTTTTGAAAGAATGTCTACAAAGTCCTGCAGATGCCAAGAGCAGTTGATTTAACACGACTCTAACTAAGGCAAAATGAACTGAAGCAATTTCTCCTGTCCCTGCAGGTACTGTGTTGAAATATTTTATCTGAAGTCTTCAGAACTATCCCATTGAAAATATCTTTTAAGTAGCTTCAGTCTCTTCACACATCAAAAAAAAGTGTGCAGTGTATTTGGAGGGAGGGGAAAACCCCTAAAATCAATGTTGTTATTGCGGCCCTAATAGGCTCTGCTATATTCTAGGCAGTCTAGTTTTGATAGCAGCAAATTTCATTAAGATCTATCCTGAGACATACCACACAGTTTTAGAACTCTTTAGAAGTCAGAGTTTTTCTTCAAAAACATTTCAAGCAAAAGCTATAAAAATACTACTAGGAGTCTTTTCCTTGATCGCAATGGTACCTCTGGGAATGGAGTTATTACTACCCTTGTAGTTTGGTAATAAGGGGTTACTGTCCATCCCTTAAAGTGTTTTGAGTTGGGCCCTGTTATTTTCATTATAATATGTTGTATATGGTGTCTGTTTATTGTTTCTTCCCCCCGCAACACGCACCTCCTTCGAGATACTTTTGCTGACACGGTATTTTGCACATTTTTAAAGAATTCTGTCAGGTTAAGAGGTAAAAAAATAAAGAAATAGTCACAAACATGAAATTGTGATGATAACTGAGTCATTTATGATTCACATGATTGAATATATATGGCATAGTGTAAAGAACAGGATATGCATTTCTCTGAAATGAAGGAAATAGGAATTGGTGAATAAACTTTGGAAAGTCACATTAAAAATGTTAGCTGCTTGATAGAACAGGCACAGCCTGCAAAGCTTTTCTAGTAGGCTTGTTGTTATTAGTTTATATTTCCCTAGCAAGATGAAAGCTCCCATAATCCAAACAGAGAGCCGAAATGGTTCCTTTCCAGAAAAGTTTATTGTCCAAATTCAGTTTTATCAGAACCAGAAATAATGTCTTAATCCATCTGCAGTGAGTACAACTCAAAAGTATGGATTGCAGCGGGGAGGCCAGGAAATATCTGTGATTTGTGCTGAAAATGTCTTTTGCTTTACATTAGAAGGTTTATTTCCACAAATCTTCCTGACTTTTATTATGGCCTCTCTGGAAATCCTTAAGAGTGGTCGTCATTGCTGTTCTTTGCTTGCAGTCCACTACAGGTTAGAGCAACAGTCTGCTACACCCATTTCCTTGCATCTCCCGAGACATCAACCAATCTTTGGAGCTACCATTGGGTGCTTACTGTTGTGGCCCATGAGGAACCTGGAGTGAAGGGCTCAGGTTGTGGGATGGAAAAAGAGCCAGGGTCCTGTAGGTCCCTTGTATGCCAGAAGCCCAAAAATGCCAGGAAGCTCTCCCTGTTGTCAGCACTACAACAGCCTAAGTCAGACTACTCTCTTAGAGTGAATTTTTCCTCTTCCTTCTTGAGTCACAGCCCTGGGAACTTGCCCATTTGTTGCACTGTGGCAGGAAAGATGGGCTCGGCCATGGCCAAAAGCCGTGTCCAGAGCCTGCTCTGATTCCCTCCACCAACCTTTCTGTTTCACAGACATTAATGAGCAGGAGGGATATTCAGCTTAATTTCATAAAGCAGGCTAGAACAAACATCTGACACATATTTCCAAACCGCTCAGTCTACTGGACCTCTAAGACACTTACTGTAAGGCCCAGAGTCAGGTGAGAATTGTCTTGGTAAATTAGAACTGACTGGAAATGAGTTAACTCTTTCAAAACCAGAATGTTGTTGAAGGCACACTCCAGGATATTTCAGCTTTATCCATGGAGACTCTTATGCATATATTTTCTTCACCTTACATTAGCCATTCACAAGACTGAGGGTAGCTCTAGGGGGTTAGCTGCTATAGGTGAGGGAAAAATAAAAGGAGATGAGGTTAAAAATAATTTGTATCAGCACAATAACAAAACCCCGTGGAAGAGAAAAATATCATATTAAGACCACACTCAGCATGGAATGCAGGCCAGTTTCTGTCACAAATGCTAGCCAAGAGTCCCTGCAACATTATCAACAGAGATTGCTATGAAGAAGAAAAAAATAAAAGGCAAGGCATTAGCAAAAGAAGAGCTATGGTCACAGTGAGGAGATGAGTAAGGAAACATGAACCAGGCTGTTTTTTGTGCCACTCTCATTCCGATGCTGCACCATCACAGAGATACCCTAGTATCTAAAAGGAGCATACATCTCAGTAAAGGTGAGATTTAAATAGCTGCTATACAAGTAGACAATGGAGAAATGGGGATGCTTATGGCACCAATAACTCCTTCATAACAGATTCTTCCCCTCCAGCCTCAAATTAGATGTTAACATGGTCCATTGAGAAGAACAGAAATCTTGCTGAGGTGACAGCGAAGTTTTTATGGGATGCAGTACACAGCACCTCTGGTCTACTCTTTTCTGTAAAAACTGGGAAATAATGCCTCATTTTTCCTGCAACACCCCTAGAGTCCATTAATACTAGCATCTAGCTGGAATGAATTTAGGGAGCTGGTTGTTTTATACAGGTTGAATTGTCAGACAAATTGCAATAAAAGGCTAGAAAACAAATGTTAGTTTTGTTGCTGTCATGTTTTTGGGGATAAAGGAGGGGAGGGAGTCATACGAATAGAAGCTGAGAAATGGGTGTCAATGACTGAAATAGAAAACATTACATTAATGAGATCTAATTTTACAGACATGCTTTGAGTGCTACGCTATTTTGTTAAAATTGTTTGCTATTTATCTAGATTGTAATTACTGTAGTAAGAACTTTGTTTTTTCATTCTTTATTTTTTAAAGAAACCGTGTCATTTTCGGCATGTTCTATTATATACTCAATATAATCAATTACAAGTTGGAGGCTGTATTTTTTTCTCTTCTTTCAACCAATTCTAAATATTTTAAATGATGAACTAAATAAACAACAAAAAAACATGATATTGTGCGTGTAAGGAAAAATTATATTAAACTTCACTTGTAGTAGAAAATGGCAAGTATGTAGACTGACAGCAAGAAAAATCTGTTTCATCCTCAGATCCTCTTTAATTTTACTTATGAAAATTGCCTCTTAGCAGTCCTTTGCTGTCTTATCAAATTAAATCTATTGATTTTTTTTTTGGTGTGGAGTACAAGAAATCATGTTTTTATGAAGTAATAATGGACTCAGTAGAAAGGCTTAGCTATGATTATGTCAACAGTTTAGAAGTAATCTATATCCAAACTCAGTAGAGGATTTCATTTACCTAGAAAATATCCAAGTGGAAAACAGCTTGGTAAGGGCATTAGAGCATGGCCAAATCTAGAGGAGATTTGCATACAGTTGAGACAATTAGAAAAGAGGGTCCCTGTCATTATTATGAAATCAGACTGAGCTACTAGAGTGCCCCAAATGCACAGACTGGTACTGGGCACTCTGTTCTCATACTTCACAAGGTTAGAAGTAGGTTTCCATTTCGTTTACTTGTATTATATCAGACACCTTTGGAAAACCAGAGAGAAATAAACCACAGTGCCACAGTAGTGGGGAATATTTTGCTGCCTTTTTTTTTTTTTTTTCAAAAGACAGTCTCCTGAGCCAGGCATTTGAATCATAAGGACTTCTGGGATGGGATTTTCACTCAGAGATCTCCATTCTTACGTGGATTAAGAGGATTAAAAACCATTAAATGACCATCCTCCAAGTCCCTAAAGCAGATTTGCCTTTTTCTATCCCCCTTCAACTGGGGCAGACTTGGGGGTAACAAAGTACTGCACAAAAGACTCCCTTAGCATGACAAAAGGTGAAACAATCCACTGAACTGCCAATGTACCAGACAATGAAGTCAGTGCAGTCTACTCAGCTCATTTTCATCAGAACAAATGGTATCAAACTTGGCAATAGCATTGTTCTTAAACTTGAACATGGGGCTCTTTTTTTTCCCTCTTCTTTTTTTTTATTTTTTATTTTCCCATCCGAAGCTCAAGGTGTCATATTAATTATTTAAATCTTCAGAAGATTTCGACTGTATCCTCCAAGGCTCTGCTCAGTGCCAGAAGGTCTCCAATCTGCATTAGCTTTTGTTAATTAGAGCTGAAACAAGGACTTTGATCTCAATGAATATAATAACAAAAAAAAAGCAAAACTTCCTGTGTGATTTATCTTTTACCTATTTTCTGCCTTTACTGTTTTTCCACTCTATTAGACTTTGATTTACCTTGTCTGAGCAACATTAAACAAAGTGGGTACAAAAGAACTTAAACAGCTTCAAAAGCCTGACTGAAATGATAGTTAAATGCTACATGAAGTGATCCCGAGTCTTTAAACTTTGAAAGAAAATGACACAATTTTACTTTATTTTTTTTTTCCCGTTAGTGGGGGCTGGAGTAGCAGGGGCTGGTTTGTACAGCATGCATGCATGTCTACTGATGTCAGATATCACAGGTTTTCCTGTTGGGATTGATCTTTCCTCATTAAGAGCCTTGTTTCTAGAACTACAGCACTGATAGAACAGAAGGCCAGTGATATTCTGCAAGATGTTCCTCATGCATCAGGCTTGCCCTGAGTTTGTAGCACTGCTTAGATCCGAGGGGGTCACTGTCAGGGCTTGCCTTGTTAAAATTTTTCTCATTAACATTTCTCTTATTGAATAGCTCTGAAAGGCAAATTTTTTAAGCCCAACAGAAAAAAAAAATCAAATTTCAGTGTCATATGAGATCTAGTTGTCTATTCACTTGAGCAGGGACTTATCGTTATCATTCCCACTATGGGAAAAATAATCAAAGAATACCCAAAATAAAATGCTGTGAGTGAAATCTACATCTGAGATTTACAAGATACGTGAGGGTAAATTTTCATTGTGGTGGACAAAGAGTTGCGCATACAGCCTTCATTAATAATAACGCACTCTGCTGAAAATATACCCTGTATCTTTTACATGAGGCTCACCAGAGAACGGTGTAGCCCCAGGAGACTGGTCACTTATGGTTTATCTCATTTTAGAGAGAATAAATTAAAGGATATCTTATGAATTCTGGTCAGAAAGTGGGAGAGCTAAAGTGAATAGTCTTAAAAATAATGGCTAAGAACTATGATAACCTACAGGAGAAACTAGCTTAGACAAAGGAGTTTTGTCTAGAAAAGAACAGGATTGTGCTGGGGTAGTTTAAAATGAATTATGTGCTTTTGACAAACACTACACTGTTAAAAAGTGTGGCTTCATTCCTAGGACTGGGAGCACATGGGCTAGGGTAGTCTAGACTTCCCCATTCACAGTATTCGTATTCAATGCCATGCAACAGAGAGTCCGGCCTGCAGACAGGTTGGGAATTCAAGCTCATGCTTTTTAGTCCTGATCTATGTGCTGCCAAAACCCATGGAAGTCTTTCCAAAGGTTTCAAAGGGCTGCCACTCAGGCCCTGCCTCCCTAGAGATGCTTCCACTGAGTACCGGGTGGGACGGTGGGTTTGAGATGTAAATTCCTGTTCCCTAGCAGACTAAGACTGCTTTTCTTCTTCTTTTTCTTCTTTTTTTTTTTCTTTTTCTTTTTTTTTTCTGTTCCCATTCCCTTTCTGCTTTCCTTCCAGCACAGCCTCCAAGGTAGCATCTTCAGATGACAGAAATGCATCTGGTCATCCTTGCCAGCAACCTGGGCCAAATCAACAAGAACCTCTTGGAAGAACTATACAGCTCAGTGCTACATGACATGTGCTGCACTCCTACAAACAGGAGCAGGAAGCTGTTGTTTCTTTTTTGGCAAAGCCAAAGAATGCTACCAGCTTTGGTAAGCCAAAATTTCATACATGGGCAAAAGTTTCAAGATGGGTTGTATCCTTGTTTCCGATATGTAGACCTGAAAGAGGGAAGGCCCTCATGCAGCTATTCCTCTTTCATTCAAATTGTAAGAAGTTAGCTAGAGAAAAGGAAGGGATAAGAGATTGTCCCATTCTGTCTGGCCATGACAAACACAGACATTCTTTTAAATCAAGATTTTTTGTCCTAAGGCACTAGTCTGTCTTGCCACAGGCCTGGTTGACCTGCCATCTCACTCCCAGCCAGCACATACATCTTAACAAATCCAGCAACGTCCAGGACCTTCCCTTCTGCCTTTCACCACCTCACCTTTACACCATTAAAGTTTATGAGGTTTTCTAAAAGTTCTGACTATTTTAACCTGGGATTGATAGGACACACCTTGACAGGTCATGAAAGGCATAGAAGGTGAGCACAAGTAACTTATTTTTGATAAACATAAGTTTATCAAAAGAGCAGAGAGAGTCCAAGGACAGGAGGATGAGGTCAAAGTCTCCATTTACGAATGGATATAAGGGCAACAAAATTGCCAGATAAAGGGATATTAAAGCAATTGGGACAGAGTATTATTCCCATGAAAATCAAAGGAAAAATACTCATAGACTTTAATAAAAATGGCATCTGACCCCAGATCACCAAAGGTTTTTCACGGAGTATAAAAGTTCTATTGTTTTACATAATCTGTTTCTTTTTAACACTGAAATATAGGCACTTGTTTATTATTTAACCTACTAATTTTAGATTTCCTCTAAATTTTTGCTTTGTGCACAGGGATGGAGGATCATGTTATTCAGTTTATTTCTTTTGAAGATATATATTTAAAGACTTTGTCCTTTTCTTATAGTGATTCCGTTTGAAACTCAAACGGAATAAGATGATATATTATCATCTTATTATGACTTTTTACAGCTATTCCTTTAGATGGGTTCTACAGCATTCTCAATTTAATTCAGCACACTTCCATATAAAACAACAGTGTGTTGTATGTGCATTGCTTTATTTGAAAATGATGTACATGATAATATGTTTCCATCTGCAGATTGTGTCTGATTTAGCTGACAAAAGATTGCAGCAGTCATCATGGCCAGAAGCTATTGGAAAGCAGCCAGCATTAATAACAAAATAAATACAATGCAGAAGCAAGAGATGCCATAAAACAAAAGGACAGTGGGTTACAGTTCTCTGCATAAAGTGGCATCACATCATGCACACAGCATATTTGCTAAGAGAGCAGAAAGCAGTATCCAGGGTTGAACTTCTTGTGCCATTAAAACAGCTGAGTTCTAAAGGGACCCTCTGGGCTCAGCATAACCTTTCTTTGGAAAACAAATGCTTCACTTTGTGACAAAAGTCACTGTCATGATAAGAGAAACTATGAAGGAAGAATATTGTAACTAAAAGCCATGGTGTAAATAGGAAGACTGCAGAAGGACAAGCACCCTGTAAAAGAGACACTTAATATGAAGACCTGTTATTTTGCTTCTTTTCTGTTGACACTCATTGCAATGACTTTTTTAACCATGTGAAAAGCCTTGGCTCCTTGATGGAGCAAAGAGCATTAGCTAAAGTTGAGCTCTAAATCTATGGATTTAGAAGGATCTGGAGGCAAGGAAATTCCTTTTAGATCCCCAACACACCGAAATTGTGACAGAGCAGAGGCTTGGCTTCTTCTCCCAGGCACACCAGGCTTTTTTTCTGGGCACATTACAAAATTTTCTAGACATGATTTCGTGGGGAAGAAGAAAATGGGAGCCCTAACAGCACAAGCCCTAGTGCTGCTGTGCAATCTACCACACTAGCGCACCACTTCTACTTCCACCAGTGAGTTGCAAACCCCAAGGGAGGATGCAGGAACTCTTGTTGCTGTGGGGCCCTAGTTCTCTGCAGACTTTGAAGTTAACTATACACCCACTGCAACAGGCTGCTGTGACACTGCTATGCCAATATCTTGCCAATGTTTTCGCAGTTTGAAGATTTGTTTTAATTTATACCCAGAAGATGCACATAATTGTACCCCAGACTTTTTCCTTAAAGGTGGAAGTTTACATATTTTGTTCAACATGTCAGAAGAAAGCATTTCTTCCATGAAGGTGACTCTGCCAAAGTCAAGCAATTGCCGAGCCTTGATGCACATCTTCTGCGTGGATCCCACCAGATGACAGCTGGACTCTCCCAGGAGCAGGCTTTGAAATACTTCTCAGTGCTGATTGGCACTACCCTTGTTTTCTCTGGGCTCCATTTGAACCAGCTTTTCTTTGTCTGGCTTCTTCTGCCTCCCTGATAACTGGAGTTAGCGTCTCCAAATGAGAACGAGCTACATCATCAGCATACTGTTGTCATTTGTGCTTACAGCTTTTCATAAGGTTTTCTGGAGATTTAATGCTGATATGGAACAGATGCTGACTTTGTGGAGTAGCTCAGTTTTAACTGACAACATAATTTGGATCTAGTCCTCTATTTTGAGCAGAGATGTTCTATTCAATCGCTAGTACCTTTTCTTTAGTTTTGAATAACAATGGCTCCTAGGCTTAGGGATAGCCATTGCCCCACAGAGTTGGCAACCACGGCATGTGACAACATGCAGCTGTTGGATGTACCAAGTAAAGATGACCAAAGGAAAAAAAAAAGGAGTCCAAGGAGACAAGAGGAGACAAAAAGAAGAGAGAAAGCATCTTCTCTGGTATGAAAAGGACCACCACCAAGACCTCTGCTAGGACAGCCACATTATTGTACAGTGCTTTCAGGGCCTTGTGGCACAAAGGAGGCTTACGGAGGAGAACAGTAGTTTGTTAGGTATTTGTATGTATTTATTTGTATTATGGCAGCATGCAAACAATTCAGAAGATGTTGAAGGAAAAAGATCAACCCAATAAATGACTAAAATGAGCACTACTGAAAGAGGAAAGTGAATGGCCTCGTACTATATTTGGTTTGCTTTGAACAGTAAATTGATCCATGACTGTCCAGAGGCTGTTTCTTCCCTCCTTTTCAAGCTATGCTATCAAATCAAGACAAATTTTCCTTCGTATTATTGACATAATGAATTTTATTCCCCTTAAGGAAACATTACTTTCAAAGTATTCTGGAGTCAATCTGAAATTAAGAGCTACTCCCCATCATTTTGCCTTACCTGCAGCTCACAGATTATGCAATAATAATTCCACTACTCTACTTCATATGCCATTTTCTTCTCAGATCTCTCTAAAAGTAGGACAGGTTCTCAGCTCCACCACTTTTCACCTCAGAAAGGTTTCTTTCCATCCTTTCCTTGCTGTCTTGATCATTCTGCGCCCTTCTGCTAACCCGACAGATTCGTTATGGCATGTGTCAGTGATCAGTCAAATCAGCTGCCATGGGAACATCTCTGGAGTGTCAGATCACTCTGAGTAAACCACAATTGCAAGTGCCATTGCTGAAAGACCTACAATACTTCTGCACTGGTTCACATTGAGGATGCGGAGTTGTGCCACTTCCACTGATGCCTTCCTCCCTGCTCCTCTAGTTATGCTGTGCCAAACAGATTAGAACCAGAAATAATAATGAAAAAAAAAACTTCACATTTTTATTGCCCATGGATACACCATAATTCTCTCAAGTGAAATGCAAGCCTTTGAAATGACATCAGAGTTTAAGTCAGTAGACTTTGTTATCTCCTTCCCAAGGTATTTTTCGTGCAGTGCGGAGAGGACCAGAAGTCTCACAGGAGAAATGATTCCTCTCAGCTCCTCTGCAAATGAGAACTATGGGAGATAGGGACTTCAGAAGGTAATTCTTTCAGCGGTAAGAACACATTTTTTATAGGAAACACAGTCCACAGGAAAATCTCATCTCCTATAGACACATGTTGTACTTCTTAAGCTGTTTAGAACTCTTCCTTCTTCTAATAACTGAAGAGGTGAACAGACAAATTGATCAATGAAAGAACAAAGATCTGGTCAGTCACTCTCTCTACGGTGATATATAGCTAATATGGAAAAGGCTAAAAATCTCAGACATACTAAGTATTTAAGGCACCTGTCATATCCCTTTTTTTCTGTATTTACAGAGCAAAGTGCCATAACTTTGCGGTAAGTACTCAAGAACAATAAAGCTACTCCTTTATTTATCTGCCACCAGCCTTCCAACCAGCAAATAATCTTTCACAAATAAGAGTTTCAGGAAAAGCTATTATTCTGTATCCGCAAGATCTGTGCAAAGAGCAGCAATTTTCAAGAGCGAGGATAACATCCTCGCAATATATCATTTGATAATTTTAGGCTGGTGCAACCTTGAAATCTCCGTCAACACAACTCTATTGTGTAAGCTCTGGGCAAACCTAGAACAAAATGCTGACCTCTTCCCCCAAAGACTTCTGACCTGAAACAGCAAACCAAGGTGGAGACCACAAGGAGTGTTGCACCACTCTGTTGTACATTCCCCAGGTTCTTTTAATGTCCTTATCACTGTACAATCAAAACACTTTTCAGCAGGGTCCTCGGTAGCGGGATGGTTATTCACTGCCGATGGCCATACATTGCATGTGCCTTTCTCTTTTGCTCAGACAGGCTTGAGTTTTGCAGAGTGTGACATTTGTGACAGTTCTAAGTTCCTCATGAAGGTTGTGGACAAGCTTACTAGAAAGTTGGATTTCCCTTCCTTCCTTCCTTCCTTCCTTCCTTCCTTCCTTCCTTCCTTTCCCTCTCTTTCTTTCCTCTCTTTCTTTCACACTTCACCCTCTACTTTTACTTAAATAGCAAAGCTACTATCCCGAAGCATAGCCAGCATTTTAAGATTAGTGAAACCAAGCCCTCAAGCACTATGGACATAAAGATGAAGCAGTCCCAAAACACTTAACATGCTATAATTAGAAGGCACTTCTCTAAGTTTAACAATTTGAGATCACAGCACAACAGCTATTAAGCCACTTCTTTCAATCTCCAATTTATATTTTTGTGATGTTGAACACATTTCTGCTGGCTCATCCGTATATCCATCCATCCATCCATCCATCCATATTTTTCCAAACTTCCACTGAGGAGTGCAGTGAAAGATTGGAAGTTTTGCCATTTAGTCAAATGCCCAAAGTAAATTCTCATGATAGCTTTTATTTATTTATTTATTTATTTATTTATTTATTCTTTCTTATTTTCAGTGCTCTCCTCTTCCCACAATGCTCTGCTTGCTCATATTTTTTCTATGCCTGCCCTTTCCTTATAGAGAGGCCATTAGGCATCCAGCCTGGAAGCACTTCCCTCCTCATCCTCCTCCTCCTGGGGGAAGATCTTGGCCAAGAAAGGAGTAGGTTTGTTCTGTCTTCCTATAACTGTTTGTGCTGCTAAGAGAGGAAGATCCACTCTCCTCTGACATGAAAGGGCCATGTCAATCTCCATGACTTTACAAGGCAGAATTAGAGAGAGTAAAAAGGCGAGGATGTCAGAAAATCAGATGAAGAGAAACTGCTGAAGGCAAAAGACAGCTCCCTAAGAGAAGCAAATAGAGTCAGTACACGTCCTCCAGTCCTATTTCCTTTTCTTCTTGCTTTTGCCAAAAAAAAAAAAAAAGTATGCACTGCTTTTTGCATCAGCTGCTTAACAAAACTAACACGGTTGTTTCCTTCACACACACACACACACAGAGCACTCTCTTCCATCCTAACACTTCCGAATTGGCCTATATATTAAAATGTTGCATTTACAGGGGGAGAAGGGCTGTTATTTTTACAAGGGGTGATGAGCTGGGGTGGAAAGATCAATTATTTCTTTAGTCAAGGTTCTTATCGAAGTGTTCTTTTAACCTGGCTTGAATGTGTGTTGCTGACTCAGAGGAATTAAGCTGGAAGGTAGCCAAGGACTGAGGAGAAAGTTAAGACACAATGAACTTAATAGGCTCCCATTGGCTGCTATTGTTAGAAGTACTCTTAAAAACAAAAACAAAGGCACATGCACGGCTGGTTTCCTGTGTGGTAAACTGAGTGCTTTACAGGGATTTCCATTATGTCATGATTCATTATTTCCTCCTCTCACTCTAAATGGAGCCGGAAAGTCAAATTAATAGCAATAGGATCTTCATTAAAATGGCTCCTCTGAAAAGGAGCAGATGAGGCTAGTGTCTTTAATGGGATGGCTCTCAGTTTAGCACTTTTTTTATGGAGGACTGTACCTGCATGCTTTGAAACTCCTCTTTAGGAAAAAAAAAATGTCTGATAAAGCTGGAGATAATACAGTTCAGTTGCAGTTAAGTAGGCTTCTGTAGGAATAACACTGGCAATAAAGAAAATTGGGAAAGATTATATTTCTACAGACTTTCAAAGCAGTTTTGTAAAATCTAACCAAGAAGAATATCCCTGCTATAAAAGATACTTGGAGCTAAAAATGATCTAAAGAGCTTTTCATTCCCTGTTAAACTTTTTTTCTTATATGGAATGAGGCGTGATCTCTGCATCTGGGAGAGTGACAGTTCATGTGTAATAACATTTAGGCCTGACTTTCTAAGTTGAAGATATTGCACACGCTATAAGTATTCTAGACCGTATGGAGCACTATCTGGTAATGATTCATATCCAGTTCTGCTTCCACTTAGGGCTCAGACCCTAGGCTGGGAGCTTCATCTGATCAGCAGGATTTTCTGTTGCTTCCAGTTTGGAAATTCATCAGTCAGAAGTGGAAGGCAGAGGAAGGTTGTGGCTGAAACCAACAGGATGTGCTCCTGTCACAGCTGAGGTGTCCCTTGTTTTCCCTCTGCAGCCAGTTGACAACAATTCTGTTGATTCAGACGGTCTGCATGCTGCGCAAGCTCAAGTACTATGCCCCCAATTAGCCTCTTGCCAATTATAAAAGAATACGTACTACTAAATGCATTTGTTTCAAATCCCCATCTCAGAAGAGAGTTTCTCTCTCTTTCATACTTCTCAATCTACATTTTCTACTTCTAGACTGCAGTTTTCCTAAACATTTCCAAGCTTTTTTTTTTTTTTCATTTCTCTTTAAAAAGACAAGGTTGCTATTTAATCCCAATGCATTTTTTCATTGTTGTAAGCCTCAGTCAAGCCTGTTATGTAGCGCTGCTGGCGTAGTATGGTAAATAAAGCAAGGTTAGCTTGCTTTTGTCCCATCAGTCACCAATGCACCTTTCAGCCCCGCTCAAGCAGTTGTGAGTGAACTAAAGGATACAGAAGATTATCTTGCAAGACATTTGGCCGGCACTGCTTTCTTTTGGAAAATTAGTTTTGCTTGTTGGATGTGCCAGTCCCCTACTCTAGGACCCATCCCTACAAGGAAATCTTTTAATTACCTCTTCCCCCCAAATGACAGCTTTCACCACTGGAGTTGAGTTCTTGGACATTAGCAATTGAATAGGAAGCCTTCATACTGTATATCATTTTAATCTTTCATGTTTAAGTAAGCCAGATGGCTTATTATTACAAGCTCTGTTTCAAAAAGGCACAAACTTTCTATCAGAGGATTTGTAAGATGATAGTAAAAAAGGGAGATTTTGCATCACACAAAATAGCCTGAATTTTAATTGCACATCATAGTTTGGCAGCAATTTTC
>NW_010583631.1:860195-876649 GCF_000705375.1 Tinamus guttatus
AACTTCCTAGAATGGAGATTTATCCCCTAATGTATGGAATAGCTAAGTAAAGTTGTCAGTTGCTTGTGTGTAATTCACGCAATTTTAACATTTCTTCTCAGCAAAGGACCTGCTTTACTAGCAGTAAAACCTTGGCTGTTATTGGTGGAGCTTTTTGCTGTCGGCATTTTATTCTAGCATTTCAGCTGTGTCAGATGTCATTTAGAGTGTTGTACACAGAAGCTTTTGATCGATGAAGTTGAAAAATAAAAGATACTTTCATTTGGGCCTTGGCTGGGTTTCTTCCAGCCACTTAAGAATACCGTTTTTCCTATTGCGGGTGCAATCCCACAATCATTTCTGTTTATAACCTAGCTCTTGTATACGCTCATGTATGTAGACAAGAAAAAGCCAAAAAGGACAGACTCAGATGAGTTAAGTTCCTCCTGTGCATGACTAATGGCAGAATGGAAACCTGTGCATTTTTAACACATGCAGAAGCATACGAATGTTGCCACATCAAGTAAGGAGCGATATAATCATTATTGAGACCATTGCGATGCCATAATATGATTTTGCTCACATGCATATAGATTTTTTTAATACCATGTGCATTGAAAAGACAAACTACAGCCTAAATAGCAAATTCATGGAACCGTACTATATTTATCAGCATGATCATATGGTGTGATAATTACAAAATGTTGCTGTTATTTGACCAGTCTAACCTCTAACAATATCTGTGATCCATCCTGCATCCTTTGAATTCAAGGACAAAATTCTCAGAGTTTGATTCTCTGTTACAGAGACTGACTTTATGCCATTCAGGCAATGCTTAGATGCCCTGAGGTCTGTTTAAATATTATTTACATCTTCTATATGGTTTCTTGCCACTGTAAAAGTGGGGTAAAGGGCACTTCATGTCAAACAGAATCAAACCATTTGACAGAATGACTGTCATTGACTGTCACTGAATTTGTGATACACAACATGTAGAGCCAGGTATGACAGCACTATTGAGCTGTCGATCTAAGACATTTAAGTTCTCCTTTCGCTGAGGAGATGTGACAATGCTGATACATATACACAAATGAAGTTTGTGGCTTAACCGTGACATCCTACAGTAATTTGGGGACATTCATCTTGCCTGATTTTATCTGTCTAAAACCTAGCCTAAACCAGCTGTGTGGACACACGCTGCAGTAAACAGAGGGACTGTCCCAGGGTGGGCACTGAATTTAGACTGTCCCAGGGTGGGCACTGAATAAGAGAGAGTCTAGATGACTCCTCCCAACCGGATCCCCACGCTTCAGATAGTGGAAGCTGGCAAGACAGGCATATACCTGTGTATCAGCCGTGCTGTGTTAAATCTCTATGTGGATTAGAGGTTCGTACTCTATCTATGGCAACCAGTTCATAAACAAATGTGTATCCTTCTCTCTGCTGAAAGTCAGTGTTCAGTAAAAAGGGTGACATCCCTCATTTTGCACATTTTGTATAAAATGGCAGACATGTTATTTGTGCTATATGAGCATCTGGCATTCAGCACCTGCGTTTCAAGGAAGCAAAGGGGATATCAGTGGAAAAGCCAGGTGCACATGAAAACGTTTTATGGAACAAGCAGAGATTTTAGTCTGATTTCCCAAAGATGTCAGCTTGTTTGCCTACTGCATCCTAATAATTTCGGAGCACCTGGACTAATCTAAATGCCATTCAACATTCCCAGACCAAACTGTCCCCTTCTCCTCTCCCCAAATCAAGACAGATTATGTGTATCTGCAGAAATGGTTGCTCTGGATATGCCCCATGGAGTCCCAAATAACAAGTCCAGAATGGGCATTGCATGGCATACAGCATTGCAAAGTCAAAATAAAAAGAAGGCAGCTGCCTGCATTCCTTTATTTTACACAAGTGGTCCATAAAGTCATTAATAGAACTGAGCCAGAAGCACCCTTCTCTTTCCCATTACAAACAGCTGTAAATGTAACACATCCTATCCAGTGCTACCAAATTGACTGAGCCACTGGTCTGAGGAGATGACTATAGTTCAGCAGTTTGATGCTGTAGCTTCCTCAGAATTCATTTTGCTTGAAAAAATAATTGATCACAGAAATGTCTTAAACAGTGGAAAGCTTAATGCAAATGCTAGCAAGTCATCCTAGAAGCAAAGAAAACAAAACTGTTCTGACTGTATTTGAAATTATGTTGTTAATGCTCTCAGCTGCCCCAGCCTTATTGTCCTAAGGGTTTAAGTGGTCCCCAAGTCTATTACACTCATTAACAAAGAGTTTATATCACTCCTACAGACACTGCTTTCCGCATGAGATACAGCACTGTAAAGTGAAGCCTATTACTGTACCTCTGGGCACAATGACACTATCACAGATTTCATCTCCCTCTTTCTGCTGCTCCAAGACAGGAGCATGGGGTTTCGCGCAATCGTGTCATTGAAGAGGCAAAGCTCTCCTAAGCAGCAGCTTTCTCCTGCTATCTAGCACTGTCACACCGCAAAAGTCGTGCCATAGATTAACCACTCCATCACAGCAGCCCTTCCTGGACGTGCTGCCCGCTGTCTGTGCGGCACTTGGAGTCACTGCTCTTGCATATACCCTGGATAAACTGCTCCCTTTCTTCTAGAAAACACAAAAGGAACTCAACAAAAATATCATCTAAAATTGTGACCAGGCCTGACTCGGCACATGAGTCTATTTGGAACTTATCCTGTAAACCAGAAGTTTTCAGACGGATTAAAAAAAAAAAAAAAACCCTCATGGTTCAGAAATGAAAATCATGCCTGTTTTTTGAAGCCCCATTGAAAGTATACAGCATCTTTTGCTGGATCCACTAATATACAGGATCAGGGTTCAACAGTAATTCTGTGCCACTGGACAGTGATACAGTTGATGAGTGCAATTTCCCTCCTGTGGGTACACTTATGCCAGAAGTAAACCTATCATGTGGTTATGTTGGTAGAAAGTCCTGTAATAACGAGATGTGAAAATTCAGTGCACTCCTCTTCAGAAGAGCAGAACAATTAGAATTTGAGCATTTTAGAGGCTATAAATATATATGGTTTACAAATCCAAGAGTTCATGATTTCTTGAAAATACCTATTAAAATAGTTTTGTTAAAACCAACAAAATATCCCCTGCTGTTTTTGCAACCCAAAAATCGCTCTGTCCAAGTGTTTTAAACGGCCAGCCATCACAATGCCATCCAAGTGCCATCCACATAAAATCGGTAGCAATTGCAACCCTCTGTCAGTACAAGTGGAATTAACTAGTGATGACCAAACTGCAGTTCACCAGTCTGGTATATTGACATTGTGTGGCTAGAAAGCAAGAGCATTGCAGATGTACAGCACACCATACAAAAGAAATAAATGTGATTTTTTTCCATTAGTCCACTTCTAATAATCTAGGTAATGACATTAGTAATTTAGGTGCAGGAACTTGAAGGAGGTTAGAACTTGAAGAGGGATATTTCCTTTAAGCATATGCTTTTTCTTGAATAAAAGGATTCCTTTTCAATTTCCTCTTGTAGAGAAACATATATCCAATATTGCCAACAGAGCACAGATCGACGCATGAGCAAGGACTCTTTCTTAAAGGGAACAATTATCATTTCATGTGACTGTAAAAGAAGCTAACAAGCCAAAACAAGCTGTTGCAACAAATGACGTGTAGTCGCTTGCTTGGAGCATTTGCCTGGCCTGTTATAAAGCGAGAATTATGTGCCAAGTCATCTGCTCTTACCCACATTCTTCTCTCAACGTCAGGGAAAAAAATCTCCACACAGAGTGAATTGCAAATGAAGAGGACCAATAAATAAATAAATAAATAAAACACACTCCAGTAGATTATACAATTTTGGCAACATCATTCTAAGGAACGAGGAAGTTAGATCCAGCACCGGGATGCCCAGTGTCTGTTCCTTGTGTTCGCCTGTCCCCAAGCAGAGTTTTTTAAAGGCTGCTTTTATCTCTAACTAGCGCATGTGGATAGCAGGAAGACATAAGGCCAAAGCAAACAGCGAGCGCTTAGGAACTGTACACGCAGTGTCGTCCGCGCGCTCTTTGTAAGTACAGCACAAAAAGGGAACAAAAACCTCAGCCTCTTGGCTACAAAAGGGAGCCGGAGTGGCAGAGCATTGTGAGCGCCCGGCCCCGGGACGAGCAACTAAAGCGCTTTAGAGTCGGTCGCGCGCATTTCATGTCCGGGCTGGTGGGCAGATTAGGCAAAGCAGCCCCGCTTGCTGGGTAGCAGTATTTGACAGAAAAATTAATTCTTTCTTTGGAAATCGGTACAGCCTGGCCCATTAAGGGACAAGTTAAATAAATCTTTCCAAGGCGCGCTGCTGAAGTTACTTTTTTCAGCGACCAACCTTTGAGGAAATCCCGCACCAAGTCCCATCTATCTTGGTAATGCAGGGTATCTACAGCTGAAAGCAGTTTAACAACTGCAAAACAACTGGTTGCTGAAGGGGGAAAAAAACCGTAATAAAAATAAAGGAGGCTTTAGGGAGCAGAAATCATTTTCAAACATTGTAATAGTTAAACCATTTTAACCTTACATCCATTACTTGCAAACAAATGTGACATTATGAATCAATTGCAGTTATGTTGTTAATAGACTTTATTAATACCAAGGAAAAATAATATACATAGTATCCTCAATGGATGTATAACTACCCTCTCAAATGGAGTTTCCTGATATTTTAAATGAATGGTGGGGTTTACTTTGGCAGCAGCATCACATAACTAATGTTTCATATTACACACAGAAATGATTTTGGTGCCGTTCTTAAAATGAAATGTTTCATTTCAATAAAGGCCTGTAATTGTAACACTTAAATGCTATCATTAATAGCAAAAAGAAAGTTCTCTCAGCAACATTAAAGAGTGAACTTCCCTGCTCTTTCCTCTGTTACAGCCAATGCCTTTTTATTGTCTGTTTTCATCTCCATTTTACTTTATCTGCCAAACTACTTTGCATTTCAAGACATTTCCACTCACCTTGAGTTCTCGGTTCAAAAAGAAACAATAAAGTTTAATCTTTTCACTTGACAATGATGTATGGGTCTGCTGAAAAACACTTTTCAGGTATTATCATTAAAAAGTCTCTTTTTTTTTAGTTTCTCTTAGACTCTTGATACACAGAGAAATACAAGATGTCGTGCATGTGGGGGCTTTTATCAAAGCTTCTAATAATACCACTTAATTAGAAACCAAAGCCTGCTAATATTCCTTCTGAGAGCTCTCTAGAATAGTCTTCCCCTAGCCTTAGTCATTCCTCTTCAACTAAACATTGTCTAATGACTTTATTAGCGATTTCAAAGGCTAGCAAAGGCTACCACTGCTCATTTCTTTCCAGATTACATCTTGCTGGTCAGGGAATTTGCTGAGCTCTACCATCAAGCAACTGGTTTGAATTAGGATTTTTTTTCCCCTCTCTCTTGCAGTTAGCTACTTATTAGCATTTGTCAAAACAAAGGGAAAATGCAGCCTCTGAATGTTTAATATTGTTCAGCCTTCTCTGAGAAACACAGTCAGGCAGGGAAAATATACCAATTGTTCCCTTTGCCGGAACACACAGTACTGCAGAAGGCCCAGTGGGGTTACCGAGAGCAAATCTCTTAACTTAATCAGACTGATCACATAACTACAGTTAAAGTTATTTAACTTTTTGTGTTTTTATAAAAGCTTTGGAAAGAATTTTTAAAATGTATGATTCGTTATGCAGAAGCCAGTCACGAACCTGCCAGCCAACGCAAACAGACTGCCTCACCAAATAAATGAAAAGTGCCTGACTGATAATAAAAAGTTTTGGGTGGTATTTTTTTTTCTCCTCAGAAAACTGGTACCTAAATATGTAGCATTACCAATTCTATTTACAGGCATTTACCAACTCTGAGGAGGACGTCTGTTAACAAGAAGGAAAATGCCATTTCCTGTGAAGGCTCTCAAACCAAAGTCCAATTACATAAAACTAAAATACTCAAAGGACAAGAACTTAATTCCAAAGTGGATTAATTTCCTTAAGAAGATAAAGACTATTGCATTCATTCAGTTGCTTTTGCTAAAAGCCATCATTTTATCCTGAACAGAAAGGCAGAGTCGGATGCTGCAGGAGAAAAAGAGGTACTGTGGAAGAAGATATGCTAATTACATTAAAAAACATTTTATTTTTAAAACCTCTTGAGTATAAGCTGTGAATTTATCATTTCAGCTGAATGGTACATTCTATTCTACACAAACTTAGAGCTAAACCCCCCTCCTCTCTCATTCACTATTCAGAAACACTTAAGAAATTATTACCACATGTCCAGGAGTCACTCATGATGATGACCACTAATGCCATTCTGCTTGTTACAGTATTAACTCAAAATATACCACTGTTGTCTTTGATTAGCACGAGCAAAGTTAAGAACAAAGACATACCACTGACATAATGACAGTTTTATGGCTCCCGTCTGAAAAAAACTGTGCTCATTAGCATTCAAAATATAAAACACTCTCTTCAATACTTCAGCACAAAACGACGTAATCTTCTTTTTGCTGAGAAACCTCAAAACCACTGACAACTTACTTATTTCCTGCAACACACATCTGGGGAACTTGCTAAATTTAGAAATTAAAATGTCAGGTATGCTGGGCCAAATAAAAATTCCTCTCCAATCTCTTCCTGCAGCCTCCACATAAACCCTTCCTCCTTGACTGTGCATCTCTGAAGAGCAACCATCGCACCAAGACATTCCTGCAGCAACGTGGCAAACTGTCCACAGGTGCCTGCAGGAAGCTGCCTTTCGAAAACTCTCTCCCCCTGGGCCACTCCAAAGCAGAAATGTCTTTTTGCTTCTTCTTAGTATGAATTATGAAACTGCACACAGTAAGTTGATTTCTGTAAAGAATTCTTCCGCTCCTTCCCTCACCTTTGGAAGAAGCCCGACACATTTCCCACCAGGTCTCTATGAAATCCAAATCAACAACTTCTTTATGAAATGTGTCTTTTAAGAATGGCACAGGCAGCTACTAGCTTGCTTTTCAATGTTTTAGCTAATGAGGTATGAGCACATCTGCTATAACTAAAAATAACATGCACCTCATTGATATTAATCAACTGCCTGGAGTCTCGGCCAAAGATATTCAGTTCCCTTAGCTATTTCTTTATTTCTTTGCTCAGTGAAGAGATGGACCAAAAGGGTGGGAAGATCAAATTACAGCATTGAGGGCTTGTAGCCAAGAATATGCAATTTCTGGTCCCCAGATGTTGCTATCCAGGGAGCCCTGTCTCCTCATTGCCACACGCAGACATCTCCCACAGTTGTCCTAGGGAGTTACGTGCCTGCAATAGCAGAGGTTGACAGGGCCCAGAGTCTGCTAGTGAAAACATCATCATGAAAGTAGCACCATCGATCTTCAGTGCCACAGTGGTTCATCACATAACCCACACAGGGCTGTAAGGATCAAAACAAACATATTGAGTATCATGTAGAAATAAACAGGAAGAGAGGGCAGCTACCAGAAGAGAGATTTTACATGTTCCCCACAGTTAATGCCAACAAGAAGTAAGCCACATTTTGCACTTGCCTGGGCTCACAAATTGAAGATGCACCATGTGCAAAACCTCTGCAAGTGAAACTGCCTGATGCTTGGATAAAGGAACATTACCCCTGACCTCCCCTGCATCCAACCATGGAAGCAATTAGCTGCTGCCAGATAAAATCACTCCCATCAATGAGGCAAACCAAAATCTCTTCACACCATTTGTGAGCTCTGCCTTCTAGTGAAGAAAGTCTGCAGACTGTGTATAACTGTTATTCTCAATAAACTATACTTGAAAAAAACCTCCTTTGTGAACATGCTTGTAAGGGAGGGAGGTTGGAAAAAGCCTGGTGAAGTAATGGGGCAGTGCTGGTACCTGTTATTCGAGCCCTAGGTTTAGGAGTACCAGGGCTGTCTGAGCCCTTGGAAAATAGAGACATTATGGAGCTCCAGAACCCTATGGGGCAGGAAGGGCTGCTTCTGCAAAGGGCTAATGCAGAGTAAATGCACAGTCCAGAGTATTTTGCGTGGGGACTGTAACAAAGAACATGTCAGGTAAAAAATGGGCATGACAGTAGTGGGAGAGAGACAGGAGGGTGGGGAAGGAAACTACTCAAATTTAGGCATCTGGAGAAGTTTCTTTTTCCAGTAAAACCACAAACAGAAGAAAAGCAGACTGTATGAAGTGAAGGCAGACAGACTTGCTCCCACAGATCTGCTCTAGGACAAGAAGAGAAAGGGCAAAACACAAATAAATCGTTTAGCCAACGTGGATGCTCAGAACAGCCTCAGATGCTGCATGGAGCAGGTCACCCTGTGAGCCGCCCATGGTGAAGACCAGGGCAGCATGAACAGGAGCAAGAGACCCTGAGGGAAAACCAGGAAGTGTTTTGAGGCTCCAGGGTATCTAGGGAAGCAGGCAGGGCCTTGCCAGTTCAATTAGCAAAGAAAAAAAAAAAAGGTAGCTTTCTGCTCTGCTTCTTTCCATAGCAAGAGTGAGCTCCACTTTGGGATGAAACTTGAAGAACTTAAAAAAACAAGATCTCCTTAATGAACAGAACCAGTGAGGAATCTATAAACAGAGGAATCAATAATCTAATCAGTAATTAGTACTAATTAGAGATTTATTAGTTCAAGCTACTCATAAATGTTCAAGTAATGTAAAGCCACTCATGAGAATACCAATGTGGCATTTAGCTAAAACAAAATACCACGTGCACTGCTCCCCGGGACTTGAGCTTTCATTACCACAGGCTCCAATCTTTCTTCCAAACAGAAAAGACTCTAATGAATGGTACACAGATTGTGTGCAAGAAGAACATCAGTTTTTATTCAGCAAGATGAGAGAGACTTAAACCAGAATTAAAGATAAATTACATGTGAGGCATCAAGTTTTGCTCTCATTTACACTGATGTAAATCTGGAGTTGCTCTGTTAACTTCAGTTGTGTTGATTTCAGTGATCACATATTTATATTAATGATACTGAGCAAATACTAAAAGCAGTGGGGGAAAAAAAGCATTTTTTCTTTAGCAGACTCTGAGCATCATCTGCAGCCTGGGTTTTGCAGAGATCAATGACTGAAATTTTGTAGCTGAAATGTTTGCATATGTCTGCTGTAATGAGTCCAAAAACTTGATTTTGAATGTGCAGAGCCATTTAGAATGTTCCAGCTCAGTGTACAGACATATTACCTTATACATTCAATTTGGCTTTACAAATGTGTACTTGGAGACACCCAGAATCCTGCATACCTACTGTTGTTGGAACATATGTGAAGATAGTAACAAAGTTCTTTGAAAGCTGTTTTATAAGAGCATATCACCAGAAAAAAAACAAGATAAATAAAGGAAATGTGGTTAGAAATGAGACATCTAAAAATAAATCAGTAGCCAAAGGGAAAAAAAAAAAACAGCAGAAGCAAAAGTAAAACCAGGAAGATAAAACCAGAGGAGGCAAAACACTGAAGACCACATCCAAAGCATGAAGTTTAAAAATGATGCTTGCCCACAGAGAGACTCCATTGATACTGGGCAAGACTCTGGGCTTGGAGAACTGGGGGATAAATACAAGAACCTAAGTTGTGATTTCCTGACTCAGGATCTGGCACTACATAAGAACCAGCACAGATGCAGTGTAAAACAGCTTTGAGATCGCTCTAAATAGTGCCAGACAGCTACACCCCTAAGAGCCATTCACTGGCATGAGTACAGCTGGGGCACAGTAGGGCTCCAGTGACCAGGACATGACAAGGCCCTAACACACTGTTACGAAGTGTAGTCCCACCCTACAAAGGGTAGGAGTCACCTGGGTAAATGTGGACACCTAGAGTACAGATTTCTGCATCTGAGTTGGTCACCTCAGACTCCTTTTCTAATCAGAGGACAGAAATAAGCATGTCTCATCCCCACATAGTTGACTATAGCAAGCCAAGTAAGCTGTTCCTTAGAAGACCCTGTATATCTTGATTGAACAAGTGACTTAGCTGCGGGCAAGATTTGGCTGCCTATGTAAAGGCATCTTGAAGCATCTGCAATGTCCTATAATTTCTGACCTGTGCCATATTGCCAAGCTCTTGCGGATGTCTCAACTATCCTAATGCATCTGAGATGCCACCAGGTGCTACATGTGGGCAGCTAAATCTCATCCTGAGTGCTCAGTGAGACAGGTCCCATCCAGGGCACCAGCTGGCACTTCCCTGAGGGAGGTGCTGCTCTGGGAGATCGACGCAGGGTTAGAACCTGGGTCGCTGGGTCGTTAGAACCAGTCCCACACTCGTGTGAGGATATGCCTGCTTAAGCAAGAGCCCGCAAGGGTACTGGTCCTTCCCTGTTTTTGACACGCTGTCACCAGTTGCAGTCATTTGCACACATGCTTTACACACCCCTTAGTTTCTCCTAGGGAGGCATTATCTCACCTTATCTCTTAGAGAGGCATTATCTTCTACCCTGAGGGTCAAACAAGGCTCTGGACTACATGGCATATTCTTAGCCATTCAGCAAAGCCCCTGAAGCCCCTATGCAGACGCTAGAAAACAATAGGCTAATGTCTTCTGAATTCACTTTCCTTCAGTTTTCAGTAATGCAAACCATTGCTAATTGGCATCTCTCTGCCAAAGACACAGTTAGGAACAGATTTTGTGAGGATGCTAATGATGTTCAGTGCCATGGTGCACCTAGAAATACAGAGGCAAAGCAGACCACGGCCATCATGCTGCCTCACATAGATGCTTTGGGACTCCCCCAAACCTGTCCCAGCAACCAGAAGCACCACCTCTGAGCCCGCTCAGCCTAGCAGGGAACACAGGCAGCTTCCCCTACACTGCCACAACCACTGCTTTAAAAGAAGAGAAGCTGCTGCCTTGAGGAGATGTGCCTTTCCCAGCACCAAGCACCTCACCAACTTCTCACTGTGCCAATTAAACCACTACATACACCTTGGAGGCAGCAGCTGCCGCCACTTCCATCTCCAGCTGGGGCTGCTGGTGGGAGCTGCAGAGGATCTTCCTGCGTGCTCTCTATCTACCTCCTCTGTTGGGAACAGGAGTGCATCAAGAAGTTCCCCACAGGCTAGATATGACCCACAGGTGACCAGAACTCCCCATATTTTTACAGCATACTCAGACACCTAACAATAAAGATAGGCAGCCGGTGGGATTGTCAGCATGTGATTTCCATGTGGCTTGAGTGCCTAGATACTTCTGAAATCCTCACTAGATGCCTATCTCTGCCTCCTTAGGCTTGGAGATACCTTTTTAAACCTTGTTCCATCTGACTAGCAGCTGTGCATGAAACACCAGCAAATGTTCTGGGGCCCATCAGTGGTGGGTAGAGCTCACTTTGGAGATCATTGAAGTTAGTGTCATTATGAGCGCTCAGAGGGAGTAAATCTGTTGCCACTAATATTCCAGCTTGCAGCTCGGCTTAGTTCATTAATCTCTTTGCAGAACCATGCATAAGATTTGGGATGTATAGCTTTTAGCAATCTGCTTTTTTATGCTCTGATCTACTCTTGTGCTTAGATACCACAGCAATAGGCTACTTATATAGAATAGCTTGAATTCTTTGTTCTTTTGAATCCCTTCTCCATATATAATGCAATTAAGTGTGTTGTTAAGGCAGCCCAGATGGGCACTGTGTTATCCTCTGATATACCCAAATATCAAAATCTTAATGATACTATAATGCCTCATTTGGTTTGTTTTTCCCTCCAGTTTCTTTTTTTTTTCTTTAACAGCAGCTTTTGAAGTTTAAATGATTGAAAGGAAAAAAAATGTTGCTTACAGAAGTTACCGAGTTACATGAAGGGTGTGATCAAAATATAGCCAAGTAAATAATAGCTCAGCTTATATCTGCCTCCTTTTCTGGCCAGTCCACAGGAGACATGAGCTCTACTGTTTTCAGGTCCATGGGCAAGAATATTGCCTGAAGCTGTAGAGATTTTTGACTTCCAACAGAGAAGAGTGCTAATTTATTAGGCAAATGTTGGCTGGTTTCATTGCCTCTTCTTTTCTGTATGTATGTGGCTGAAGAAGGAATTTTGCCTCCTGTATATTAGTAGATGAAATTTCCCTTTTCCTAGAAGCCTTTTTTTTTCACATGTGAATTACTGTAATTATTTTTATTATGGAAGTGCAGCCTGCCTTCTTTCTGCCTCAGAAACCATACAATCTAAATACAAGCAGAATCACTATATGATGGTTGATCTATCATTAGAGCTTGGCCCTCTCTTGAAGTTCAGTTCCCTGTTTCTGCCTTCATTTGAACAAGTTGCTTTAGTGTGAGACGAATTGCTAAATTCAGGCATCGGAGCCGAATCACACTAGAAGTAGAGACCCATCTTAGATCAGCTGAACAACTCTATTTCTCTCTTTATCCTCTTCTACTCTAGGGGTTACAGCACTCTCTTTCGTCACAAGGATGCTTTAAGGATAACTGTCTCTAAGACTGTGACATGCTCAGATATTGCAGGTATGGGAGCTAGAGAAGGAGGAATTCACATCAACAAACTTGAAGCATTTAATTTACCCAAATGGGCTCTCTAGAGTTAATTGAGAACGTATATTTCTCACCTTGCGGAAGCAAGGCTTATTTTGCACCAGAGTCCTCATTCACGGGACACCCATGGTAGACCACCTTCCTTCAGGGGTGAACTAAGCAGTTTCCCAACTGAGGAAATGCAGGTACCAACCATAAGTAGCAGCAGTCTGCCTCCCCTGCAGATGCTAGCAGAGGAAACCACACTGCCACAGGCCTGGGAGCCACCGGTACTCTCCAGTGCACTCACCAATGCTGCAGGAAAGTCAAAAATGGGGTACAACTAAGAGTAGGAACTTGATTTAAATAGGCTGAATCACTCTCTGGAGGATCTTAGTTATCTAAATTGTATGTGAGGTGACAAAGTCAGGTCCCACAAAATAGGTTGTGTCAGTATCTCCAGAAAGCCATTTTTTCTCCTTCTTCTTCCTAAGAGAAGAAATGGCCAGCACTGTCATTTTACTGCATTAAGATTGTGTTGGGAACTGTCTTTATTGCCTTTACCCATATTGGATAGAAATGCAGAAGGCCCTGAGCTTAGCTTCAGATGGAACCATTTTGAGAGGCGCAAGCAAGCTTTTTCCAAGCCTGACACCAATTCTTCTCATAAACAGGCCCTGTATCAAGCCTGCTTTGCACAGAGACACTTGTGAGGCTCAGGGGGACAACCAGAAGCAGTTTTAATGGCAACGTCACTCCTCTGAGTTTGCCTTTTCACACAGAGGGGTTGACTCCCAGAGGCTCCGGCTGGCCAGCACCGCTCCGAGGGGCTCGTCGCTAACAAATCCCACCCGCCAGGCCCCACGCAACCGGAGCAGCTTTCCCCAGCCCCCGGCCAGGGCAATGCCCAGTGGATGCAAGCAGCCGCAGCCCCACCAGCGCTGCCCGCACTGCCTCCCCCTCCGTGGCCCCGGGGCTGAGCGCAGCCCCCGGAGAGCGCAGCCTGCACGGCATCTCTGCTCCTTGCCCGGTATCTAGACGGCTACGCCAAGCGAGGGAGCATGCCCGCCTCTGAGGGCACTGGGAAGGAGGAGAAACTCAGCGCGCAAAGAGCTCGCCCGCCTGCCGGCCCTCTCTGCCACTGCGGGGTCTGAGCTGAGCTGCTGGTGCGTGCATGTGTGCGTATGCAGGTGCCACTTTCCCTCCTCTTTCTCCTCCTTGGGCGGGTACCGTCTCTCTTTACACCGACTTCCTCCAAATGACGCAAGGCAAATTTGTTGACAGCTCTGGAGACGTTTCAAAACATTTAGAAAGCAAGCTCAGCCTTCCCTTCCATTTGAAGTATAACTTTGGAATGCAAGCATGAGTATAACGTACAGATACATTAACAAGAAGACTTATAAGCAAGATGTTGGTACGCATGATAAAACTCCCTGAAAAAAGGAGCCAAATGTGCAAGTTCACTTGCCACTTTTTCTGTTAAATCACTGACTTGTTTGACCTCTTTCTTCTTTCTCACACCCACCCCCCCACTTTCAAAATACCAAAAGCAATTAGAGCACATTATAGACTAACTCACTTGTTAAATTTCAGTTTTTAAGTCAAAGCCAATTCTGAATTATTGCAAGCACAAAAGTACCTTAATTGCAGTAAAGCTTAGGGCACTTAACGGGTGTCTAGCTGCCAGATTTCAGGAGGATTATCGCTATTATAAAACAGAGCAGCAATACAGCAAGGCAAGACACCGATAGCTTCCCAAGTGGGATGTGAAAAAAATGGATTTTTCCAACAGTTGAAATAGAGAATATGATGCTATACTACATTTATAATGATTGGTAAATCAAACTATGCATTTAACTCTCTGAGTAGATTTCAGGTGGGCACAGAAATTCACTTCAGGTTATTCTCCTCTTCCCTCCAAATGAATTAACAGCCTGAGGGGAAATCCTCTACCTGTCTGACACTAATGCAGACTTTCCTAACTAATACTTTTCACCTATGACAGTCACAGGTCAATCCTACTGCTTGGCACCAGGGATGGAGATGGAGTAAACCAGCATTTTCACAGCAGGAGAATAAATAACTCTGTTGCTGTGATCACCCATTACATCTTGCGTGGCAGAAAGGCTTTTCTCTCCTAGATATTAGCTAAGGGCCCATTAAGTAAACAATAATAATAATAATTTTAAAAGGGTTTGCCTTCCTCATGCCCCACTAAGTGACGACAGTGACTTGCGCGCTGGAGCGAAAGCTGAGTCTCAGGTGAATTTTAATCCTTCATTATGCAGGACATACTGTTTTTTCCCTTTCCCTCTAAAATGACAGTCGTGCCGCTAAGCATAATAATTGTTCGTGAGTGAGCCCTGCTTTTTGTCCCCCTTGATTTTGCCTCTGAGGCAGGCTTCGTACTCAGCAGAGGTCAAGGGCCGCCTGCTAAATCATGCATACCCACAATCCCCCGTGAGTTATGCAGTTGACAAACTGCCGCTAATGATTAGTACAACCTGCATTAAAACCCCGGCACTAAATTGATATTACTTGAGTGATGGATTACACCTCTAATGAGCGGATTATTGCCACAAGTGACCTTGTCGGCTGAAAGAGAGTTTCAATATAACTAACATCTCTCACGTCCTCATGTCACCGCAGCTCTGGAAGAAAAAAAAAAAACACAGAAAGAAAGAAAAGAAAAAAACTCCCTTTTTTCATTTTATTTTTTTTAATTCCAGCATTGCTTTCTAGTCTCTCAAACAAGTGGGTAATCTGCAAGCAGCCCCTCTAACAGGATTAGCCACTGGAACCACACCCCAATTAGCGCCTCCTCAGGCCTCCGAAATAACGAGTGCTCAGAGAGATCATTTTTTCCCTGATGAAAACTGCTGTTTTTATTTTGTTCCTTACTCCTCAGAGCATGGAGGTCCACCTGGGACCAGCAAGCTCATCCACAGAGGGGCGGTCCCAGGCTCTCACGGTGAGCGTGGGTTTGTGGCCATTTTGCGAAGCCAAGATGAAATGACGCGCCATGAACTTCAGTGCTCTCGCGAAGAGAGTCGCCCACCACACAATCATGTGGACGGGGCAGAGTGTGTTCAAACCCAATCTTCTCTATCAAAACACTCCGCTTCAGCTCATCACCTGCCCTGGTGGGTTCACTGACGGGACTGCAAGCTCTCCAGAGCAGCTCGCACACGCTTTTACCTCAGCGCTTGGTCGTGCCACCGTTTTGGACTGCAGCATCTGCATGGCAGTTAATCCGCTGGGTGGGAGGAAGCACTTTTTTTGCTGAATGTTTCCCCAAACAAGCAAGCCCTGTGTGTCCCTGCTGAAGCCCACGGAGCTGACAGATCCCTCGCAGAGTCCCTGGTGCTGCTGTGCACCCACCGCCAGTGGAACGTCCTCTGCTGCCCGTCACGCTACACAAGCGCAGGACAGGCAAGGGGGACCCGCACCGTATGTTGATGGAATTAATTGAGCGTAAGCCGTGCTGACTGGCGGGGAAAATCACATGAGGGAAACAAAACACACGTGCCTCGACAGCCACGCGCGCCAACAAAGAGCGAGCGGCCGCAAACAAATAAAAATCAAGGCGGACGATGTCAGCACGAGCTCTTTATTATTTGCAGTGTTTAGTTCCCGGAGGGAGTCTTGCACCCCTCTGAAGCAGGAGCCCTTCCCCGAAGGCAGCAGCGTCACAGCAGAGGAAATCCAGGCTGAATTAATGCAATGTTAAGTCCTGTGGCGGTCTCTGAGAGGACTGAGTTGAGCCTTATGGTCCATCTTGCTTCTCTGCGATGGCAGCCCTTGTCTCCCGCGCTCCTCCTCCCCCCTGCGCCAGCTAATACGTTTGATGTTCTGCAAAGTGAGGAAAAGCCCCTGCACTGTGGCAGTAATGAGGACGTGCTCTGTGGATGCTCGTTAATTAATCCTGGGAGACCTCTGCTCCCCTGTGCTTTGTG
>NW_010583631.1:876661-942929 GCF_000705375.1 Tinamus guttatus
GCGCTCTTCCCAGCAGGGCGCAGAGGTGGGGAGGACAGTTCACAGGGCGCTTGGAGGTAGTGGCTCCATGTGCCCTTCCTGCCTGATTGCAGCCGTGTGGCACCTGGTGCGTGTGTGCTGAATATTCCCTCTGACCTGACTGTGGCTGCTTAATTCCTCCCATTGCCAAGGATGAGAGGGAAGGAAGAGGTGTCAGCGGTTGGCATTGAGGCGTTACCACAAGCATCAAAGCTGTGTAGGTCACCCCATGCACATGGCAGCATGCCCATAAATAGTGAAGGCAGGGGCAGCTGAAGCATAGGAGGAGGCTTCTCTTCCCTCTGTTCTGCGGATACTCGTATTGCAGATGAGACCTCTGCTTTGTTTTAGTACTTCCAGCTCCCAGGTGGTGTTTTGGGACAGCTCTACAAAAAGAAAAAAAAGTCGCAATTTAAAACTGACAGCTACATTTATCCTAATATTGCCACAAAGAACCTGTCGGAGGGAAGGAGGTAGAAAGTGGGAAGGATAATATTAAGAAAGATATTTCTCCAGCAAAGATATTACCAAGTGCAGCATGATGCCCAGTTTTATCTTCCATTATTTATGAAGAAGCTGACAAAACAACACAGAGGTATCCCATTGCCCTCTCTGCAGTGATCATGCCACTTAGGGTCATGATAGGAAGTATCAATGGGGCTTGCAAGGACATTGAGAATAAGAGAACTCTGTCACATTAGCGTGGCGTCAGTGATACTGAACATAAAGTGGCTGTCACATGTTTCAGAAACCTAGCAGCACGATCAGTCCTCTGGCATTGGCAGGAAGTGCTGTGCTGCTGCCTCTGGAACAATTCAAGGAAATTCGGTGGCAGGTCCCCGTTGTGAAGAGGCATCAGGAAATCCCATCTGCTCGCTGCCAAGACCCGTGGTGTTGCCTCTGCAAAATAGAATGGGTTAAATCACTTTTTGCCTTACTTAGCTACCCCTTATCCCTTCACCTGCAGAATAATCTCTCACTGTTCATGCAGTCAGACCTAAAAATATCCTGCCTTCAAGGTCAATAGACCATTTTGGACAATGCCGATGAGAAAATTCCCATTCTTTCCAAGCGTAAGATGTATATGAGAAAGGCCCACTCTGTTTCTCTCTCTCAGCTGCCTGGTGTGAAGTCTGAATGCAGTCCAAAATTATAAAGAAAACATATACAGACATTTTTTTTTCTTCTTCTCCCCAGCTCTTTTCCATTCAGAGTCAGCAGGGAATGGACTTTGTTTGTACTTATTTATAATTGTGGTGCATTGAGGAACGTTCAGTCAAAGAGATGTGTTTCACATCTTGCCTTAAAAGTTAAAGTCTATTCTGATCTTTTCCAAGCACAAGATCAGATATATCTCTGGTTGCTTAGAAAGTTTTGTGTCCCACACACATGAGTTCTGTTCTTGAGGATGGCAGATATGTTTTTCTGTGGAATATAAATGCTGTGGGTCAGAAGAGGAACATTTTGGTTATATGTCTCTTTCCAGTAAATTAGTCACTGCCTGATTTTAGTCTCCTTTGAAGATGCAGCCCAACACCTGCTATGTTCTATTATGTTAAGCGAAGAATAGCTTGCTAAAGTAATTTGCTTTTGGAAGCGATTTGCAGAGATGGGTGCTGTGTGCTGAAACAATTGTGCCGCCCATTTAACACATATTGCCCTAGTATTTTTATAGCTATGTACACAGAGGAGGACTACTTGAATATTTTCCATAGAAAAACAGTTTACTGAAGGTTTCCATAAAATGCTTTTTCTTTCCAAGGAAAATTCTGACTACTGGCTAAGAAACTAAACAACTGAAAACTAATGGGCTTTTAGTCTTGGGGCAATAACAAAAAAATGTTAATTAGAAAAATGTAGAAATGGTGATTCAGGAAGCCAAACAATTTTTTTCTGTAGGAAAGCTTTCTAGAGAAGACAGTGCTTAAAGGATGGGTAGTTTAAGTGCCTTATGTTCCTGTCCTCTTCTATGCACAACGCTATTCATCTGGACTAAATCACGAATAATGTATGACAGTCAAAAACCTATCGTGATGCAAACAAGACAGGACAGTGTGGCAAGTTAGAAGAGATCTATATACAAACATTTGGAAGATCGGTTACCAAGGAGAGAGAGAAATTACACTGTTAACCTTATTAATTATTCCACCGTGGGTCTCAGATACTGGGGAGTCTTTCTGGAGATGTTTTTCCTGGAGTAATTTCAATAAATGCTGCATGTGTCTGTTTCTAGTTTAAAAATAACAAAAAGGTTTCAAACTCTCTTGATGGAGCAGCAAAAATTACTAATGTGGTTGAAAGTTCACTAAAAGCTTTAAGAACATAGGGCAACCAAAAAAATTCAGAACATACTACTTTTATATATTCTCTCATTCTCAGGGCAATTTTGCAATTTGCAAGAAATATAATTCACGTTTTTTCTCACCAACTTAAGCTGGC
Source organism: Tinamus guttatus (assembly GCF_000705375.1). Next base: position 879,119 of record NW_010583631.1, read on the forward strand.
AGTTCTGAACCTACTTAATATGATAAAAGGTAATAGAAGAAGATGTAGTTTGTTGATGTTAAGGAACATCTCAACTTTTCTCACAACTTAATTCATTTGCTTAATTTCCCATAGTTGTAGAATACCAGTGTTTGAGGCACTTTGAATTAAGTATTGAGATTCTAGCCAAGAAATCATAAAACCCATGAGTCACTGTGGTTATGCTCGAATCCAACAGGTTAGGGCACAGTTTTCTAAGCAACTGTATTACACTAAGACTATACTAAAAACGCACACTGGAATCCTGCACTGGCAGAGAAATTAGATGACTAAGTCTTTTCCATCTACACTGTCTCTAGCTCCAGGTTTCTGTGGTTTTATTACTATAAATTGTTTTAGGAATCCTTTTTCCTATAACAATGAACATACTTGTTCTTTATCCTAAGCACTGTGAGACACAACAAGACTCATATTGCCATTTATTAAGTAATCACAACACTGGGCCTTCGACCATGGCGATATCCCACAAGATTTCCCTTCCTCCTGGGTTTTGTCACTTAGACTATATAGTTCCTATCTACATTTTCTCTTTTGGAGGGACAGAGGGACAAATGCTGGCTAACAGGAGAAAGAGGGGAGTCAAACAATAGGCCTATATATTTTTTTCCTAGGTGTTTAAATTATTCAATTGTTTTTCCTCTTATGACTATCCATCATTCCTGTTTTGAGAGATCACTCTGGGAAGAATTGCGTGAATATAAACCTTGAATGTTGGCCAGGAATAATAAAATCCCTATATCCAGGCAAAACTGTGGTGCTCTTAGTATTAACAAATAATATGAGTTTTGTCTATGTTTACCAGTAATTTAAGTTGCCTAACTTCTGGAGTAAAGTGAAGCTAAAAGCAGCTGTGCTTTTGAGGAACAGAGACCCCAGCAAAGCCTATGGTTGATATGAGGAGGAAAGCACTGTCAAACGGTCTGAAAAGCACCACTGCATGACCTGTTGTGAACGAAGGAGTCTGAAAAACACTTTTGCCATCCAGTCCAGGGAGGAATACAGGGGGGGATTGAAGGAAGCCTCTTTGTGTTGCCTCAGCTAACAAAGTCCAGTGACTCAGACTGCTGCATCACGTGTAGCTTTGTCTGAAGTGAGCAATCCAGCTCTGGTCCCTAGGATATTTCCATTAGTTGTGCATTTGTAGAGAAATAATGCCCACATCAATCTGAGTTCCACAGAAAATGAGAAAGAAGAGGTCAAAAAATAAGCACAACTAAAATGTGAGAGTCTCTGTAGCTGGTCTGAGCGTAGAGTAATAGGATCTGATACAGGACTAGTATGGTCTGTGGAAACACCTGCAATCTAGGAAATACACTGCAAATGAAATGTGCTATATCCTGACTATTAAAATTCTGTGCTTTGTTTTAATGCTTCCTACAGAAGCAAACCCCACTTTTTCAGTGTTTGTAGTGATCTAGTGAAAGCAAAAGACGACAAACCTTAACAATGCTCTCTCTTGCCAGTAACGAGTGCAGGCAGTGCCATTCCTTTTTTTTTTTTTTTTGAAAAACACTCCTTTTTTCTACATTTCTTTATGCCGTGCAGCACAGAACATAATTACTTTACACTGTAGGCTCAAAAAGTCACTAAGCAGCTGATAAAAGGCAAAGAAATCAGTACGATTTTCTAACTGAAAAAAGGGCTTTTCTTATTGGAGCTGATAACTCTCACCAAGGGCTCCAGGCTTTTGTTACATCAATTTGAGGAACTCATAATCTCCGCATTATGAATGTTCAACCAGGATATTTGCTGCTGTACTGCATCAGGCACCTTCAATATCGCAGCTCCTGTTGTCATTGTTGGGTAAACAGCTTTTGACACGTTTTCAATATGATTACATTAGAACAAGTGGGTCATGATTGATAACCTAATATTCAGACCATGCAAATCATCAATCACAGGAAGTATATTAATTATTCAATGTAACCGTCTAATGCAAGAATCAATGTTGGAAATGAAGAAAAGAAACTCACAGCTCCCAGCAGAGGCTACTAGATAATAAAAAAGGAATACTAAATAATCTCAGCCCATAATCCTGTTTAATAAAATCCATTTATTTAGCTGTCAAAAACATGATGCAATTATTTTAAGAAACAAGATAATGAAAAATATTTTAATTTTTTTTTCTCATAGAAAATAGACTTTGGGATTTTTACATCATGATTAAATGCGAGGTCTAAAAAGGACACTAAATAATTATAATAGCTGTGATGTGTTAAGAAAAAATATCACTCAGAGAAAACAGGTATTCTTAGTTATGTTTAGTGGGGTTAAATCAATTATGACAGTGTGACACATGGTCAGCAACAGCCAAAAAAACATACAGTTCCCCTGCACGAGCGTGTGAGTACACACACATGTACACATCCCACAATAACAAAGCCACTTGGAGACACATTGGCTCCATAAACATCTAGAGCCAAAATGACTTCAGTGGCCCTGGAGAGGAGTCTTGCAGGGTCTATCAACCCTCCAAAGAGTCAGAAAACACATACAGAAATATTTGCAATATAAAAAAGAGTAACATAACAGGCAACAGCAGAAGATGGAAACTTACAGAGCAGCCCAGCTTATCTGTTTTTGCATGCTGGAGAGGGGACTTAGTGACCCTTACCTGGGCAGATAGCTCCCTGTAGGCACTCTGTGCTTCTCTCTGTCAGAGACCATCAATGATTTCCAAGTAGTTCAGCCTGCTTCAAACAGCCTGCAGCATTTTGAACATAAAAATATCTGGTAATTAATGGTGGCATTGCCAGCATTCACTTAAGCAAAATTCAATGCATGGATTTCCACCCTTTCCTTGTAATATGATTGATCCACACGATTTCCACTCCATCCACCTTCTTGCTGGCTATTTTCTCCTTTTATCGCAACATCTCATCCCTTGTCAACTGTGCCCTTTTTAATTTTTTGCATAACAATATTTAGGCTATCCCTGAATGGTCCTGACACAGTTACCTTCCTGCACTTTTGCTATATGTCCTTTTCCTGTGTGTTTGCCTACAACATTTTAGCATCAGATTCTTCAGATTATATGTTTCGTTTATAAGATCACCTCTTCTTTCAAAAGAAATGGCAAAACCTATTGGTTCACCCAGATGGAAAAATACAAGATTTTTCATGAAAGCATCATGTTACCAGAAGGAGGAAGAAAAACGAAAACAGGTCTTCCTATGGTCTTCCATAGGTCCATTGGTCCATTGGTGCTTCCATTGGTCTTCCTATGAAAATAACAGAGCAACTTTCCTAAAGCTTGTCCTCTTTGAATTCATCTGAGTCTTACAAAGGTCCATATGTACTGAGAGGGGGAAGGTTGTGGCAGCCTGCAGTAAGTCCACAAAAATAAATAAATGACCATTGGCATTAGTATTACCCACCTCATGCCAGTCCACCTGCAAAAAGGAAAGGCAATAAATGCCTTCGTTTTGTGGCAATAGCAAAGGCGTTTTATCACTGCCAAGAAATAGAATACTCTCTATCAAGAATTACAGTTTTTGCAGTTCAATATAGGAAGGACAGTGACAGTCATGGCAGTCACAAGCAGCTCCAGGAGCTGCAACCCACTGACTCTGGAAAGGCAGCAGCCCTGAGCAGCTACATTACCTACCTAATGCAGGTACAGTGAGCAGCGCCTGCAATTAAAAGTTACCTGATCAGTAAGATACAGCCATAGATTTCACTCAGCCAAAATTATGGACCTTGCAGTTTACCTTACTGCTAGGAAACAGCGTAACAGTCCGGGTTGGTTTGAAAATAAAGTTTGATTTTAGAAATAGAAATTCCGAAAAAGTGAAATAAGTGAAAGTTTCTGTCATTTTAAAATTACACTATTAAAGATTGTCAGTCTGGTTTGACTTCTCATCCGGAGATCTAACCAGCTGTAGCTTAAGTTCTCCGTATTGGGCTCTATGCTCATAAGTTTTCAAGGTCTAAATGCACTCCAGTGTTGGCTCTTACGCTGGCATCTTTTTGAGCACATTTTTCAAGCACTGGCTCCTCCCCGACATTCCTTATGAATATGAACAGACCAGGTGGCTTAGGCTCAGACCGATGCCAATCTTAAGGCATTTCGGAATTTTAAACCCAATCATCTTCCTTGTATTTCCAAACCTGTTTGCTTTTCAGGGACATGTCAACTGAAACTAATAAACACAAAAAGGTGGTAGGGTTCCAAAAGCAATCAGTGTTTAGGAATGTAAGACTGGAAAGGACTCATAAATCCAAAGTCGAATCTCTTGCCTTTATATATGGCTGCTTTCAGAAACTTACCAGGTTCTAACTTTATTTATATGTACATGCATATATATGTACATATACAATATGTGTATTTTAATATATAATATATATTATACATACAATATACACATATATTATAAACATGTATATTTTGAACTTACTACTCTGATGCAAAACTTTTTCTGGAATCTCACTGCTGGAATAGATAGAAACTCTACAGCCACAAGTCATAACAAATTTCTACTGATTTATTCTGCTTCTTACACTGGTTTGCAGTTGTCCTTTTTCTCAGTGTTCATTTTCTCCTCTCCTTTCCCCAAAACATATCCATAGAAAATGATCAAAATATAGGTTAAACATCTCTATATTAATTTTGTTGGACTGACAAACTAGTATAAGTTATTATAGCTCTTGACGACATGTTATAAACTTACCCATACCTATTTCTTTGCCCAAGTATCTTCATGCTCCCTTAACCATATTGGGAATATCTGTTGGAGTTCAATAAAAAGCTCCTGATCCCACACAGTGTCTCCTATATACAAATAACGGAATTTCCTTCTCTCTCTCCTGCGCAAGTTCTTTATATCTTGTTGGGCAAATCCACATGCAGAAATGTCCTGCCATGAACCTCTTTTCCTGTGCTTTGCCCAAGCTTTTCTTTTCTCTCTAAAAAGTGTTGTCTCTGGTTCTGCTTTATCTCTCTTACCCATATATCTGTCATTCAGTTAGCATCTCTATAGGATCCGCATTAAAAAAATGATTCTGATGTTGACAAGATCTTTTCTTTCTAGTAAAGGTAGCTCACTTACTTACTTAACCAAATAATCTTCAAAGTTAAATGACTTTCTGTTGTTAAGCACCTGCAAGAATTTCTCCTGTCAATGTGGAAGCAAGAAACACCAGAAAATGCAGTCAAGGCCCATATTCAAAATGGAGTTTGATGAACACAGACAGAGTAAGACCCAATATCAAACAAATCTTGTGTTGTACAAAGACAGTCTTCTCCAATTTGTCACATTAATAAAAAACTTCATGCCTGTTTTTTAAAAAGACAAGAAAAAATAGCAAATTAAATGCCAAATCAAAGCCTTAAGTGTTGAACCAATTCAAAATGAAGGCATACTTAATAAGAGAGCACAGACAGCTGCTTTACTGGAAAACAGATGCTGAGTGTTTCCATCTCTTTCTCTTCAGTCTGTAACAGGGAAAAAAATACAAGAAAACAAGTGGGTTTTAAGGAACGTTTTCCTTGGTAGTGCATCAAGCAGCTGTGTTGGAGGATATATTAAAAAAGGGAAGAAATACAACCAATTCTCCTTTCCAGAGAGGTTTCAAAAATATTTTCCAGCACAAGACTGTGTGCAAATTCAAGCAGCAGTAGGACCGCACTTGCTCATTGCTTCTCCGTGACCTCCAGCCCAGCATCTCCCAGCCCAGTGCCTTGTTGTGCTGTCACTCCATGGAGGCTGCCAGAGAAGAGCACTGTGATTCACCAGAGGAGAGAGCACACGAAGTTACAAGCAACTTCCAGTATAACACAGCGAGGCACTTTGAGACTCCATTCAATGAATTTTCTGATCACTTATTCAAGCACTTGCAGTTCTTATTTCAAGGCAAGTTAAATGATGGCACTGAGCAAAGGAAGTTTAACCATAGTGAGAGCATTTTGATCACTGAAGAAGATAGTGCCATGCAGGCCTTCCTGATTCTTGTCAGCTCTTGTTACTACATTCAGGCTTCTCCTTTAAAATAATTTTTTAGTTTATCTTTCATGTTTAGTTCTAAAACGCATTGTATTTACCCGAGAGATCAGACCAAGTTTCCGCCTCCAAAACATTTAGACAGATTTAAAAAAATATATTTGCACAAGAGACCTAAACTCATCTTTCTGGTCTCCCAGGCAATTACATATTTAGGCAGTCAAAAAATAAAGCTTTTCTTCCATAGCCCAATGGACAGTTGATTAAACACACATTATTTTGGCTGTAGATTATCTACACGGCTGTTAAATCAGAATATGTATATTGGTAGATACCTGGCCTCTTGCACAGAGGGAAATTTAAGTTGCATACAAAGCAACCAAAGCAACAAAAACAGAAAACTTCATTCAAAACAAGTGGAGCCAGAAAGAATATCAGAGAATAAAATTTGTCTCACAGTTGGTGTCTTGAAGTTACCTGTGCCAATTTGTCCATAACAGTTTATTTCCACCTCATTTTGAAATCTAATCTCTATATTAATTTTTATCAAAGCACCAATTTGACCCCACATCTCCAGGGGCAGAAGATAAACTCTGCCAGCCTTGATTGTTTTTAAAAAGCTTTTGAACCAGACTTATATTGTCACTGCCCCCTAACTAGAAGTTCTCTCTAGTGCCAAACTAGAGGCACACTCTGAATGTTTTCTCAAGCTACCTTCTATTTTCATAGTGCCACCACCACTGCACTTCCAATATTATGATATTGCTCATAGGAAAACAGGCCAGAACAGCTCCAGAATATTAACATGCTGATGCAGCTCTCCAGATTTATGCCAGTATCTCCAAATGGACTTCCTCCTCTCTGTGCCTCAGGTTCCTCGCTCAGCAGTAGCAGGACATTCAAAGCCCTGAATGTTCTCCTGGAGGCAAAGCTGTTTAAACTTCTTCCTTCAAAATCTTAGAGGAGGTGACTGCTCTCTTTCCTTAATACATCAGAGTTTTGACACCATGAGCCACCAAAAAATGGGAGGACCAGGCTTATTTACTTCTGCACGATAGGATTCATGTGCCTGATTTCACAGAAGGTTTTAATCTTCTCCCATTAGGCTATTCTATAGAGAGAAGAATGCAGTTTCTGTCTTTCTTGGAAGCTTTTCCAGTCTGCATAGAAGAAAGGCTTTCAATGGCTATAGGTATAGAGAGGAACTGACTTTAGGTTTCTCATCTAGCCTAGACAAACTCTTCTGCCCCTTGTTTGAGGAGAAGGAAATGAGGCAAGAGATGACGGTTTAGAGATGCACAGCAGCTCTGTTTTGCACAGAACCCAATCAACTTGGTATGCTTGGGGAATATCTGTTGGATTGAGTCCCGTTTCTTTTCAGAAAAGAAAATGGAAGGAACACCTCACTTGGGCATCCAAAGTTGAGGCATGAAACAGCCTCTGAGCTGCTGAGACTGTCAAAGCTGAGTGTGAGAATGCCCAGAAGCAGAATTTAGGTGTCTAGAAAACGTGAATGTCAAAAACTTAGGCAACTGCAGAGTTTGAACAGTAGCTGAGTAGAAGTTTTGAAAAATCTAGATTTTAGACTCAGGTATAAAAGACCCACTTGGAAACTGATTCTTTTTTATCTCTCTTTTTCTTTTTCCAGTGTTTTTATTCCTGAGGATAGAATCATTCTCTTCTTTAACATGAACACTAAAATAATGAATGCAACACAATATGTGAGGTGGTGAGTCCTACAAGAAAAGTGCAGACTTTTGAAGGAGAATTTACAATCATAAGTGGATTTTCCAAAGCAGGTCTTTAACCAATAACAAACTTGGAAAAAAAATTCCCTCTGGGGCAATGAGACCTTGCACCTAACCCAGAACTTTGCTGTCTGATCCCAAGTCAGCTTGCACTAGTGATCACCAGTTTGTCATCTATAACAATTTGCGTGTTGTTGATTTTTTTTTCATACCATGTAGTACAGGACTGTGTGTGCTATTTTGTATATGTGACACAAAAATACATGCAGAACATGCTAGTTCCTCATCCCATCCAGCTCATTCTTTGCACTACCCGTGCAGTGGCAAAAAGAAATCCTGCTCACTCAAAATGAGCCTTCTTCTGCTTCCTCCATCATGGAAAATGTCCAGAGTTCCAGAGAAATGTTAGCAGGCATGTGTTGCATGCAAATAGCTGCCAAATAAATCATTGTATATTGCAGCACAACCCCTGAGGGGGTTTGTACCTATGGAACTTGCTACTGTCACTCCACTTCCCCATATACCTTAATCATGTTATTCATTCAGCAAGAAGGATGAATGTTACAGCATGAGGCTTTAATCCCTCACTGCTGAGAATCTGATTCTCAGAGAAGCATAGCAGGAAATACAGAGAAAAAAACTTTAGGAAGGATTCAAATACCATTATTTTGCAGCACTGGGTTTAGGCAAAGGTATAAGAATACCTTACTAAAAGACTTCAGAAGAAATTTCCTGTGCAAGTTCACATTCATAGACATGTGCATATGACAGCGTATATATGTACCTAAATAGTCTATACAGTACCTTTAAGACTGTGAATTTCCAATCTTTTAAACCATCTGAAAATGTCATATCTACTGTTCTCTATGGGGTCACTCTATGGATGACAGAGCAACTTTACAAGAATATTTCCTCTGTCTTGTGGCCCTCTGGATCTTTTTCCATAAAAACAATAAAAATGAAATAGAAGCAGACATCAGAGAAGAAGCATAACACTTCATAATATCTAAAAGCCCTTCTTTTTAATAGCCCTAGTACATTTTAAAGGTGCCAGTTTATTTGATATCTTTTGGATCAGTGCCCTTTGTACTTAGGCCAATGCCTATTTTTTATTCCGGGTCCCTTGACCATAACCCAGAATGGTGATTTCTATGGTGATTTACACTCTCAGACCTCTGTTAAGACTGCCAGCAAATATTTTAAGTATCATGCCCTACACTGCAGACAAATCTAGAGGAAACCAAATTGACACCACTAAGTTACATCCCACAGTCCCCCAGAATAGCCCTCCTGTAACACCAGGGGTGATTGATTGGTACTTTTGCATACCTCTGTCAGGGAGTGACTATAAATTAGCAACTGAGAGATACAGGGCTATCCATTTCATTACTAACTAATCCTTCAAGCCTAACACTATTATCCCAAACTCAACTAGCAAAGCAAATCAGAGCAGTTTTGCATATTTTCAAAGTATTATGCTTATTAAACAATTCAATATGAAAAAGGACCAAATAAATCAATAAAAAGACCTGCCTCAATGCAATCCATCTTAGTTCATGAAAACCACCTCTGACAAAAAATTTTGTAGAGTTTCCCTCTGAACCTGCTTGAGTGAAGACTTACAAGCCATCTTCATAATTCTAGATCTGTTTATACCATCTGATGCTGTGCTCTTACTTTCTTTTGCAGTATGTCTTTCCGATCTCAGGCCTGCTTCAGAAACCAACCAGCAATAATTTTCTAGATGCATTTTGACATAAAGGTGACTAAAAGCCCAATGATTGTCCCCCTCTTGGCCTCATTCCAGGTCCTTTATCTAGCAACATGGGAAAGAGCACTGCCTTACTTGAAACTCCCTACATCTGAGCAGTAGTGTAAGAATCATCTTGAAGCTGGACATAACAGAGTGGAAGAGTTACCTAGGGCAGTTATAATAGAGGTCTCAAACCATTGACCAAGTCACTTGTTTTAATAATAAATCATAGTATTATAGCAGATATAGTAAAAAATTCATTGTTCCTGGTCTAGGAAGGGAGTAGGAAAAATTATGTGTTCAAACACAAGAAAAAAAGATGGAAACTGATTCCATGACCTCACTTATCAATCAGATTTTCCAACTGGTTGAGGAGGAAATCTAAAGCTAGGGGGACTCACCGGAATTTTACCACCATTCAGTGATGTTGTGTCATGTGTATTTATTATTTTCATTCTTCCAGTACAAACTAGTCTCTGACAGAGAGGCTCTACACCCATGTACTCTGCTCTGTAAGTCCCACTTGACTGTAAGTTTCCCAAGAAAGGGAAACCTGGGTTGTAGAAGAACTGATTCCCATTTCTGCTACTGCCACGAGAGTCCTGATAGCCATGGTGCAGAGCATAGTGACAACCATGACATTCCTGAGTCACCATGGATTTGCTGCAATGCTTTAATAGGCAAAATACAAAGGATTATAATGAGAAACAGTGATATAAAGCCCTACATACTTCTTCCTAACAATTCCTTCTAACCCATGCCAAGCTTTGGAAGAATAATGGTTTATGGAAAATCTCAATTTACTCTCTTGCCTTTTACTATTAAGCATGCTATGCCAATGAATGAAAGCATAATAGTTAGCATAACAGATTAACAATTACTGCATCTTGATCTGTAATCAAGGGATTACATGTGTGATAAGATTTTCGGGGATAGGAACACAACAGAATATGATGGGATACAGTATTTGGCATGAAAGTCTTGCTGACTGCACAAAATTAAGGCTCACCTCTAAGCAGCCTACCCAGAAGTAGTTCTGTGCCATGTCATCTCAATTTGCAGCAATCAGGAATAAAGATAACAGACTATACTCTCTGAACTGCTTGTAGATCTAATAGGGACCAAGCCCCATATTAAGCATGCATTGTGTGAGGAACAATATTCTCTTTTAAACCAAAAATAAATGAAACAGAAACTGTCAGCACTTCTTCCCACAAAGGGGAAGGCACCAAAAAGGATGATTTTACAAAAGATGTTTTCTTCACAATAGTTCACAACACAGCAAAATCCAGATCATCTAGATCCGTTCTTAGAACTCCCCACGGACAGACTTCAGAGCTTCACTGAATTGCTCTACAGCTACTGTTCTGTGTCATGACAAGGAATGGTACCTGTATCTCCAGACCACCAAATCTGATTAATTGACTTTGATCCTAAAGCCTTCTACATCCAACCCGGTGGTTCCCTAGAGCAGAACGTCAGGATGCGTGCTCATCCATGGTCAACTCTTCCCCTTTCCCACTAGCGGAAAGCCTTGCACCAGGACTAAAAGAGTTTTACTCTTACAATGGAGAAAGGTAGTGGTTGTATATTTTAATTGACTGAATGAAATCATAGTTGTATGGGCAACTGAAAATCAGTTGTTAATTTTAAACATAACAAGTGTTCAACAGAAAGGTGAATAGGTTAAGAAAATATACCCAATCTATCTGAAAACTGCAGGTCTGTGCAACATGAATGCAGTCCAGACATTCACTACTGAGTGTTTCGGTCAGGTTGCAGGCACCAGTTCCAAAAATAAAAAAAAAATACAAGAAATAGTTTCCTCATTATATTTCTTTAGTTAGATTATTATCCTGGCAAATACTAATTTAAAAGTGCCAGCATATGCTGTTGCAAATTAATGACAGTTATATTCTCAAAGGCAAAGACATTTTCCTGGGAAAGAATTTCTTATATTATTCGCCACTTTTATGAGGTTGCACTGTTTGGATTCAGCCCTAAGTTTAGGACTGAAATGCAAACATAAACACACACGCACTCTTAACCCCTAATGTCACCCTGGATGTAATGGCTATTAGCATTTTTCTCTTAATTGTGTTTCTCTGGCACTGCCTTTATTTTCAAAGACATTCAGCGCTTTTCTTTGTACAGTGTGCAGGCTTTCATTAGGGCACATATAAACTATTAAATTATAGAGAATATTTAGGATGCACACTAAATAGTTGTGCATGTTTTTTTGTCTTCTCCTTTCTATATTTTTCCCAGTTCACTAGCCAACATCAGCATAACAGCTTTGCTGTCAAAAAAAAAAAAAATAGTCCAGGCAATAAGAGACAAGAGTCTTTGTACAGAAATTCATCCTATTCTGACAAGCCATTTCCTTATTATTTTTTTTTTTATCAGCAGAGACATGTGTTTTACAGGACAAATAGAATGACACAAGCATTACCCCAGTGACCTTGCAATCCAGTGTTTGCAAAGGCGTGAAGGTGAGCTGGCATGCCATAGACCAAGGTTTTCCTCCCAGCTCTACCAGTAGCCGCAGTGGCAGTTCTGGGTCGCCTACACTTCAGCTGAGAAGGTGAGCATGCCATAGACCAAGGTTTTCCTCCTAGCTCTACCAATAGCCTGCTGGCAGTTCTGGGTCGCCTACACTTCAGTTATCTCATCTGTTAAAAAAACAGTAAGAGTATTAGGTGCACTCAGATCTCTGATTGACAACATTCGAGCAGTGTAAGACCTAATTTTCTGGGGAGCTATGGCCAAGGTGTCCCCCTTCATCCTGCTTATGATTGAGATAGACCAGAGTCTTGCAGATTTTCTGTTTTCCCAACTTAGGCTTCTGTCTTGTTTCAAAGTGCCCCCCAAATAGTGGCTGGCTATGGCAATGTGCATAGCTGGCCACCTTCGTTGCAGTCCTGCTGCACAATGACAGGGAAAGAATCAAGAACTTGGCACGACAAATGAAATACAGCAGATTCAGCCATTCTGCAAAACTTGCACATCTGTGTGCACACACACAGAGCCAAGCTAAAAAGTACATGTATTTCCATGTTCTTACTGCAAAAGATCATCAAGTGCAATCATCACCTCCTGATTTGATGATGTTGCACTAGTTGCAACCCTGCCTCAAAGGATCTCCCAAGAACCACTGTCCCAGAGGAATATCTGGACAGTGTAAAGCCATGACAGTAGATTTTATGATACTAACCAGTGGCTATATGCCTTTGCATGGGGCATGTTGAGGAAGAGGGGGAAATTGGGGAAAAAAAGAAAGTGTGAGACCATGTTTGCCTAAGATCACTGGGGAACTCTGGGACTACATCAGCACCCACCATAAGCCTTAAAATGATTCAAAAAATGTGGAAGAGCAAAGCAGAATGGTAAAGAGACATTGGCCTGTTAGATGTTTAAACAGCAGGAGAGTAGGAAACCTAGTTCATGAATGACTCCCAAAGCCTTCTTGGAGAGCAATATTTAATTATTATTCGTATAAAATTATATTTACCAAGCTAAGCATTAGCTGTCTTTTTCCCTAATGCAGTTTTCCTTGATGCAAAGGAGGCGGAGAGGAGCAGAAAAAAATGCTTAATAAAGCCTATCAAAGACTGTACCTAGTTAGCCTAGACAATCTAATAAGGTGGGATGTCTGTACCTTAAAGAGGCAATGTCGCATATTTGAATTCCTTCCTATGATCATCTTATCAATGATACACTTAAAACACCTTACATAACAGTAAGATATGTTAAAATATCTTTGTTCTTATTTTTTTTTAATTCATTCTGTGGCCCTATTTTTATGTCATAAAAAAGTATTTAAAAAGCCCATGATATATTTGTTTTATACCTTCATCATTTTATATACTTTTATCATGGTCTTTCCAATTGTCCTCTCATATTGTAATCTTTTCATTTTCCCAATATACAGAATTCTTGCAATGCCTTTAAGATTTTTTATTACTACTTCTATTCATTGTTCCTTCTATTTATGCTCTAAATGTTTGGGTATAATTGCATGATAACATTCCAATGTTTTCCTTTTTGACATCAAAGACAGACATGCTCAATGATGGAATTTCACTCCCCTCACCTAGAATGACTGGATTTTCTTAGTATATTTTTTTTAAGATTAAAACTGTGCTTACTAGTTTTCAGAAGCTGAAGGCCACTAGTAGTCCTGATTAGTATATCTGGTGCCAAATGTATTCATTTATAAGGAGATCTTGTCTTTCGACACCTTGGTTTCCTCATTTTGGGAAATTACCCTTAAATGTTTGCCCCATTTTTATATCTTCCCCTAGCCATCTGCCATCAGGCTGCTTCTGAGACAGAAGCTGGAATAAATGGGCCTTTGGTCTAGCCTCGTACAGCGTTCTTATGCAGTAATCTCATCTTCATTATCTGAAATATTAGGTTTCAAGTCGGGTTTTCCCCAGACTCCCTATGATGACGAATGATTTAAAGAAATCATTAAGACAAAAGTGCTCGAAGGTGGCTGATTTTGAATGGCAGAGGTTGACAGTTTCCTATCATGTCTGAATGTAAATAACTTCCTGCTTACTCTCACCTTCGAATCTTTAATGGAGATGGTAAAATAAGACAAATCTTATATTAGTACACCCTGGAGCCCATCAATCATTTCCCTCCCCAACAGAATACCATTATCTTCTGTTTATGGTTTTTTCTACAGTTTTGAATCCACATGGCAGTGTCCATATCCAAGCACCTTGCAATGAACTGATAAAAGTATTTCCAAGCTGCATCTGTTGTTTCCCACGCTCCTATCCTCTACAAGATCTGTTTGTTTTGAGGAAGAAAAATAGCAGACAAGCATGTATATACAACAAAGTTTAGAACCTCCTGCTTATGGTCACAGCTCCAGCGATTTAGCAGGTTTTTCTTTTCTTGTCATATTTTTTCTTTTATGGTGACAAAAAGACAACCTGGTCAAGTGAGTCAGTCTTCTTTCTCTTTGGGGATATTCACTTGGCATTATTAAGGCTATATTTGAGCTGCTGGGTTTATATTTGACTGTCCCTCTGACATCAGTTAAAAGTGTCTTCAGTATTAACACTGGGCTCTCCCTGATATTTTAAACTAGCTGTTGAGAAATCTGAATTAAGCACAAGTATTTGTGCTGATTTGCTCTTTGTACCAAGGCAGACGTGCAATCTTTTGACAGTACAAAGATTAATCAGCAGCGAATATTTGGATTTTATTCCTCCTCTAGGCCTGTTACTCACTGCCAATTTTTAAGAAATAAGTTAAGTTTAGGCTACTGGTGATTAGGATTTGTACTTTTGGCATGAGGTCTGACATCTGGACCACCCAGGTGAAAGTCCATTGCAGTTTAGGAATAAGTTTCCTCTAAATGCCTGGGAATGTCCCTTTCCAAAATGTTGTTTGGGGGCTGGTCTGTGAATTCTACATATGTTATGAACACCCACTAATGTTCCAAGCTCAGAAGAAGACCTCCGAAATAACAGAGTCAAACAAACACCATGATGATTTAACTGACAATTATTCCTTCCAGGAGCCTTAGACCCCCAAATCCGAGCCTGACAAGATTTTATTTTTTTTTTTTTTAAGGCAGTTTAAGGCAACCCCTCGGGGATTGTTTATCATTTTCTATTGCCATTTAACCTGGAGATGCCATGTTCCACCCACAAATCACATGCTCAGTAACCAATCCACCCAGCCACAGCCAGCCAGTAATTGTTTGCTGCACAAACTCTGTAACACTTCATTAGTTCTGCCACACATCTACTTCCATTGAAGGTAACTTTGCAAAATGAAAAAGCACAAGGCAACATTACAACTTCCATCTATTTTTAGTGCAACTTAAAAAAAAATACAGGAAATGCAATTGAGGAAAAGGGCTGCTTGCACTACAGTTTACAATTTAAAGCAAATATATGGTCTGGGTTTTTTGTTTTTGTTTTTTGGGGGTTTTTTTCTGTCAATCTTACATTTCTCCAATGAGACTGTGAGAAACGTGCAAAGTTATGTGATCATTTCTGACAGTTCTTGGCAGCTGGGCAGGCAAGCATTGGAAAGGATATCTCTCTCCCGATCCAAGATTAAATTTGGACTGAAACACAGGGCTCATTTAGGCAGCAATTAAAGGACCTTATAGACTGAGGGAGAATGAAATGATAAATGCAAAGAGGCTTATTTAATGGGGATATTAAGTAAACTGCTGGTAAAAATGCCCATTTATCATCCACTGATTCCTAATTGGTTTCCTGTTCCTGCCTGCATGTGGCATTTTCAGAAGGAATTACCTTCCTTTAGTGCGACTGTTGCAAATGCAATAAATCAAGCCCATAGATTTTTAGCTAATTTAGATGGAGGCTAAATTGGAGCCCAAGCATGCAAGAGTGCTTGCAATTAATGTTCATTACAACTTTTAGCTTCAAAAACAGGAAGAATCATTTTAATGCACCATGCTCAAGCAAGGCCACATTTCAGGACTTGGCCACCCTTCGTATGCTCAACAAAAGTCACTTGCCTTTGTAAGCAACTTGACTTCCTAAAAATTTCCCAACCATCCAGGCTGAGATCTAGCAGCCCTTTAAGCACCTGTACTTCAAGAAAAGTCCCTGCCTTTTGTTTTCATTACATGCCTGTCTGTCTATAAAGGCCAACTTACTCAGAAATAGGTTATGTTCACAACAGTTATTGATCACTACTGCCTGATTCTAGCAAGGTAAACTTTATTTTCAGTAGGTACTGTGAGAAAGTAGCAATTTTCTGTCTGAAAAATCAATAAAATTAACTGTATTTTCCCAAGCAGCAACTTCAGTAAATGGTGTATGGTATTTCAGCATTCTCCTTTTCCAAGTATACGGCTTTACTGAAGAGAAGAAAAAGCTTGCTAACGTGGGAAAAACTTTATTTTGCCATTCTCAAGGTTCTTTAGAGACGGGTCTGTGTCTCATTTTATGACATTTTATTGCTTGATACCGCAAGTTACTTCTCAAAGTACAGTGACCCATACTTTCCTCAGCCTTTGGCACTGAAAATCTAATGCTTCTGCGTTTGAACGTAGCCTTGATACGCAGCAATGTGAGCACAAACACAACTTAGTTCACTATAAGATCCAAACTAAACAAAAAGAACAAAATATCTCTCACTTCCTGAATTCACTGAAGTTAACGGGACTCACTCATATTCAGGGACAGGAAAATTAGATAGACTGGGCCTGAATCCCAAAGAAAGGGTTTTTTGTTTGTTTATTTGTTTGTTTATTTGAATGTGATAAGAATCTCTGTCTCTTATCTCCTGTTTATTTGTTTTTCTTCCAAAAGTCTGACACAATATAAATACCTTCTGGCAGTCCCAGAGAAATGCATTTAGAAATGGTCTCTGTCAGTGGTATCACAGAAGAGGAGATAATCTATTTTTCACTTAGACTTGAACCCAGCTATAGTCAGGTTTTTTTATTCCCTCTTGGGTAGGTCTTTTAGCCTTTCTTTGTTTTCCTTTTGGATCACTCCTCACTGAATTAACACTCAGAATTTACAGCTTTCAGAGACGGAACGTTTATTGCAAATGACCAGTTTTGAGTGGGATAGGTTGAAATCCAAGTGGGTGATAAAGAAATCCATTAACATACTGACACACAAATCTTCCGCCTTCCTCTGTAATGTACCCAGGAATGGTTAAAGACAGTACCCTGGGGAAGATAAGAGTTACACTTATTCTCCCCCCCTGCCTCATCTATACATTCAGATAAATTTTCATTGGGAAAAAACCTGACATGGAAATACTAATGTTGGTATTAATGTCCATACTTAGAGACCGCGCTGGAGAGAACATAGGCATCCAATTCTGTCTGGGCTAAGCTACCAGCTTAGTATTTAACTGTGGGCAAACCACTTCATTTATTCATGCCTCTTTTTCTGCACAAAAACATGACTTTCAGTCCACAGCTGGGAATTGCCATATACAAGTACTAACTAATTTTACTTGTTTTACTTTAAACAGATTCAGGATATTTACTCTGAATGCCAGGGGCACAATGAAACACTGAGGCTGGCCTGGGAATGCTCTGTTATCGCTGAAAGCAAGGAGTCAATGTTCCTGAAGTCAAACAGCCCGCCTAGCTCTTGCCTTGATCACACTAGCAGTTTGATGTGAGCTGCACACACAGTTAAATGATATGCCTAGTGTTAAAAGAAAATTTGGGATATACAGAAAGGGAGAGCACTAAAATTTGCCATTCTCCCTAATGATTCTAGTTGATTTGGTATTTGACTATGCCAGCAGAGAGTGGTAGCTCACATTTAACTTAAAACAACACTTTCAGCAATAGAAAGCTACACTCTAAGAAGTACTTGTTCCCTTTCTTTCTCTTCTTACATTAGCCTAGTACCTTAGTCAGGGGCCTTGCACAGTCTGCCTCGGCTCTTCTTGCTGCTCCAAGACTGCATCTTCACTCAGAGGGAACGCCTGTCATTTGCATGGATTTGGCCAACCCTTTACCAAAGCCAAAGAAAACCCTCTGTTAGCCCAGGACTCTGCAGGAGAAGATGCTAAAGAAGGCCAAAAACAGATGCCTTGCCTAGGTGCCAGCTACTGGGCCACAATTGGCAACACTAGTCTGCCTGCAGCAAGCTCTCCTAACTTTCAGCCAGCCCACAAGGTGAAACTCTTTTCCAATCTCTTTTTCTGATCATTAAAAGGCCAGAACCACATTCTCCAAGCAGAACATATAAAGCTGTTGGGGCCTGGTGCTCTGAGCTATTACACTTCAAAAGACTGCAGATTTTGGATGGCAGTCCTCTTAATTCCAAATAATTGACCTTAGCCTGATCTCACATTAAGGGGTTTTATACTACTTTAATTCCACTGAGTCCAGTGAAGCTACTGACGTGTTCTTAGCAATGCAAGTGACATAAGAATCAGGTCTAAACCTCACATTCATTGTCTCACTTACCTAAATAGTTTGGCTTTTTTTTTAAGCTTCATTTTACCACTATTAGGGCCTCATGGTCTTCAGAGAGGAAGATGTTTGGTTTTCCTTTAAACCAGATGCAGCTTCTCTGCCAAACATTTAGTCCAATTAAGTCCCAATTTTATATTATTTTATTTTTCAGCCACATGTTACAACAAACAACAGAGCAGAAACCCACATATGGTTTTTGATACAGGAATAATGAAACTCAAAGAAAGAAAGAATTGAATTTCCTGTGGTTCCTTTTAAAAATATAAAATGTGTAATATTTTAATGGTCTAAAATCAGTACACATGGAATATTACTTGGTCCCAACTGAATACAAGGTTGTACATTAATGCAAACGTCCTGCTGATGCAAAAGAAGAGGCAGAACACTGCACTAAATAAGTGGGAATTTATTACTCAACCAAAACCATGCACAGAATTAGTACAAGTCAACTCCTCCGGCAGAAGCGGAAAGCACATTCATGTTAAAAGTAGCTGCCTTTAGCCCATGGTGGTTGAATGAGCTTATTCTGATCTCACATGCCTGAGAAAGAGGAGTCGTTTCAGTGCTTGCACTGGGACTGCGAGAGTGCAAAACTGTTACAGAGTCTATGCTCAGTCTATGGTGTAATTGGCTCATCAGCAAAACACACAGTGATACTGCAGTTCAACACATAGGGTCAACTACATTTAGTTCCTTTTAAATGGCATCCCTGTTCCCAAAACAGTCTTTCTGACCCATATCAATTTGTTGCTTGTTTGTTTTGCTTTGAGATGCATTGATCCAAGGAGGAACATCAGTGTTGATGCCCTAAAGGTCCTTGAACACAAAGGCATAGTAGTGTGTGCTACTGGTGTGTCCCTATCCTAGCTCCAGAGAATCAATCACCAGCCAGGGTGAGAGAGTTTCAGCTCAAGCTGTAGCTGTTCATGCTTTTGAGATCCTTGGTTCAGTCCCCAGTGTGTCAGCTGAGATGCCAGCAATCATATATGCACCATGGAAAGACTGACTGACTTCAGGGGGCAGTGGCTAATACCCACAGGGCATAGCCTTCAAACCTGGATGTCTTACAGCAAGCCATGAAGACAAAAAGATGTTCAGGTGCAAATTATTTCTTCCCTGTGGGGCTGGGAGGGAAAGAATAGCAGAACCCAAAGCCTCTCTTCTCCCTCCATCTCTTAATCACTCGCCATGAGTTAGGAAAAGAAAAAAGTGAAATAACATAGTGACCTGGGCAACCCACCTCAAAACAGTGCCGTATGAGGAATGCACTGTTATTAATCTTCCCCTTGACATATATTAAGCCACAGCATTCTTCACATCTGTAGGGTATCAGACACAGGAGGAAAACAAGTGCACTACATAGAAAACAATACAAAGTAAAATTTTAGTCTGAGCATTTTGGACAATAGTAAAATACAGTAATCCACAAGGGGAAAGTGACCATTCCAAAATTAACTGCAAGGTTTTACAACAGAGAATTAATTTCGTCTCTATTATTATGTCAGATAAAATAGTAGCCGTTATACGCTAATTTATATGGAATCACAAAGGAAATCCCATTTCATTAAGTGGATGAAGCATTAATGTATTACCCTTTCCATTTTTATCTTCATTTCATAAAGTGCCTAACAGGAGGTCAAATTAAGAGACCAAATTAACATTTTAAAAAGTCATAGCGAAAGATATACCACAGTGATTCTAACCACACTATTCTTTATCATCATGGTATCAAGGATATTTTAGACTTAGTGTTGGAAATTAATAACTGTTATTTCCGCAGGGACCCATTTTTCCTGAATGTAAATCAATCAGTAAAGTCTGGCAGAAGAAACAAAAGCATTACTAATTTCGTACAAAGGTAGAAAGAAGGCAGAAAGTGCTAAATCAGTCCAGCTTCATTCTGGAGCGAGCCAAATGATGGAAGTTCTCACAAATCTTGACTTGTGTTTATGACAGAAATCAACAGCATCATTGACTTTCATGGACTACTCTAAGCCAATAAATTGTATTAGCCATTTTGAAAGTCTTCTTTTAATTACCAGTTATTCAAAACAATTATGACATAACCTACGCTTATGCAAAAACTTACACACATGCAAAGTCTTATACACAGTTACACACCAAATCAAATTCTAGACATATATTTTGTTTTCTTTCCTTGTTTGTGTTTCTTTATATGATGTGTATTGTCCTGCTACAGCATTCATATTATCTTCAACTAATTTAAAAGTTTATCACTCCAATGTTATTATATCAGTATTCTGAGGAATTTCTACTTTGCTTGTGTAATGGTGTTTATATGTCAAATATGTGTCAAATCTGAGGGCACTGAGAGTTTAATATCTTGGAGTAACTAGTGAAGTCACATCTGGAAAACAGCATTTGTTGGAACCTGAATAATAAACTTATCTTACCATTATGCCAAACAGCAAAGATTTCTATATAGAAATACATAATTTTAAAAATACACTGTTTCGTACTCCAGTCATCAAAAATACCAGTGCCAAGATGTAGCTGGACCATTCTATTTCATTAACATATGTAAGAAAATCCATTTCTCCCCCTATATTCATAATAAGCTTTAATTTGTTGCACATTTATACATTAGTAAAAACAGGTTTTCCAGACCATGTGGGTAGGGAAATGAATAAAAGGAAAAGGACCAAATGCAATCATCTAACCTGTTTTCTACAAAGGAGTTATATGTGCCATCTTTCCCTCTTCCCATTCCCATTCCCAGCAATTCCCTTCCTCCATGTCTTTTCCTAACAGCCACTTTCTGTGTAAGACATTTTACAAAGGTCCTTTTCTAGCAGTGGCTGACTTCTTTAGCACTGTCCTCCCCACCACACTAAAGGATAGCTTCCTGATGGTTGATACTCTTTCCTCTTCATATTTGACCTCCTTTTTGGAGGGATAGACTTCTTTTTCACCAGAATATCCTTCCTCCTTAGAGACTTCCTATGTTACGAAAAGAACAGAAAAATGGCTTGGACCAAGCCAAACTCTCCTTCTTACTCTTTGCCCACCTTTCACTGAAGGGCATTTTGGGTCTGTTCTTGTAATGAAAAAAAAAAAAAAAAAAAAAGGCTGATAACAGTGGCTGATAGCTGTATAGGGAGAAGAGATGAAAATATGATATGAGACATTTACAGATAGTCTTTGCTGGTCGATCAAAATCAGTCCTATGGATACTGATATTGACCCTATCACTCATGTTACAGAACTTTCACAATTTCAGTCTACGTTTATCTAATCCTTCAGATTCAAAAAAATAATTTGCCAAATTTACAAAAATTTGTATCCTGTAAGTTTTATATCTCTGTAGCTAAAAAATTATTCCACCTCTAAGAATTATTGCTATCATATCACACAGGAATTCCAGGAAAGGAAAGGACCAAGTGTGTCTGCAATCTCTTCTTGTTCAGCATGGACTGACTATCTTAGAATTATCCAAGTTTGTTTTTCACAGCTATTTTCAGTATACATTTTAGCATGTAATCTTGTACTGGTGTTTAGGTGAGAAGTGCTAGAACTCGGACCAACTGGCACTGTGGAAATAATCTCTAAGGTTCTGTAGTTCCTGAAAGATATTCAGGACCATTCTACTTTAATCAGTTCGACGCTCTATACAGTCAAATGAAAGACCACAATTCATGCCAGCTAGATAGGCTTCTAAGACAACATGTGGGATTTGCTCTCTGAATGTGTTCATCTTTCTCAGCTGCCTATGGCAAGAGACTTGAAGACTAGTCTAGACTACCTGGACTTTTAGATGGCTAAAGTTAAATGGATGTAACCGCCTATGGCCATGCCAATAGCTTAATTCCATTTAATATTGACATATAACAGAAGTAGAATAATTTCATGCCATGCCAGATCAACTAAAAAAGGCTGAAAAGCAGGAAGAAAGCAATGAGAAACTCATTTGATCAGCGACTGGCACAGATAATCCAGCCATCTTCTAGGCTTGCACAAAACAAATACGCAGAAGTATAGATGACGAAAAGAAACAGGCATGTGTTGATACTGTTATAGATTATTTGAAATGCTAAAGTTTGAAGAAGGCATATTAATTGTAGCCACATTCTTACAGGCAAAGGAGAAGTTCTTCTCCTTTCCATTTGTCCAGAGAGTCATTGGGATGGCATCAGAAATGTAACAGATTGAGGAAAGTCTCTTCAGGGAACTCAGAAGGGAGCTTGGAAAGTGACATTCTATTTTTCAGAATGTGATGGGAGTGTGGCAGCCCGATCACAGACCCCGTCAGCTGGTAAACAGAAACTGCCAAAGGGGAGAGTGGTCAGGGGTCCAGAGCAGCTGTTGAATGAGTTTGCAGACCATTCCTTTCTTCACAGCTCTGTTGCCTACATTGGAAAGATGGCCAAAAAACAATCCAGAATGACCACACTGGCCAGCCTTCCTGATGGCAGCCCTCCAACAGGTGGAATGGATTATGGAAGGAGGAATGGTCTGTACTGAAAAACTTACTGTCAGATAGCTCCCAGATGTGTTATTAAATCTACAGTCTATCCAAACAACATCCCTGGTTTATCATGGTTCTTTCTCTACCTTAAGCTGCAAAAAACAAGACTGTATGTAACCAGTGACAGGCCTACTTGATAAGTCTCATTTTATTTATGAAATAGGGAAAAATTAACTGGAAAAAAAAAACATCAACAGTTCTAGGAACATCAGGAGTTAGAAGGATTAAGCTGATTGGCAAAAGTGGAATGACAGAGACTTGACATAGGTCCATAACCAAAATATAATTTGTTTCCATAGCTCAGAAATCCAAAGCATGGACTTGGGTTTTAATGTAGGACCATGGATAGAAGTGTGAAAACAGCTTTGCAAAACTGTGCAAGGTTACATGGCTCTGATATAAAAATACATTTCTTTCAAATGCATCCAAAATGACATGATGGTCTACTGAGCTGTGCCTTTCTTTTCTACCCAGGGATCTCCCTTTTTTTTCTGTCTTCCTGAGTCTGTGACTGAACTACACTTCAGTCCCTGGTCATGGCATGGTCCCTGTCAGCTCTTTGCTTTCTCCATAACAATGCAAGAGGGACTGCTACTGTTGGCTTTTCAGAAACCCCACAACCAGCAGAAGTCAGCAAGATTGGCTCTCTTCACTTTCTTCTTTCACTTCTCTTTTTCCTAAGCACTGAAAATAGGCATTCAAGCACACACATATAAAAAAAAAATCTGCAGACCTCATAAGATTAAGGTGTTCCTGATGATTTTGCTATATATTCTAAACCTTTACTTTTGTTTGAAAAGCAATGAAGTTTATAGCCATCTTTAATGCCTTCACTATGTCAACCAGCTGATTCTGTGGCCAAACAGCCTGAAATAATAGCTTTATTCATTTAATAGGGTGTTAGCTTTGAAGTTTAATTATCAACAATAGGAACTCTTCACATTCACGGAAATGCAAGCTGAAGTATGAAATCCAGTTGGCTGCAGATCATTTCTACTCCATGTCACTGCAAGGAGGAATTTCGATTGCGTGCCTGGAGAAGTGAAATCAGACTTGTAGACTGTTCTTGTTGCCTATTACAATCCCAACATCCGATCCAGCCCCTTCAACTTCTTGCTCATTTTCTTCCAAGTCCTGAAAAGTTCTGTTTTCCCATATTGGCTTCTAGGAAAAATGAATTTGATTGGATTTAATTTTTCATTTCTATTGCTGTCTGTACCATTCTTTGGCTCATTCAGCATTGCAGCTTTGGCATAGACATAAACAACCACAAATCCTCAGACTTTGGGAACAATCCCAACTGCCTGAGAACTCTCCCAAAAGATGGAGGGATGTTTCATTGCTGTTTTGCACATTCAGTAATTATTTTATATTTGTGTGACTGGGTGTAATACACTGTCCTCCTAGCAAAATAATACTTGTCACTTGCTTTGGAATGATGTAAATTGGATTGATCAATCCAGCTGGCAGATTTGGCCCAAACAGGCCTTCTATCCTGATACCTCTTTCTTATGTGGCCTCACAGGAGATAAGAAACTCTTGTTAGGAGAGCACAGAGAGAACGAAATCCATGCTGGAAACCTCTTATGCTTCCAGCACCAGTCAGGCATTTAGACCCGTGAGGGGCCGCAAGCCACTTAGGATGTCGAGACAGTCCTCAGGCTGTCATTCAGCCCCATCCTGACTGAGAAAGTTGAGACATGACAAATTGTAAATGATCCCAGAGAGGTAAGGCAAAAGCAAGGCAAGCCATGTGTCTGCAGCACAGTAGAACTACTTGGTTTGAGGCTTACTTCTCAGGATTTGAGGCTTTGTGAATATTAAGCCTTAAGGTTTTTGAACAACATTCTAAATGTTCTCTGAAAATGTCACAGCACTTCACCCAGATCATGCATCCAAATGATCCAAATGTTGGCAGTCAAACCAATCTTTTCCAAAATGAGCAATGGTCTCTATCAGCGCCCATTCCCAGTTTATAGGTTTAAATGTCAGCCATTTTTAAGCAGTGCTTAAAATATTCTGTTTGCTTCAGTAGACAAACACTGCTCATCTCCAGTATATCCAAAAAACACTGAAGATTTTGTTTAAATATTGCAAAAATAAGGTAGGCTCTGTAAAAATACTCACTCCTTCACCAATAAAATCAATTAGCAGAATTTCTCAGACAAATGATTTGAAATGTCACCTTATTAAGATTTTTAAGTGATTTTATGTAGCTGAACAGCCCTCTTAACCAAGCAGTGGGGAAAACACAATTATTTTGACTGACTTATCAATTATATATCATAGTATATATTTTAATGCACTGTTTTCGGACTATGATAGATGAAGAAAAATATAGGATCATTGAATTCAATACATATGCAGTGAATCTAACCAGGATTTTAAGACATTAACCTTGGCACTAGTGTAATGTGAATATGCGAAGAACTGCACATATTGTGTTTATAGTAATTAACTCCATGGTTTCTATTCCAGTATTAAAAGATCAGGCAGAAAAATAAACATTTATTGTCAGAAGGTCACACTTCTGACAGACAAATCCCCTTAAGCTAAAAGAAGGCCAAAAGGGTGCAATAATTAGGGAGAGTTTTCCGATATGCAAATCAGTTCCCCTGGTTTGCTCTGGAATGACTGAAGGTTATTCAGCAGTTTTATCTAGAAATAGCAAATTTCCTTTAAAAAAAATCCCAGAAAAAAAAACACAGAAGGAAATGAATAGAACTTGCCCTTTCACAGAACATCTCACTGACATGTAGCTTGCTAAAAAAATGTAAATGATTTAAAGAAGGGCTAAGCAGAAATGTACATCAAGTGCCATTATTTTATCAGCCACTTTAATCACACACTGCTGTTCAGGATGGCTTGGGATGTTGGTTGTTACAGAAGAGGTTTCTGTACCATTATTAGTACCTCTGAACAAATGTGGTGAGCAGGGGGGAAAAAAAGAAAAAAAAAAGACAGAGGGGGAGAGAGAGTGAGAGTGAGAAGGAAATGTAGCAGTGGTTAAAGCAGAGTTTAATAACTCCAATCTCAGTCACTTTTTTCATACGTATTGTATGTGCAAGTCCATAGTACAGCATAATGTGTCATAATTTGGCCTCCAATTCTGACAGCACTGCTTGACTTGGGCATTAAATCATTGCCCCGAGGAATTCACATTCTGGCAATTCCTGATGGTAGGACTGTCATCTCCTCCCACACATGACCTATCATTTTTGACATGATTGAATCAAAATTAGTCAGTACATTTAGATGTAAATTAGAGACATCCAAGAATAATAATGAGCACAAAAATACAGCTCTGTGTAATTGACACAGCAACAGCTTAGTACAGTCTTCCACACTGTCCTCAAAATTATTAATATCATGATAACAGGAGTGCGGTATCAAAAAAGTGAGAAAACTTTTCCCTTTTTTTTTTTTCTTTTTTTTTTTTTTTTAAGAAGGGCACATTTAACTAAGCTTTAAATCCTAGGCAAAGCTATAAATGTTAACTCCTCCTTGCACTTCTCGTTATTCAGGTGGTCCTAACCAAAAGAGATGTCACTACGGGCCTTGCCCACGCTTGCGCTTTGCCCATCGATCCTCCCATCTTCTTCCCTTCGCTCATGGGTGCACAGGACACCCGCGTGAGAAGCCAGGGCACTTGTCAGGGTGCTGGGATGGTGAAAAGCCACCCTTGGAGTTCACGCTTTCCAAAACAAAAGGAAATATTTGTGGGCTGTGTGCATTTCCCCTCACTGTCCCACAGGGGCACCCAGTTTAGGATTTTCTTCCCCATTTCTAAGCTTTTCCTTCACTTCACCTGTGCTAGGTGTGTGCCCAGCCCTGGCCAGCCTAGCCCCGACTGCTCTTCAGGCTCTCCCCCACCAACCCACTGACCCTGGCAGGAAAGAACGAAAATTTTGGTGACCATGAGGGAGGAGACCTGAAACCACTGAAGGGGCCCAGCAGGTACAGGTACCACCATTTTCCCCCATAACCCTGCCACCACCGGGCAGTGCCTCAATCCGGCAGCCAGGGGCCACCAGAAAACCACCACCAGCCTAAGAAAAATGGCGTATGTAACCCTATCACGGCCACCACCACAGAGCCTTAACTGCCACTTTTGTGCATTGGGAGGAGAGAGAAAAGGCAGAAGGCGTCCATTTTTCCCTCGTTCCCCCCATTTCCAAATGGTTCGCTCTCCCTCCCTGCCCGTTTTGCCCTAGAAAATGGTGGAGGTAAAACCAGCCAGTTTGGGTCATTTTCAGTGTAAAATGCTATTTCACACTCCCAGCGATGGTGCCAGTGGCACAGAATGAGGCAGAACTGCTATGCTGAAGGAAGCATGACATCTGCCTCAACCACCCACCGCGTGGTGAGGGGAGAGTCCAGGTTTGTGACTCGGCACCCCACAGGAAAATAGGCAATTGATTAGGCCCAAAACAGGCTGCCAAGCCCCCCTTTTTTTTTCTTTTTTTTTTTCTTTTTTTTTTTCCATGGTGGGAGCATTTACATGTGTTAATATGGCACTCAGTGATCTTGATAACCCAACTCTGTATTGCTACCTTGAAGCAAACCTAAAATCTCCTGGGGTCATGCCAACATCTCAATGGTTGCGTACTGAGTATCTCCCTCAAGTCTTTGATTACCATGTTGCCGGGGGAAAAAAAGAAATTAGCTGGAACAATTTCTGTGTCAGTTGTCTGTGATGAAAGAGGAAGTGCCCAAGATTACTATGTCCTCGATGCACTTGCCATACCTTCACTCAACAGAGATGTTAATATTTTGAGTAACCAGGTGAAGCAAGTGTCAAAGCTGTTTTATTGGAATATGTTTTTCTGGAAGCCACAAATCATGAAACCATTTCTGAAACAATATTGCAAACACTACAAAAGTTTCCCTGTGCATAGCATATATGGCCAGAAACACTGCTTAGCAAAATGAGTGCTGGTAAAAAAGAAAACCCCCCATATCTTGCAGCTCGTCTTGTAGCTGGTGAGGGCTCACACCCTGCGCATTGCAGGCCGTAGGTTAGCCACAAAGGTGACTATTGAGTGCATGTTGCTGGAGGTGGTTCAGTGCCAAAGCTTACCCAGGGAGGAAATCTCATGGCCTGCATGGCCTCAACAGCTCCGTTTAAAAAAAAAAAAAAAAAGAATGTGTAAGAGAAGCCAAACACAAGATGTCCATGTGCACTCCAGGCAAATGCTCAGCACTATGGTGATAAAATGGTGGTTTTTAAAATGTTTTCTACCCTAAAGTAGAAAGGGTAGACCTGGGGTATGTGCCACCCTCTGAGATTGTCCTAGGCATCCCATGTGCTAACACACATTGCATCTTGCACAGAGGACAGACTTGGGCAGCTGGGAGTACAGGTTGCTCCTCAATTTGGGGTTGAAAATGGTCCACTCATCCACAAAGAAATCCGGAGCAAGAAAACTTAAAAGCAACTGAAGCTCGTGCCAGGTTTGCCTGGATGAGATAGCTTCAGTAGGGCATATATTTAATGACAAAGAAGCTCAACTGGACTCAGAAAAGATGGCAGCAGTTAAGCTAATGAAAAGCCTTCGGCACAGTACAAAGAGTCACAGTCATATTAACATATCTATGCTAATTTATCAGAAATGAAGGGCATCTCAGAATATTGTTTGGATTTGATACAGAATGCCACTATGAGGATTGGTGCTTGGGAATGTAAAAAGTGTTCTCCAGTAACAAAGGTTTTTTGAAATCAACACAGAGCGCCTGGCTTTCTGTCAATGCTTATGCCTGAAAATGGCTGTCATCTCCCATTTCTTCTTAACAAGGTCTGACTTTATACGGCACTCTCATTTAAGAGGCCTGTCTTTTTTTTTTTCTCCCCGCTCAGGAGATGCTGCACTTCGTAGAGATGAGCATTGTGGTTGGAAGTGGCCAAAGAATAAAAATGAGATAAAATAAGGAAATGAGAATCTCTCCTGTTTCCCAAATTGTGAATGAACTGAAAAAAAAAAAAAAAAAAGAGAAGGCATGGAAGATTTGGGAAGAAATAAAGAAAGTAGGAGTTGGAAGTGGGACTGGAATTCCTTTTTGGAGCAGTATTACTGTCTAGATTCAAAAGTCTTAGTAGAGGGAAAATGAGGGAGCTGGCAAAGGATTGAGTGAAACACATCCCTCAGTTTTACAGAAAGCAGTTGAGACTCCATGAAGTCCCAAGAACTGCCAGTGGGAACAAGCGTAGAGAGGAAAGGCCTGCACTCTGGTGCATTTATCAGAGAGAGAAATCTGAATTCATTATCTGTAAATTCAAGAGGAGAGCCTCTTATTCAAGCTGAAAAATAATCGGGACAACTCCCCTCAAAACCTGGTAATGTTTTATTTTAATTACCCAGATTTTGGGAATGTGAAGTATGCTTTTTATAGCTGCTGGCTACACTGCTTCTGATAACCCGTTCTACAGTCTGAACTGCATCTGGCCATCCAAAAATTCAGAATAGGGACAGAATTCAGCATTTCCAATCAGTTACAGAAATTGATACTCTTGAAGTTATAGGGGCAGGCTGCTGAATGATGCAGTAAGCCCAGACAGAGGAAATTATGAATTTAGAATTGTTTGTTTGACCCTTTTAGGTATAATCTTGGGGGGGTCTGAGTCTTCATGTTTGAGCCTTAGCCCTTTGAATACATTACAGTGTCAAAACAAGGACAGAATTTGCCACAGCAAAACTTGCTTGTGCTGTGCACTCCTTTCCCATGCAAGGAAGCAGAAAAGATTCAAACCCTGTGCTAATTAATCACAGAACCATCGGAGTATTCATCCACATAAAGGAACAAGGGTGCTTCGGTGGGTGCTTACAAAACTGGGGCCCTTGTCAGCAAGCTGGTTGTGCAGTTCGACAGATTAATTACCAAGCAATACTTTCAGTTTTGTATCTGCCTTTTTTTTTTCCTCCATCTTATCCTAATGGTGCCAAGGAAACCAAATGCAAAAAACAAAGGTATTAAATATTACATTATAAGAGAGAGCAAAAAGCGCCTTGATAAGGCTGACAAGCCAGCCTTGTGGGGAAACATTACAAAAAAAATCTCTTGCAAACTTTAGCTATATTCTGTTGAAACAAGTCTTCAAAAATTGAGGCAAATCCCACCTCAGTTTGACATGCAACAATAATAAAAGACAAGCATGATATACAAAATTTCTGTCTGATAAACAGATCGACCAAGCTACATTAAATTAGGCAATTAACACTTATCTGCTCTGTCAGACATGTTTAGAAGAGCAACCTGATTCATGAATATGTAATTAAATACACAGACAGTCTCCTCTGGCTGTTTCTTCACTTGCTAAGAGCTCGATATAGTTAAAACTATAAGGTGTCTCGAACACATTTTGAAGGAGAGGTAAGACAAACTATACAGCTGTATTTAATGATTGCATCTACACTGTATCAATGACTGGTCTAACTAGGACAAGGTGAAAACCCGCCTCCAGCTCTGTAGAGGCAGGAAAGCAGAATGTATGTTTATTATCACCCTAGTGAACAGAAATTCACAAGTAAAATAATCAGACATTGTTATAAATAGGGCAATGCAAAACTCACCTGCAAAGAATATCAGTATCTTCCAAAAGTGCTGTGGCAAAATAAATCATGAATCACATGAAAAAAAAATCTTTAGTATTTTGCATTTTAATCTCCTTTACATCCTTGCTATTTTTCTTTGTATTTCCATTGCAGCATATAGTAAACATTTTGAATAGTCAGAAATATTTCATTTTAATAGTCTTCATGGCAGCAGAGAAAAATTTTGTTATTACAGAAGCCTGCAAAGGTGATAGGAAAACTGACTTACCCCTAGATTATGTTCTAGTTGCCTCAAGTCACCAGGCTTTTCAAGTGGCAAGAAGTATTCAGCAAAAAAGTATTTATCTTTAAAAACAAATGAACAAACAAAAAAAGTCTTCCTCCCACAATTTACTTTTGAAATTAACTGGTATTTTCTGGTTTGCAGAAGATACCAGAGAATGTGTGATTCCATGAGAATACAGGATATATGCAATCCCTGATACCAGCTATGTCACATTCTGGCATTCTGGAATATCTTTAGCAAACTAGCAAGCACCAAGAGGATTTCACAGGAGACAGTTTCATACTAAAATAGTTTCTCTTACATATTCCTCAAGGTGTTCATAAAGGCATTCACACAGAAGTTTAAAATTGATGCAATTTTCTTGTTAGCACACTTCATCTTGAAACTATTACAAAGAAAGAACAAATTGTTTTCATACTATATGACAAATTTTCTCAGTCTCACATTATATTCTTTGTTCATAAAAGCACATTTTCATAACGACTGATGCATTTTCTAAAAGATTTTGGACAGATAACTGGTTTGAATAGGAACACTAATCGGCTTCAGTTGCAGTCTTCCAGATCAAAATAATTTCTTTTAGACCACGCTAGGTCTTATCGAGATTTCAAAACATTCCCTTCATTCACACATACTCAACACCGAAAGTTGAAGACTGAGCCTCAGGAAAAGATCATCCTTTAATTCCCTGGGCTATCCTGGAATATGTTACTTTAACTGCCAGATTCTCAAAAATTTCCCCTGAACTCTTTACACACATTGTCCATCTGTGGCTCAAATATCCTAGTTCCTGAATCCTGCACCTGCTCGTAGTCCAGTGCCATGGATGCTTTTTACCAGATGTTGAAAAAAATCTTCTTGATTGGCTGCAGTGCAGTTAGGTCTTGTCTTGATTTTTTGGCGTTTTTTTTTTTTTTGACTGAGTTCATTCCATGTTTCTTTCATCTGCAGATTGAATGAAAAATGAGTAGTTCACATTAACATGTAAAATACATTTCCAGTCAGAGGGAGGGGTAGAGAGCTTAAACTCAAGCCTTTGTGAACAAACTTGCACTTATTTTTTATTGTAAACATAACACTCTGGATATTACCCAAAGTTACATTTTCATGACTGTAAAACAAAACAGAAACATCTCAAAAGTGTGACTGTTAAAGAACAAATTCTGTGCCCTTCATAGTAACAAATATGTTTTTTACCAAATATAGAATTCACCCCTGGAGTAGAAGATAGTGCTTTTCCCCTGGCAAGAAAAAGAAGATCATGTTTCAGGAAAAGAGTCACATGGCAAACAGTAATCACATATTTTAGTTTTTGAATGATAAAAAAGCAGTAGCACCTGTTGAAAAATTTTCTTGTTGTTGTTTGTGTATGTGCTCATCGGTGAAACAGTAGCATCAACTCTGAGATGGCCATCATTAGGCTTCAGAGTCAACAAGATATTGAAGTGAAAGGAGTGAATGTAGGCCAGTCTGAGCTGCTGTCTCCGGTTATTACAGAAGCTAGAGGCAACACGGCATCAATTTGCTGTCAGTCCAAGTGGGGAAGGCTATTTTTGCAATTATGTGCTAGAGGCTATTTTTAATGAAGGATTAGAATTTGGAGCACAAGATGACAGCTTCCTAAAACAATAGGGCTTGTTCAGCTGCTGAGAGCCAACATCATTCATCCCCTGAGTAGTGGCCCTGATCCGCCAAAGCGCTGGACTTCAGTGAGACTATTTGCATATTTTTTCATTTTTATTACTTAAGCACCTGGAAGCCTTTTGTCATGGGCAAGAATGTGGCTGTGAAAGGCACTGCATGAACGCGAAAGAAACAGCCCTGTCCTTAACAGCTTGCAGTCTAAGCTTTCTCCAGGTTAAATGTTAGTTAAAGAGTCTGTTGGATCAACGTCTTCACTTATCTCCTAATCTAGTCCTAGTGATGCAGATGTTATGAGACAGTGGGCAAGCATGATATTTCTGTCTTCCAAATTGCACCCGTAAAAAAAGAAAAGAAAAAAAAAAAAAGAGTATGGCTTTAGATCACATTAAGGAAGCCCTCACTTGGGCTAGAAAATGAGTAGTAGATTACAGATTACTGGCCCCTAGTGCTGGCTCCAAGCTGGTATTACTGGCATCTAAAAATTAAAGTGTGCTCTGTAGTATTTTATTTTAGCCAACGCACTGTCTTCTAAGGACTCGGCAGTTCGGTTTCCAAAGCCACTAAGTCCTTTACTATGTAATTAATTTACTCCATTAAAACATACTGCAAATTCCTTGGCTGAAAACCAGAGTCTTATTGAGGGGGCAAAACAGATTCTGAGCTGCCAACCCTTAAGCTTAGTGAAGTAACAAAATTAAAATGGGCTTAAATTGTCATTTTTGGAAGAGCACTGTTTCCCTTAGTGTTTTGGCTCATCACAACACAGACTGTTGACATGCACAAAAATCTAATGCAACATGGTGAGTCAAATTATTTGGCTGGTGTCACTGTGCAGAAGTCTGTCACTATGTTAATACCCAGATTTGATAGATTTTGGAAAAAATGTCATTGTATATCCAGCGTTCAAGCTTTTTTAGCTAGGAGTGTAGTGAAAGCTACTGGACCTTTTACATTACATAGAATACTCTAAGAGGCAATTACCATGAAGTTTTATGGTCACAACTTACCATGCAATTACATAATATTACACAGACATGTCTGCAGATAAATTAAAATAAACAAACTCCAGTGTGACTACAGCTCAACAGGAACTCGAAGCGTCTTAGAGTGAAAAAAAGCACAGCCTTTATATGTTTAAATGAGAAAGGGGGAGAAAGGAGAGGGAGGTAGTTTATGACATTGGTGAGCAGATGTGGTGTCCATACTTCAAGAAGGAAATGGAAATAAATGGAAAATGTGAAGAAAGAACTACAACAGCTATATAAAGCCTGGAGAAAATGCTTTACAGTGAGACACTCAAGGAGCTCAACGTATTTATTTTATTGAAGGAAGACTGAGAGGTTACATGGTTTCAATATGTAAACACTTTCTCAGGTAGAAGACACTGTGCAAAATTCCAGAAAAAAAAGAAAAAGTATGACAAGGACCTAGAAGCTGGGGAGCTGAAGCCAGACTATTCAGATCAGATTTTTTTTTCAGAACAGAATATGTTTTTTATGCTTCAAGGCTTCAAGAAGGCAATTAAGCTTGAGAACTCAGCACCAGTAGAAATAGTTGGTTTTTTTCTAATATTTCTTGGCCTCTTCATTGCACGACTGTTTGCTTTTCTGAAGATATTATTTCACTGAAACACAAGTTATTTGGGTTTAATATATGTAATTCAGGACACGTAATAGTCTATGATAACACACAAGGCTAAACTGGATGATCTAATCACACTTTTTGGCCTTCAGCTTGATAATTTTGAGAAATGAACAGATGCAATTTGTTACAGCAAAGTTTTTCTTTCCTCACTAAAATATTTTAATTTAAAATAAACTCACTCTTAAGTGCCAGCTTCTGTTCAGTGGCTAAAAAGGGGCCTACATTGACAAATTCATCTCTGACTGCATAAAAACAGACTAGAAAAATCAGCCTGATAGCAGCCAAACAACATCACCATCCCACTGTACGAGATGTATAAACAGGAAGTTGCAGCCAGGCGCTACCCCCAAGACCCACGTTTCAGACTTGACAAAGGAAGGAAAAGTGAAGCGTTATGACAGTAAGTGTCCCATTAGCTGTTAATTCGACAATTCTTTTTTCTGAGGCTATGAAGTTAAGACACTGCAAGGAAGATCAGGCGTGAGGGCATATAGCCAGTAGCATATGCAGGGAAAACCCATTTGAAGCTGTAGAGTTCTCTAGGAATTTGGCAAGGGAAATAGAGGCCATTTGAAGGCATCCCTTAATTCTGTTTAGGATTGAACAGAAGCACTGTCTATAGGCATGCCATCTTGGTCTGTGAACTCATGGCAGTCTTCTCCATGGATTGTAGCTGGTGTGGAAACCTACAGAGAAAATCTAGTTAGTGAGGAAAACAGTACAAAAGAGTTCAAGAGGTGACATCTTTCCTCTGCATCATTAGTGAGCAGCGAACTTTTCCGTGTGTCTCTGCTCTCTGTCAGGTTTGGGGGGTTGCGTTTGATGAAATCAATTCTACTTCTCTCTCTTGGAGTGTCACATTCAGGCCTTGCTATTCCAATAAATTTTGGGGAAACAAATCAGGATGTAAAACCATGCATATCTTGCCTGCTTCAGCTTGCAATGACAGACGGCATGCCAATAAAGAATCTGAAAACTTCCAGAGAAGCTCACTGTCTTTATAAACCAAATTAGTTCTTTCACAAAGCTCTTACTTCCTTCTGCATGCATGCCATCTTCCAATTGAAAGAGCCATGGGCACTCCTTTCCCTTTCTCACAGTCAAGAGCATGGGAAGAAGTGGCAATACTTTCCTAATGAAACAACTTACTCGATTTCAGACATCTTTCATCTTCAAAGAACAGTAGTAGAACATGGACAGGGAATTGATACAAAGGGGAAAAATACGACTACATTTTTCCTCCAACATCATTCACTCTGTACTGAATAAAAACATTTAATTCAGCTAGTAAGTACACATTACAGAAGAAAAAATAAAAGTGAAAAATAAAACACAGTTACAAGCCCAAATTCTACCCTCTTTGAACCCTCCAATAATATTAATCCAGAAGAATGTCAGAATGTCATTGAATTCACTGGACACTTTTTTTTGGGCGGGTATCATCTATAAAAGAATTTGTTTAATAAAAAAAATTATTTGATTTTTCATCTCTTTCATTTAAAAGAACACAATTTTCTGTACATGTAGCTGGGCCTGTTTAGCCTAAAGAAGAGCAGGCTGAGAGGTGATCTTATCAATGTGTATAAATACCTTAAGGGATGATGTCAAGAGGATGGGGCCAGACTCTTTCCAGTGGTGGCCAGCAACAGGACAAGACACAATGGCCACAAACTGAAGCACAGGAAATTCTGCCTGAATTTGAGGAAAAAAATATTTACAATGAGAGTGACAGAGCACTGTGACAGGTTGTGGAGTCTCCTTCTTTGAAGATCTTCAAAACCTGCCTGGATGCAACCCTGTGCCATGTGCTTTAGGTGTCCCTACTTGAGCAGGGGGGTTGGACTAGGTGATCTCTGGAGGTCCCTTCCAACATTAAGCATTCTATGATTTGGTGATTCTACAACAAACTGAGACTTCATAAAAAATGGATTATTCTTAAAGATTTTGTGATAAATATTAAAAATTAAACACAAATATTATTTTTTCATTTTACTTTCTTGTACTGTACATTTTTCTGGCTGAGAGACATATTTTCATCCAGCTGTGCTAAACCAATGCCTGGCAGTGAGGAAAAATTACAGAGCGGGGAAATGTCTCAAAATTCATTTTTTTTAATATTTAAAACACATACAAAAGAAAAGTAAATGACATTCAATGTCATGAAAAGAACTTTCAAGCTTTTTGGAAAGTCAGAGCAGACTTCTGGATGGACATATATTGCACTCCTCTCTCCTTGAAATGGCAAAAGATGTCTTTTACCACATGTCATGATAGGACTGTTACATCTTTCAGTGGCACCCATATGAACTACCCCTAACTCAGGTCTCAGCCAAAAAATCTGTATGACAAACATAGAGCCCCATAATTGCCTCACATCCCCAGGTTTTATTTGAATGATACATAATACAACTGGTTATGGCAAATGGACCAGAGAGCCATTTCTCTAGAAATGATGACTGTTGCCATCTCTTTGGTACAGCAATGGCTCTATATGTTTCCTGTAGTCATAGAATCATAGAATGCTTAAGGTTGGAAGGGACCTCTAGAGGTCATCAAGCCCAACCCCTCTGCACACGCAGGGTCACCTAGAGCACGTGGCACAGGACTGCATCCAAGCGGGTTTTGAAGATCTCCAGAGAGGGAGACTCCACAACCTCTCTGGGCAGCCTGTTCCAGTGCTCTGTCACTCTCACTGTTAAGAAATTTTTCCTTAAGTTCCTGCGGAACTTTTGGTGCTTCAGTTTGTGGCTGTTTCCTCTAGTCTTATCGCTGGCCACCACTGATTATCACCACCTTGAGTTACTGATCAGATCCCCTCTCAGCCTTCTCTTCTCCAGGCTGAACAGGCCCAGCTCTCTCAGCCTCTCCTCATAGGACAGATGTTCCAGACCCCTGGCCATTCTTGCAGCCTGGTGCTGGGCTCTCTCCAGTAGCTCCACATCCCTCTTGTACTCGTCTCTCAGGGGAGCCGAGAACTGTGTTGGACTGGTGTAGAATCTTTTGATTAAATATATAACATTTATTTTATATATGTATGTGCACACATATTGTATACTGTATATATGTGTGTGCACGTATAAATAGATATATTAATATATATACTCAGTACGACAGAGATCCATAGAAAATTAAAAGCTAATAAAACCTTTGTAGATTTAAAATCTATCAAGCTAACCATGAACAAAGACATACATATAAAACAAAGAAAAAAAAAAAGGAAAGGGTTTTTGTTTTAGTAGGAGGAAGACACAATATCCTTTCTGCAGAAGCTGGATCCTGTATCAGGATACCTCAGGCTGCCTGCCAGCGAGTGCGTGCAGCACCCCAAGTACCTGACAACCCCCTCAAAACTTCCTGGTTCACCCCAAGAGCGTGCCAGGGTCCCCACCACCCCAATGCAGTGCCACTTGTGGTGCCCCAGGTCAGGAGAGGTTCGCTGGAGCAGAGGGCCTGCCCCTCTCTCCCACTGGAGAGGCAAACAGGACAGTTTGTGCATGATTTGTCTTGCCATGTTACAGGTAGAATGAACTACTGTGAGAGGTTCATTTCAGCTGCTTGACATCAAAACCCAACAGTTGCCCTTTCTGAGGCTGAGAGCAAGGCTTCCTTGTTCTGATAAAGTGTTCTCCAAAAGGAACTCATTGCATCTGACGGAAAATTAACACAGGGCAAAGAAGATCACAAAAGACTATGACCTTTCTCCTATATAAATATTTAATCAGGTACTTGACCTCACCGGATTACAAATTAACAGTAATTGGGACCCAAAAGGTTTCCTCCTCTTAACAATTTTTTTCCAATTGAACATGTTATTAAATTGGTTCAACTATTTTTTTTTAGTAAAAGGGAATTTGTTACTTACAAAAATATACTGAAGGACTTCAGGAAGCCTTCCATCCTTCTTCTCACCAGTTTTTTGAATCCCTGTGTTCTTCCTCTGCACAAGGAAAGCTCCTCAGCTTCACCTGAAGAGATTGTAGACACGAGGAACAAAATTGTTTGCCCCGGTACTCTGTTCCAAGACATCAGGTGAGATGTCTGGGGACCCTCACTAATACCCTCCCCTCCCCAGCAGAAACAAGGAAACCCTCCACAGCTTCTGAGCATTTTCAAAGCAGTGAGGATAGGTCTTGATAGAGCTGGGACTTCTAATCCATTCAGGAGGGTGATTTTCAGGGCTGGACATTGGTTTGTAACCATTAAATAACATGCACATGTCATAAAGTTTATATGGGCATTCCAGTCCATTCATGAACCTCATGAGTTCATAATCCGCAGTCAAGCAAAACTATCACTGAAATTTCCAGGAGTTTGACTTGCCCCAGGTTTTTGACTCGGAAAAAGTTTCTCTCTCTTTTTCTTCATCAGTACAGCAGTTTCTGCTACTCATGTTTTTATCAACAATCCAATTATTTACTCTGCATTTTCAAAAGTTCACAAAGCATACGGAAAGAATTGATATGAAAGGAAACAGAGTCAGTGTGTTTTTTGGAGAGCTTTTTTTCCCTTTTACTGGATATAAAATAATTTGATTCAGCTGTGTTTAAGTTAAAAGAGCATAAAACACAAATATAGCAATTTTGTGGGATTGGTTGCATTTTCTTTACGACTGTAATTCTAAAAACAGCTTTGAAATGAAAATTCTGTATTAGGACAGTGATTTGTCCTTGTCTGCAAAGTGCCAACGCCATGTATAGTGCCCTGCCCCACAGGAAAAATCTCAGTGTCCCAATGATCTTTGCCCTCCCAAATAGGAAGGGTCTCATCACCAGATATGCAGATACACATCTGCAGCTTCCATTTCTTTGGGAATATAACAAAGTTGATTTTGGATGACCAGATACTGTCCTGGTTATAGAAAAAGAGAAGGAAGCCTGTGTGAGAAAGAACTCACAGTGGAGTGCACTCAGCGGCTGCCAGAGATGGTCCGTAGCACAAGTGAAAGAAAAATTCACAGAAATGATCTGTGAGAAACAAGCCTTGAGGTTAACTCAACTCCTTCCGAGTTGAAGGTCAATGCAAGGACTGACGGAGGTACAAAGATGACTTTGCAGTAAGTCTTGATGACAGGAAGGAAGGAAGGAAGGAAGGAAGGAAGGAAGGAAGGAAGGAAGGAAGGAAGGAAGGAAGGAAGGAAGGAAGGAAGGAAGGAAGGAAGGAAGGAAGGAAGGAAGGAAGGAAGGAAGGAAGGAAGGAAGGAAGGAAGGAAGGAAGGAAGGAAGGAAGGAAGGAAGGAAGGAAGGAAGGAAGGAAGGAAGGAAGGAAGGAAGGAAGGAAGGAAGGAAGGAAGGAAGGAAGGAAGGAAGGAAGGAAGGAAGGAAGGAAGGAAGGAAGGAAGGAAGGAAGGAAGGAAGGAAGGAAGGAAGGAAGGAAGGAAGGAAGGAAGGAAGGAAGGAAGGAAGGAAGGAAGGAAGGAAGGAAGGAAGGAAGGAAGGAAGGAAGGAAGGAAGGAAGGAAGGAAGGAAGGAAGGAAGGAAGGAAGGAAGGAAGGAAGGAAGGAAGGAAGGAAGGAAGGAAGGAAGGAAGGAAGGAAGGAAGGAAGGAAGGAAGGAAGGAAGGAAGGAAGGAAGGAAGGAAGGAAGGAAGGAAGGAAGGAAGGAAGGAAGGAAGGAAGGAAGGAAGGAAGGAAGGAAGGAAGGAAGGAAGGAAGGAAGGAAGGAAGGAAGGAAGGAAGGAAGGAGAGAAAGAAAGAGAGAAAGAGAGAAAGAAAGAAAGAGAGAGAGAGAGAAAGAAAGAAAGAAAAGAAAGAAATCAGCCAAATACCAGAGTCTAAATCGTAAGTGCAATATTGAGATGATAAGTTTGTCTGTGAAGTCTATTCACTGGCTGGGATCCCAGAATGTAAACCAGGTGATGTATCTTCACTCCTCTTTTCTGACAGCGGTAATTTTACCAAAGTCTGTGTTTCTGGGCTGTGGCAAACACCTGGTGATTGTTACCATTCTGCATCCATTTTGGCTTCACTAGGCTGTTTTCCAGAAATCACAGTTATATGTTGTCCTCTGATTAAGGCTTGTCTCTCTGTCTCCAGTTTGTATGCAAGAGCCTATGGAAGATTTTCCAGTTTGTTTCCATGATTCTCTCTTGTCAAATTCTTTTTTTTTAGCAAACCCTTTCTTATGCAGAGTGCGTGTTCTGCTAATTATGTTAAAGTTTTGATTCAGTTGCTCACATGTAGGTGCCTTGTGGATTTGAGATGTCCTAGGGTGCCGCCATTGACATGTGTCATTCCTTTAAGTCCTGCATCATATCTGCCAGTTCCATGTGGATGTTTTGGGATTTCTGTTCATCTCAGATGGCACAAGAAGCTTATGTGTGGGCCACTGAATCAAGCCTTTCCTGTTTTACACTAAGATGCATGCACAACAGAGGCATTTTAGAAGTCAAAGTAAATTCTGGTGTCTGTTCTCCTTCCTAACAGCCATGTATAAGCTTAACATGCTTGATCACAGCTAAATCTGTGCTCTTTTCAGTTGTTTCCATGCCTTGGAAGATACTATGGTTATCCGCAAATAGCCTGTGTTGCTTCAGATTTTTCACCTGGAACATATGAACTTTAAAGATATCCCAGTCTACCTCACAGAGTTCTGCTTGATGCCTCTGATCCATAAAATGCATTAAATGTTCACCATTTGTTGATATCTCTCTTCATCTGTGACTTAAATAAAGCTTCACTAGTATGTTTTTTTGACTATTCACTCCAAGGTGTCCTTGATGAACTTCTTTCCCAACATTTTCTTTCTTCATACATCAGTAACTGCAATTATTGTATTTTTGTGTCTGATTTCCAAAGGATTCATTGAGGATGAGAACTGTTTTTATCATTCTCTGCTTGTAGCTTATATGACTGCTTACATAACTCATTCCATGTCCACGGCAAGTACAGAGTTTCATGCATTTGTAGTGTTCGCAGACTCTCTTATAGCTCATTCCAGATCAGCTGGTTGTCTGTCGTCAAGCCGAGCATATTGTTTTGACAGTGTGCTTACAATTACTAGCTAATGTCTTAGCTGGGCCTCTACATTCACAGTTTTCTTGTAGCCTTCCAAAAGGAACTGCAGAAAGCTTGCCAACGCTTCACCAAGTCCTTCCTTGCGTTTCACAGAAAGTGATTTATGGTTAGTCTCTTGTCTTTTGATTCTAGCCAAAATCACAGAATCCTCTGTGGCTGTTTGCATGTTCTACATAGAATATTTATTCATATCCCTCTTTTGGGTGACTGTCAGAGCCCTGGCAGCCTCTGCTGTAGAGCAGCCAGGCTTCCTTCCTTTCGGGGTCAGGTTCCCTCATTAGCCTGAGACTGACAATTTGGCATTGTTCAGTTTGAAGTTGTTTCTTCCTGCAGTTTCCAGTATTCTCCACAATCATTCCTGATGTTCAATAGTGGTGCTGCCCCTTTCTATTATGTCATTCATGTGCATTTTCATTCCTGTGAGACCTCCTAGCATTTGGGTCGCTGTGCTGCAAAATGCTTCTGGTGCTAAAAAGATTCCAAAAGGCAATTTCAAGAAGCAGCCTCTGCAAAATGGTGATTTGAAAGTGCAAATTTCTAAGCATTCAGAGTCCAGGGAGTCTGCCAAAACCCTCCCTCTGCATCTAATCTTCTGAAGAAGTTGGCTTCTGCCATCTCAGCAAACATTTCATTCCTTGAGAGTGAATGGAAATGTTTCCCTTTTTAAATGATCTTGTTCAGCATCTTGTGGTCACTGCGAAATCTAAGACCAATCCCTTTTGCTATTTTTCTCCACAGCTACAAAGAACAAGTCTGTTTTATTGCCGTGGCTGATCCTGTGAATGAAGCCATCTGTTGTCATGTTTTGCTGCACTTTTATTAGTGCCACATGTAGGAGATTCTGCATCCTCCATTAACGGTACCTTGTATTTCACCAGGTGACCCCTTTCTTCTGCAGGCACGCTTCACTTCATGCATTGGCACATTCACGTCTGGTTCAGGTTTGTTCATGAAGCTATGAATCTACTGGGCTTTGGCATGCTTCCCTGTGACGACACCAAGCTTATGCCCATGGACTACTTGCTCTCCTTAGCGCATTACCACAAAGTCTTGCTTTACTCTTTGTGCCTTTGAACATCAGTGACACTTCACACTTGGCCAGGCCTGGAATTTGTCCCTTTCTTTCAGATTTCATTCTCACCTTTGACTTCTCCAATTTTATACTTTCTTTTGAACAAGTGCGTTCCAGTTTCTCTCACTTCTTTCATTTGTGCTCCTGGGCCTAATTTGTGCATCACATGGAGGCCATTTGTGCTTGGTTTTATTAGCCAGTGTTCTGACTTTGCAGCATCTTTCTTTGTTGAGCAAACGCACAGCTCTCCCCTGCACACTGTTCATTCATCTCCCTACCTGCTTCAGCCTGAGTGCTTTTGCAAACAGCATAGCTTCTTTTACTTTCTTAACATTGGCACATATGTTGGACTTTTAAATATTCATTTGTATCGGCTGCCAAAGATATTTTTGGTGTTTAAAAAAAAAAAAGTGCCTTTCATTTCTCCCTCCAGATGAGTTTAACTGGTGTTGCAGTTAGAAGCACAAACATCTATTCTGAGTATCTAGAGAGCTTTCCAGTGATCCACCACAAAGTGTGCTGTTTGGAACAACCTACATTCACAAGTACTGGTCTGGAAATTTT
This sequence comes from Tinamus guttatus, assembly GCF_000705375.1. Next base: position 921,809 of record NW_010583631.1, read on the forward strand.
GAGTCTGTGGTACATTTCTCTATCATTTCTGTTATACTCTGGAACGTGCCTTTTCTATAGGTCTTTTTCTTTTCCTCTAGGACAAATGACTTTTTTTAAAAGTTTATCTTCAAAGTTTGTCCATTCTTTTTTTGTCTTCCTTCTGAAAAATGTGCTATTTCTATGAGCCAAACTCACTCAAAAATTGTTTTGTCCCTCTTCCATTCTATTCACCTTTTCAGCTTTCATGTAGTCTTTGCATCCCTTCCAGTATTCACCTTAATTTTAAACATTGGACACTTTTATTTACTCATCACACTAACTCTTTAGCAGGAAGCAAAATAAACTACTATTTTTTTCTGTGCAATGAACAGACCTTGTTGGCCCTACTTTGGAGGTTTGTTGTTTTCTTCTTTTTTCCTCTAGATGCCAAAATAGATTCTCTTGGTGACCTGTTGATGAAATCTGGGAGCTACTCTAACTGTGTCTCCATGTGATGAAAGTAGTACCTCCCATCCATAAATCCGCAACAGCCCCATAGGCCCTTCTCCGAGTGACCTCGGCGTTTCTAGCCCCTATGACTCTTCAGGCAATCACAGAAGATTTTCAAACCTGCCAGCTCTCCATCAGTTTGTGCAAGTTAGTTCTAATGAGGACAGGAAAATGTCACACCAGATTACACTTCCCTGGACCCTTTTTTTTTTTTTTTTTTTGCCAAATCCACAACACTCCGTTTCACTTCCCTCTTCCTCTTACCATTTATCCCTTTTCTTGGACTCTTAACACTATGGTTTACAATGCATTGCACCACCAGACTTTCACATTGGCGCACCAGCGAGGCAGATTGCTAAATTTGGAGCTGCAGTGGATATGATATTGTATAGCAGGCATAACCTGTAACACCGAACTTTTAGTAGTGTGTTTTCAGGGAAATCTGTGGCCTCATTTTATAAAGCAAACAAAAATGACCATTAATTATGATGAAGCTGTGCAACAGAAGATTTAAAAGACAAGATAGCACATTTGGATCCAAATGGATGGGCAAGTATTTACTATACTATAGCTAACTTTACACAACCCAATACAGTTTCTCTCCCCCTTTCTCTGAAACTGCCTTGCCAGCTTTCATGCCAGGCTTTCTGGGGAACCATTTTTAACCAGAATTAAATAGTTTTGTCTCCTCTGCTATGCAAGAAAGAACCTATCTGACTGTCTGCTCTTTGAGTCATTTGTGTCTCTTCTTGGAGTCTTTCCAGATAACCTCGACTATTTCACCTACTTCGCTTCATATCAGTACAAGTGTTTTTTTTCATATTTGTTATTATTTATAATGCAGTTGGAAAGTTGTAATATGTATGTGGCCTAGAAATATAGGAGAGGTTTTAGTCATGCTTGTTTTTTTGATTTGCTTTTCAAACGGTAAAATTGATATAAGAGTAGTAAACTTTGCATTCCTAACAAGTCTGCTGCAAGCAGCTAGACTGACTTAGGGCCTGATCCTCAGTATTAAACTAGGCCAGTTTATACTGGCAAAGGATTTGCCATGTAGCTTTGGGATTTTAACTGTCACAATGTTCTTCAATAATGTAGCAGGTGGTTGAGGGCTGAAGAATTATCTTCAGTCCTTTGAAGTATGGCAGTAGAATAGGTAGCACTGCTGAAATGAAAGGGAGCTTGTCAGAGGGGTGACTGGGTGGGTGGAGGGCCATGGTGATAGCAAGCTAATGTTAGGACCACTGTGTTGTATTCAGATAAAATCTTATTTCAGACATAAGGTATTCTGGCGTGCTGATTGCTGTGAGAAAACATACTTCTGATATGTGTACATATATTTTTTAAAACTCCTCCTGCTCCAAAGTAGCTGTACAACAATGATCCCAAATGCTGATACTGTTGTAATATAATTCCCTGAGAGTGGTTTGTTCACATGTTTGCTTTTGGAAATGAAAGAAACAATATTCCAGCTTTGTACATCAGACAGTGTGTTGTCTTTCATGTTTTATTCTTTATTCTTAGGCTTTGGCATTGTTTTAAGAGTCAAAATATTTGCACCCAGGGAAAAGTATTACTCTCAAACCAGTCAAACGACACCTCTGCACTTGCACTGGGTAAAGCATTTGAAAGTGTTGGAGTGACTTAGGCACCTGCACAGTGTCAGTTTTCCAAAAGGCAACTGATGCATTTGAGAGGGGCTGAAAATCCCCATCTAAAAGGAGGCATCAATTTTTAATTTTGTAACAAGAGTCAAACTAGTTTAAATTTAAATTTCATTTAATGTTAATATTTTTAAAGATTTTGCATTTAATATTTCATTAACAAAGTGGGAACATTCTCTTGAAGAACTTCCCATCCAAATGTTGTATCATAAGAACAGTTAAAGAAGCAAAATAAAGAAAAAGGGAAAAAGTAAGATTAAATGGTCATCTCCTGCTCATTAGGGATGAAATAAATGAAATTATAAAATTTAACACAAATAGTTTTCTAATTTTTCTCTCCTTTATGATATTAGGAAAGCCAAAAAAAAGAAAAAAAAAAGATACAATTTTTTTCCCTGGTATTGTTTCCATAATAAGAGTTGTGCCCAATTTTAACACTGTTGTCCTTTATGCTAAAAATTCTGTAGCTTTGCATGAGTCTCTTTTCTGCTACGGTAAAAACATGTGATTGCCATGCAACCAACCCATCCCACTGTGCATTTCACTTGTGCATTGAGTGTTCTCTGTAAATAAGAAGAAAATCTACAAACTCTTCGCATCCAAACAATTGTTTCTTTTAATGTGGAAACCTGTGGTAAGGTCTAGAATAGTCAGATATTAAACAAAATTAGTTTAAATATATGCCTAAGGACAGTTTTATGGTAATTCTATGTACAGCCTCCTCCACAGTCCATTGAGTTAAAAGAAAAAGCAAAAACATGAGGCAAACATGGAAAGTGCCATTTGAAAAAAAAAAGAAGCAACCCATTGTCTATGAAAATTTAATAACCATTGACTTTTTTTTTCCTTATTGTGAATCCAGGACAAACTTTTATTTGACAACCATATGTCCTTTAAAAGAGATCCATAAGTCTTCAAATAACCCAGACTGTTCTTCCCTCTCTCTCTCTCTCTCCCTCTCCCTCTCTCCCTCTCCCTCTCTCAATCTCTCTCTGTCTTCCTTTTTAATGCCCACATCTCCACTATCAGGAACAAATATGATTTCTGATTGAACATCACTTTATTTGCCAGTTCTGTGGTCTTTTCTTATCTTGTTCCACACTTCTCAGGCTTTGTGGTTAAATTATGTATTAAGGTCAATGTCAAAACACGGAAGATCTGTAATCTACAGGGAGCTCCCTTTTATTCGTTATTACAGTGAAGGCTGAGCGCAACTGTCAGGGAGCTTGGGATGTGCTCAGCATGGAGGCTTGCTACACAGCAGGGCTCTACAAAGCCTCTCTCCTTGTTCTCCCAGGACGAACCCTTGATAGATTTACCCAGATAACCCATCTCACTTTAAAGCTCTCTTGTCTCTGCTTCAATCTGAAAGCTGTCAAGTGCACCTATATAGTAATGTCATAAATCAAACGTAAAATGTGTACACTGGAGACACTGCGAGTGTCATGTATTCACTTGTACTTTGAGATCTTCTAAAGTAAAATGGTGTCAGAATAAGGAAGGCTGGGAGGAATGTTTTTTTCCTTAAAAACGACAGAATATTTGAAAAGGTTGGCTGTAAACTTTTTTAAAAAAACTTTTGTTGTTATAAAGCCAAATTCTGGTTTATCCTAAATTAATCAGGGACAGCTATTTAGCAAACAAAAAAAAAAGAAAAAAAGAAAAAGAGGTTGCAAGATATCTATCTGTAAACAATGTGATTTAATGCAAGACCATGTATTGATTTTGTTTCTTTGGTTTTCTTCTTGACAAGCATTTGTCAACACAGATTTGTATTAGTGCTCAGGTTTGTTTATTAAAGACGCATCATTCTTTCCCTGAACCAGAAACAATTCTCTTGCAGCAGGATTATAACATCAAAGAGGAATCCTAAAAAAGATGCCAAGCATGACAAGAAAGAAAAGAAGCTCTCTGTGTGGAAGGTACCACCACTGAACTTAATTTTTTCTTACCCTCAGATAAAAAGAATGTTAATTTTTTACTAGAAGAAAAGGCTTACTAGTTCTTCATTAGAGGAGACTGCATTTTATTTTTCTGGGTAGAGGGAGGAAGGGGTTGCCTTTGCAACATCCAGATTGCCTTGTAATCAAATATCTCACAGCAAAATATTTGTGGGCCTGCAATTCAGACTTGCTTCACTTTAACAGTTCAGGCTCAAAGCATATGAAGTTGGAACAAATTTCCACATGATGATTACTTAAGGATACCTGTGAATCATACTATAATGAGAGGTCACTAATCTATGTATTCCAGGCTGCATCCCAAACAAGTTTGTTGGGTTACAACACTAACCCACCATGGGCACTTGCATAACATTAAGAAAAATCTCACCCATAAAAGTCCTAAAAGAGGGTGATGTCTCCTTTTAAATCACTTAGAAGTGAAAGGTTCAGCTGGGACCCAGAGCGTGTGTGCTTTCTGGTGAAGGGCGAGGTGAGGCCCAGGAGGTGTGCGGCTCCGGAGGCAGATGTGTGAGCTGAGCTATAAACCAGCTGGTGCCAAAGGTCACCCCAGAGGGTGCCAGATTTTTTAGGCTGGGGAACCAGCCTGAATAGGATGTGATCCTATTTTTTTCATTCACTTTCCTACTGCTGGCTTCAAATCCCTGCTTTTCCTTCACCATATACACCTACGGTCTTCCCAGGCTCATGGTGATACTAGGATGTCTTGAAGTTATAAAATCATTCATTTTTCCATGGAGAGCAATCCAGTATTTCAAAAGGCTTCAAGGGGAAGCAGTGACTTTATCTGTAATTTATACTACCAATCTTTGCTTCATGAGGTGTTACTTTTGCACTTTCCCAATCTGTATGTTTTTTTTTTATCTTCTTAGGGTTTTCATTTAAAGCAAAGGTCATTCTGCATAACAGCATCTGTTTCTACATCTTCAGAAATGTTATGGAACTGCTTAGCCTGTTCACGGGATGATGTGAGGTCATCCCAACATGACCTCACAAGAGCTGTAAAATGAGAATGTAAGAGTGGTCATACTAGGTCAGATCAAAAGTCCATTTATGCCATATCCTGGCTCCGTCTTTGGCCAACCAAAAGAGTACAGAAACAGGTCAAGTAGTGATACTTCCCAACAGTTTGCTGTTCGGGGACCACCTGAGCCAAAGATGGTCCAATCAATGGACTTTTCTTCCATGAATGTGTCCACCCACTGTGTTAAGCAGGAGTTCCACAGCTACACATTGTATCAAGGGCCTCACTTAACACGTCTTTGATCACTTTACCCAAGATCCATAAAATGGAAGAAGAGCAAAGGAATGCTAAAAAACACCTTCTCTTAAAAGGGTTAGAGGCTGTCAGGTTTTCTTGTCATCATCTGGAATCTTTCAGTTATTCTAAGCAGGAGAGAACTTTCTTGTGCTTTTTATTTTGAAATGTAACCACATACACAACTCTGTTGGTTGTGTTGCATAGTTAGATAAGATTTTTTGAGGAAGGCAATCCCAATCTATGCCTGTCCTTTGCTATGAGATTTCTTTCCTGTTTCCTCTTAAACATTTTATTGATTAGCAAAGATGCAAGAGTCAGAACAAACTTTTTTTTCTCCTCCTATCCTTCAACCAGATTTCTTTGGTGTGATCCCAAAGAAATCTCATGTTCTGCCCTAATGAAATGTAAATGACTGAGATTAACTGTATCTCCACTTCGCAGGTTTAAATTCTGTTAGAGGAGACAGAAGGCATTGTCTGTGACAAAGAAAATATCTTGGCTGGATGCTTGATGTACGGATCTTTGTACAAGTTCTCAGACAATATTATTTTGAGCTTGATTATTACTAGAAGTAATTAGGCATTTGCATGTTGAGAATCATGATTAGCCAGGTCGCTGAGGGCAATAACGAAGTACAGAAAAGAGAGAGAGAAAAACATATTTTCTATGGTAAGCTTAAACTTATCATTATCTAAAAACACAGCACTATGTTTTTCTCTAAAGCTAGCATCTGCATTGGAAAACCTTCACCTTCTTTAATAGTGTCCAGGAAAAAAAAAAAAAAAAAAAAAGTTCAGTTTTTACTTGATCCTTCCTCACGAAAAGTTCCTGCAGCTTTCGTAACACATCTAGGTTCCAAGAATATCTTGAACTTGTGTCCTTAATGAAGTACAACTAGTCTAACATGACTTTTTCCCCTTTTTTTTTTAATAAGACATGAGTCAATTGTTGTTCAGTGTTTCTCTTTTTCTCGAGGTCAGAGGGTATACCCGAAAAGCTCATGGTCACATTTTTATGAGCAACATCTGATCAAGAGAGCAATAAAGAGTCAGAAATACAAATCACATTGTCATCCATCATCCATATTTTGCACCTTCAGATTCTCTTGAATATCATCGTTCCTAAGTGGCAGCATCAGTGAAGAAAAGTCCCAGAAACCACTGTTGATTTTTTAACAGGTCACTCCAGAGAGCAAATTTAGGGCTTTCTTTAAATTCATGTTTTTTATATTCTCAAACCGATGAATGTCAGGCTTACCATGCTCCACTTTACATATATGCTTTCCACTTCAGAAGGAAAAGCCATGGTGCATCTGAAGCAAACCCCATCTGAAGAGCCATGAAAATAACTTCTGACTACCAGGCCTAATTAATGCCTCCACGCTGACCTCTACATCCAGCCCATATCAAAAATGTTACAGCAGAGCTGATTCAACATGAACTCGAGATCAGGCTAGACCTGGTACTAATGAATACTAATGAACAGTAATTACTGTAACTCTGCCACAGAAACCCACTGCAGAGACATATGCTAATGGGCTTTATACAACCAGGCACAGGGCTTCATATCCACTAAGAAACTTCTGCTAGACTAAAAGCAGAGAGAACCATATGTTATGCTCATCCCTGTTTGCATCCACTTTCTCCCTCACTCCTAATGTTTGACACCCACTCTCTGCACCCCATACAGGCCAGATTGGGTCAGGCTTAGTTCTGGTCCCCACAGCAACACAGGGACCAGGGATCATTTGTATCTATTCCATGGATGGCCTTGCTTCTGCTCTTTGCTCTCCTCAAGATGGGCAAAACATTGCATTTGAAGCTGGAAAGTACTTTAGTAGGACAGGTCTTGGTGTTTGACCATACAGCCGTCCAGGTAGTAGTATCAGTCAGTGGGAAGACATAATAGGAAGACAGAACTGGACATGACATCTGGACCTCCTGTGTTGTAAAATGGAAAATAACCATCCAGAAGGAACGCTAAACACATTTTTAAACACTTTAATGGTGAGTTTGACAACCCTCCTCCCTTTTTGAGGGTACAATGCTAGTCCTGCCCGACTGAATGGATACCCTGGCCTCAGTGAAAACTACTCCTGAAGTGACCTTGCCCTTACCATAATTTCCTAGGCCTAATGCTGGCAATAAAGGAATAGTCACAATAATAAAGGTAACAAAATTATGTTTTATGCAACAAACATGCTACTCCAGGCTGGTGGAATAAATAACACAACAAAAGCAATCAGGCTGGGGGGAAAGCTTCCAGAGCACTGCTGTGTGGAGCAGCATGGAGCAAGAATGTCCCACTAGGAGGTTGAAGAGGGATTATCTGTGTCTCCATGGATTTTGAGATGCAAGCTCCAGGGTATCTGCACTTCTACTCATGCCCTGGAATCATATAATTAGGTAAAAATCTCAGCTGCTATTTCAAACTGTAGGCAACATTTTAGTTCTCATAGGTGTGGACAAAAGCTTGTAAATATGACCTATTTAAACACTAATGGCTCCAAAATCAGGGAACTAATAAAACAGTCCAATGATCATTGACTTTTAACTGTGTGATTTAAGACCCTTAAGACACCCTTTGGTGTAGATGTTGACTTGCAATGCTTAAAACTTAGGCTTCTATGCAAAATACATAGGGATTGTGCTGAGGCTGCTGCCTGCCAGCTGATTTGCACACCACAAAGTGACTGGCCCTGCTGCCTCCTCCTGAGATCCGCATCTCACTGGCTCCTCACTGATCATACCTGGTTCCTGGGCTACTTAACATGCCTGGAATTTGCTATTTTCCAAAAGAAGCAAACAGTCCCCACTCTTTTCTATAGGGATAGTAAAGTTAGAGAAAGCACAAGTCTACCTCCCCACTTTACTTTCAGTAACCTGGCTGCATGTCCATAACGTTATTTTTTTAAGATTTGGGAGGGTTTGACTTTTACCCGGCAAGGGATGCTAGCTTAGCACATGGTTACCTAATATGAGTCAGAGGAAGAAAAATGACTGATGTCACCAAGCAGCCACATGCCGGGCCCTGTAGGTCATGGACATAAGGAACAGAGGAAACTGTGGTTGACGCTGCCTATCATCTGTGCCCCATCACTGGCATAGCTGTCATTTAGAGTTCTGTCTGCTTATCTTGATTTGCTGGTCTTGGTCTCTGTAACTTTTTGATTTACATTTCCTCCCGAGGGGTGTTTTCTATCTGTGATCTGTAGTATCAACCTCTCTCTCACTCCCTTTGCTCTGGTATATGTAGAAATGTCCCAATATTAGAAGTAACAGAAGTAACAGGTGAGTTGGAAATGGAGAAGCTCTCAATGTTTTGAGTGGCTTGAGTTGTCTTAGCCAGTGCTCTGGCCCTGAGGGAAAAATGGCTGCTTCAGCTTACATTTGAAAGTTTCTAGCCTTGTGGCTAGAACAGAAGCATTTTAGTATTTCCCCCTTTAAATAAAAGGCTAAACTCTTCAAAATTTTAACTTACTATATCATCCAGAGAAATACTTCAAAGAATAGCAAACCATCCCGTGGGTGATCTGCTTGACACTTAGTTCTCGCTTCTGTATTTTTCCGTCTCCTCTCCAACCTTCTCCTCCTTCTTATCCCTGCTGTGTTCATATCTTGCTAACTGAAATTGAACTAAACAAGGCATCACAATGCACCTGTAATGGTCAGCAGAACAAGCAGTGTATTTGTCAGCTATAACTATTTAGGAAAAACATGTACCTGCCAGCTGAAAGACCTCCATACACTTGACCTTCAGTCTGAACCAGCAAGCAACAGATTTGTTTTGCCATCAGCCAAGTGATGCCTGAAAATCCATATACCTTGACCTCTAGGATAATCAGTGGAGTTATCCCATTTCTATAAGGCAAGGGGTCCTATACTTCCCTTGTCTCTTAACCTAACGTTTTGAGGGGGGAGGGTTGTCTGATGTTCTGGAATGGCTCTGGCTCATTTAAGTATCTCCTGAAATAGCTTTGGCTGCAAAAAAGAATGATCATTTTCCTCTCAAGCAGAATCTTATTCAGTTTCTTCCCAGTTCCTATTGTCCAAAAGTAAGAAATTGATTTGATTGCAGGGGCCTGAATTTGACTGGGTTATTCCTAGGAGATATCCCCAGTCCCTCTAATCACCTATTGCAAGCTGAAGGAAACAAATGCAGAGTCTCTCTGCTTTGGCCATAGAGCTGCTCTTTGTGCTCTTCTCACCAGAACCAAAGCTTTTCTACCATTCATCAATCAAGTCATTAATACAGAACTATTTTTTTGCAATCAGGCAAGTTTTCCATTATTTCATGTATTAATATTTGTTGGTTGTCTTCATAAAAGAATGTCTTCCTCCAGGTTTTCCTTGTACTATTTTCTCATAGGTGATATACCAAATGTAATTTTCAGTGCAAACAGGCAGGACTTAAGTAAGTCAAAAGAGATACTTTATGCTCTGTGAAGTCTCTCAATGGCACTGCAAAATACAGTAAACATTAATTACCATTCTTCAAGAGCAATTACATAGATACAGCCTATATAATCTCCTACAAATAATAGTCCATACACTGTCAACATTTAAATACCTGCTCATTTCAGAGGAAACAGGAAGTACATCTGATGGAATGTGGTCTTGGAGGAGATGGCTTTGAATCTTTTGATATATAAAATTCCACATAATGGTGGCCCTAAGGCTTCACATCTGCCCATTTCTTTGTGCATTTGCAAGGACTGTGGCATGAAAACCTAACACTGAAGCCAGCTTGATTCAAGAGCTGTTACAGGATACGGACAGATTCACAGGAGGATAGACAAAGATGGTAGCTCACAGTTGGGTCCACTGGAGCATAGATTCATTTCTAGTCACTATAATGATGCTGCCAGAGTTATAGAGCCTTTCCGTTCACTTTGCACCTGTAATGGCTCTGAGATACTATCTTATAATATTAAGTAGTTTGATATCAACATCAAATATTGCTATCTTTACAAATTTTCATTGACTTTTATCAATATATCTGCATAGGTTTATTAATACACCAACTATTTCATTATAATAACTTCTTTAATATTAGCAATATTCCTGCACATACATAGTACTTTACCTTTTCTTCTGAGATGTATTTTGGAATTATATATCATGCTTTAGAGTTCATTAAGTCCAGCCTTTTGAATACTCTTATATCAACATTGCAACAGCCACACATGAGAAGAAACAGATTTATTTGTGCATATGCAATAAAGTTTGCTAGAAAGATTCTCCTTCGACTTGGCTGCTCATTGTTAAACCAGAAGGCAAAAGAAAAAAAAAATCCTGTGGAGTCGTGTGCTAAATCTGGGAGACTTCTGAAAACTAACCTCTTTCAAAAGCTCATCTGCTATTTCTGAGGTCTTCTTCTTGCATGAGGGAAGACATTACCTTTATTTGTGAGGAATTTCCAAGTTTCCAGGAATCTTAGAATAGCTACTGCTTCATTCCTAACAAAAAGCTCTTCTGAATCATTGAATAATCAGTCACTTCCTATCCATCTTCTCTATGAGCATGTGAGCTGTTTGTGAAGTACCTGAAATGCTTGAATGTTTCAAAATACAGTGCCTATATGGAACTTAGCTTCAGCCTTCAAAGTCAGAACGAAACCAACAACATTGGCAATATGTAGTTTTGCTCCCTCCTGAGCCTGCTTCCCATGCCATGTTCTTCAAAGGGCTACATGAATATTAACAAAGCTCCACACTTCTCCATAAGGCTAGATATCATTATAGTCATTTAAATATGGTGGAATCCATGAGGGATGAAAGAGTTAAACAATTTCAACCACACAATACATCATGTCCATGTTGAGATTCCAGCATTAAAACTTTACAGAAACAGTCCGCAAGTCAGTGCAACAAATCACTGAAAACCAGTAAAATATGTAGCAAGCATAAAAACTTTCCATGTCCCAGCAATGAAAGCAAATCAGATGCACAGCAAACAGGATTTTACACAGTATTAGTCATGAAGCACTTGAACAATTCATATTTTAACAAGGGATGCCAATAAGTCTTGTGCTTGAAACTTGAATCTTTGAAGCCTACTCCAACGTTATGAAGACAAAGGTTAAGTCAAGGTGAAAAAGTGTAGACTCTGCAAAGCAAGTCACAAAGCACTGCACAACTGCAATCCAAACCAGAGCAGAATAAAAAATGTAAAGTATGCCAGATGTAGCTATTTGAAAAAGCTACTAGAATAAAAAATGTAAAGATGTAGCTATTTGAAAAATTTGTAGCCAGATGTAGCTATTTGAAAAAGCTACAGAAAACTATGATCCTACAAATCTTTGGCTGACATCACTACAAAACTAGTAGAATTCAACATACCCTTCCCATTACTATTTGGGAAAGTTCTGAAAGTGTTAAGCTGTTAACAGTCATTACATCATCAAAGAAGATGTGGCTTTAATATGCTGTCAGAATAACGCACACCCCTTAAATATTCCATAAAGAAATGAGAACACCATTGTGAAAGAGAGTAAATAGTGTTTTAAGATATGGCTCAGTGGTATCCTTGTATTGCATCATTCAGGGCTCAGTGAACAGGTGCTTAAATAACGTATTGAAATCACAGAAGTTTCTGGTCTGGAAGCAAACCAAAATAAGTGTGTCATGAATATGAATAACTCATCTTTTAGCCTGTGTTGTAGATAAAAATGAGAAAGAGCTGGACTTTATAATCATTGATGAAAATGTTCCATGAATTCTGCAGATTTAGTGAATGGTTGGAATGGTGGTTTATCTTGATGACTGCTTGAAGGGCATCATTACACATGGATGACTGCCTAAGTGAGTTTTTCAACTGACTTCACTGAGCCTGAGATCAGGTCCTACAGGGATGGAATCTAATTTAATTACAGACAGATCAGTGAGTTTTTAAGTGAATGTTTAAAGATATGCTCTCTTAGGCTCTATGCTGCCATGCTCATACTCATAGTTTGTTTTTGTTGCATCTTACTGTTTTTGACAGAAAATATTATGGCAGAATTTAAAAAATATTTTCCAAGGGGTCCCCTAAAAATACTGTTTCCAAATGTATGCAATGTTTGAATGACCAACTTACAGAAAAATATACTCTTTCACCATTTTATTTTTTTCATTCTCTCTTATTGTTCAATTCATTTCACTCTAAATCTGCTTCAGACAAACCTCACCTTGATTCACCTGGTTTTAATGTTGTAGCCTGGTTACATGTTGTAACTTGCCAGGCCGAATTCTTTACACTGGTGCTAGTTTAATGGGTGGCCTTATCTTGTGGTGTTGGAGCAGTCTATCAGCAGTAATGTCACAGGAGAGTAACTGTGCCACTGGGTATCTGTCAGTGATATCTGTCATCCAAGTATATCCATGTTTCTACACTGAAGGCATATATGTTCATTGTTGAAGACTGTTAGTCACTGCCTATTCATCTTCATACTAGTGACGACAAACAGCTGTTAATTTTAGCTGGGTACTTATATTCCATTCATATGCCCATATACCCTTTTATTAATGAAGTTACAATTTAAGAGCTTTGGAAGACAAGAAAAATGATGCACGTATGCATGATTACACTGCAAGAGTTGCAACTTTTTGTTGTTATGAATCACAACAGAATGTATTTAAGGTTCTTTGATCTCTTCACCTTTTTGTGCTCAGGTTCACCAGTTTAGTCTACTGTCCTGGACAAGCCATATCCTCAAGTAAATCAGAAGTATCCAAACATCAAACATTTTTGCTTTTCCCAATCTCATCTCTACTTGAGGACTGATGAGGTGAGTGATTAGGTTGATATGAAAGAAAAAAAGATAGCTGATTAGTTCATCATCAACAACTTTACAGTGTTCTTTTCCATCTCTTCAAATGCACAGCTCCTAGGAAAGGTCTGATGTTTCCTCTTGCATTCTACCGAGAGCTTCAGGAACACACAGACATTTTGTAGAAGTGCAAACCAATGAAATGAGAGTGAAAATGGCTTCTGGCACTTTCATAGACAACTTGCAGCAAGACTAGAATGAGAACTATCTCTCCAAGATAGTAGCCTGGTGTTGTACTTGCTGATCAACATTGGTCAAGACACAGGGAGTACCCAATCGATTGCATCTCCTGTCTATAATAATAATAATAATAATAATAACAATAATAATAGGGGGGGAAAGGCTTGGTAGATGTCTCTGACTGCCAGTACCCCAAAGATATATACAAATAGTAAGTTCCCTAGTTAGTCCTGCAGCTGTTCAGTTTTTCTCCCTTTATCTTTTCTTCCAAAAAAGCAGGAATGTTGTCATTCTGTACAACAGACACCTCCAGAGCTTTGACACTGAACTTCCATTTAATGCCTCCCTTTGTTTTGCCACTAACGTTTTCAAATGCGTGAGACTTCTGTGGGTTCAGTGCGCAATGAAATTCTGCCACCCAACACATAGCGGAGAAAGAACAGAATTTACCCTGTAGTCAATTCCTGACTATATTTCATTGTCCCTTCAGATAGCATTATATTCTTTTTCTGTTGTATCCGTATTGTCAAGAGCGATAAACTAAAGGCTTCCTTTTGAAAGATCTGTTTCCCAAGCCTCCTTTCAGATCTGATTGTACCATTTTTATCACTGATGAGATATGTAAACACTCTTCACTCTAGTGGAGTGGTTTATTTTTAATAAAACAATCATTTCCCAAATTTTCAATAATTTTCTTCTCTTATCTAGATCTTCCTTTTTGTTTCTCTTTTTCTTTTCTGAGCTCAAATATTCAATCCAATTAAATTATCATCTTTATCTAACATTTACCATTAAGAATCTTACTGTTTAATACATGCACTCTTCTCTTTCTTCTGTCCACTACTTAGTTTCTTTCTCAACTGTTTGTACCTTGAGAGAGATACATATTTCATCAAAAGATCCAATAACAGATTAGACACGTATCCCTCCTACCTTCAAAGATCATGCCTCTCCCCCTCTTAATTTAGTGAGGGTTGCGGCCTTCAGCCAGATTCCACTGAAGACAATGAAAAGATAAGTTCTGTCTTTAAAAGAGGCTCTTGACAAGCACCCACAGCCAATCCAGGGCATCATTTTCGTAACTGGAGAAGGACCCTGATCTTCAAGCTCTCAGTCTGATGCGGTCATGTGGTGAATATCCATTTAAACTATTTCTTTAAAGAAATTGAGATAAAAAAGCTCTGAATATCATGTGACAGAATATAACATATCACAGCAATAAATCAAATGCTCGAACTGTGATCATAGATATTATCTCCTATTACCTGCAAGGAAAATACAAGCCAGATATCCTATTTTGTAACCAGAATGTCTCTAGTGGCTTTGCAGCTTTCTAATGAATATCAGCTTAAAATAAGTTCATCTCCTTAGAGATCTGCTTCTGTGAAGGCAATATTCCCAAAGAAAACCTGTGACTGCTAAGTAACCTTTGTTATATTCACATGGCAATGATCTATTGGCCTAGGTAACATGTTCACTTTGTATAATTCTCAGTAAAAGGTGTTTTTTTTTTCCTGGGAGGTTTTACAAAAATCATTCTTTAAAATATTGGTGTGTTACTAATTCTCTTTCGTGAGTGATTAACAAAAAAACATTGCTACTGTGGAGAATAAATGTTGTTAAAATGACAGCAACCAGGACTTGATTTGAAAAACAGTAGAAGAAAGGCAGAAGACTATGAGGGATATATATAAAATTAATACTTCTCTAAACAATCTACTAAAATGGCATAAAAAATTAAACATTTTGCATATGAAAAATGAGTTTTTATCACTTGTATGCACTTTGCACCAGTTTGTATTGAAGAATACTACTAGGCTCATGATGCAATTTTTATTGCATGCCATGAAAGCTGTTAAAAATTTATCACATAGTACCTTATGCTAAATCAATCAAATGAAATGCAAATCCATTATTTTACTACACCTTGGTGTGGCAGCTACAAAGCAGTAATGGGAAACTTTTTCAGCAACCAATTCGTATGCAGGATAATTACAACGTTTAATACTTTAGTTTGGGCATATTTGTTACTTACCTCATTATCCTCCTCTAAACCTAGATCATCACATTTAATGATATTTCAAATGTCCTCCATCCATGCTGAAAAGTTTTAAGCAACACTCTTGCTCTTGCTCTTTCTGTACCTCTGGATTCTGTTGTTTGATTAGTGGATGCCCTGTCCTCGTTTAAATATGCTAAAACACTCACCTCTTCTGATTAGCAGAGTCTGCCATGCAAAGCCTTTGTGTTGCACTTTCTACTGATTTGTACTGTATTACGCTGAGATCCAAGTATGTGTCTGCTCTTTTCGATTGAAGTCATTTATCTTTGACGGTCAGCCTCACATGTGCACTTGGTGTCAAGTGTTGGAGAGCAAAGCAGGCACAGAAATGCCTCTTCTCCTTACTCTTAATTTTTGCACTGAAGGGAATGTGGATTCAACGCCTAGCGATTGCCTTTCAAGTCAGCAGCAGAACCACAGATAATTACCAGAGTTTGGATTTGAAAACACTGTACCAGACAAAAGGCTTCTTGACAAGTCTGCCTCTAGGGGATGGGAAAACCTAGTAGGATGAAAATCGTAGTGGCCTGGTACAACGAGCCACAGTAGTATACAACTAGCTCTTGGGTCAAGGTCCCACAGCAGTTTCAAGATATTTTGCTACCATTTCCAGAGTAGGGGAAGATGGAATAAGTGTCTTGCTGAGCAGGTGTCTCTTTGTCTTCCTATATAAGTATTTCTTTGGGTTTGGCATAAAACAGAAGGGCTTCCTGGTTTCTCTTCTGCTAATTTATCTTCCAGTTCTACAGATTTCAGTGCAAACAAAAGACCCATCAGGAGGAACTATATAAACATGATCATTCTGAAGAATGAAGGGAAAAGACAGTGTGCTAATAACAACAACAACAAAAAAAAAACCAGGACCTATATCTTCAGGTCTTTTCTACATGTTGAAAATCTAAGAGCTATCAAGTGCTGAGCTGTGACAGATGGGCTGAAATCATTGAGATGGCTCTGAAACTTTATTATAAGCATCCTTAGTGCCAGCTCTGGGCCAAACCAGCTTGATGGGTCAAACTTGAATATGATACAGCTACACTTTTATCTAGCAACCGTTGCTTGCTTTGGTCGAGAATTTGAGGAAATGTTAGCCCTCAGAGGGACACAAGACATAGAGCAAATACTACTGATTTGAGTTGCACTGTTTTCTCTGAGGACAGAAGCTACAGACTGTAAAGCTCTTATTAAGTATTCACCTATATGTTGTTTCAAATCCCTTCATTGCATTGGAAGCATAAGCGTAGACAGCACATTGGACTTATCCATATGAAAGGCACACTGTCTCCAAAGCATGTGGGTCCCAAACTCCAAATATATCTCATCAGCTCCAATATAGCAAGGCTAGGAAAGTTCTCTTTTCCTCTGGGGTGCAAGGGTGATACAACCGGATGTGCACAGTTTCGTATCTCACAGAATTTATCATAAACACTTTTTTTTTCCCCAAAAATCTAGGTGATGTGATAGAATAAAACCCTCTTCAGCTTCAGTCCTTCCATCTTCTTCTCTCCTCTCCGAATACCGAAGTTCCTGTCTTAATAGAGAGTTAACTAGAGGCAAATAGCAAGGGAGGCAAAAGGGCATCCCCAGGTCACTGATTATTCTATGAGAAATGCAGTGCATATTGGGGAACTATTCTCAGAGGAGAATGCTGAGTTCCCATGAAGCGAAAGGTACTTTTCAGTTGGAAAATGCTGGCAATCCTAGAATCCATGTTTTTCCATCTCTTGATGAAGATATGATTTTTCAAAGTACAAAAACAACTAGAAAAGAGAAACCCAAAAAAAACCCCTTTTCCCCGCATTAAGAAAGTCTGATGAAAACTGTTCTTTCATCTAGTATTTGATACTCAAATGCACTTTCCCATTCACAGTTGGATGTAGATTTTTTTTAAGTTCAGCCCTAATTTATTTATCTTAAAGCAGGCAATGTACTGTAATTTTACAATAAAGGACTCCCAATCAAAGCTTACCTTATCCAGAGGTAATTAATACAAAGATTGTTGAATTAAAGATGTGAGTCTTGACACTTTGGCGGGGGGTAAGGGACATGGTCTCAAAGGCCCAAATTATGCCTGAAACAGACCAATTAACACCATGTATCTTCTTTTATGTTAACTTCAATTAAGGTTTCTTAAAATTTTTAAAGTTATTTTCTTCTTTACAATCTCAGAATGTCAGAAATGTACATCAAAGAAAAATGCTTCAGTGTGAACACCATAGGTAATGCTCATTTGCACACAAATCTGCATATTGCAAAGGAGTTCAGAGCTCATTTTGCATGAATTATTGCCGGATGTGAGTCAATGAATTAAACAGCTAAAAAATAACCACAGAAGTGATGATATGCTGCACCTACTTATGTTGACATAATGAATTTCCCAAAGAAAAAAAAAAAAAACACATCAGAATTTCAGTTAAGTTACAGTGGAAATAAGGAGATGATTTTAACAGCAATGAGAGGCAGGTCTGTGTATTTTACAATATTTTTCAAGATCACTTTGCTAATCATGATTCAATAATCCTATATTGGGATAGGATATTCTTTTTTTCTACCAGATGAAACAGAACTGGATGAAATTTCACTCTCTCATCTTTTTGGTTTTGACAGTAAATCCATTGGGTTTTTTTTTTCAGTATTATATACAGTGAGTCATCTGCAGCTTTTATTCTGCAGTCACATGTCTATAAGATCAGTTTGTCATCGTACAATTCCTCTTGCAAGATATCATTTCTTCATTTGCCAATAATTTGCCAGAACCTTGCACTGATGCAAGAAATATATTCCTGAAAATGACACAGTAAAAAGGAATGTAGGATAACAAGACTGGTGCAGAAATATTTGACTAAGGAAAGAGTTAATTCTTTAAAGACTTGCATTTTAATCACCCCAAAATAAGGACCAAATAAAAAAGCACAAATCCAAAGATTTGTGATGCAAAGCCTTGTTTTCTCTGTCAAATCTATCCCTTCTAGAACCTGTATGTGGTTCCTACTGGCTCCAGTGTGTCCACTCGTAATCAGAACAGGCTGCAAACAATGGGGTCCTCTGCTGGGGCCCTTTCTTTCTTTCCTTTGCAAATTCTCCACACATGGGGCAAGATTTTTCTGAGCTTGTACCCTCTTTGTAGTTTCTTTGACTGATTGCTTTATGAATATATTTGGGTTTAAGTATATTTTCTACCAATATTCATAACGAGTGTACCACAGGGCTTTCAGCATTTAGAATTCAAAACTCAAATTGTGTGAGCGCTTTTATATTTCACTTGCAACCTTTCTTCTCTCCTCATCAGATGACATCCCTTTTATAAAAAGAATGGTAGATGGAGAAGTCCGAAGTTGACTGAATTTTTCAAAAAAAGAATGGCACTTTAAGGAAAAAGTGATAATTAGGATTACAGAAATTCTGATTGCATATAAGGGGAAAATGTTTTACAGTGAGGGTGGTTATGGATGGGAACAAGCTACACAGAGAGGCTGTGGAATTTGTCAGTCCTTGGAGATGTTAAAAACGCAACAGGAAAGGCCCTGAGCAGTTTCATCTATCTTGGAAGTTAGGCCTGCTTTTGAGCAGATGGTTGACCAGAGGTCCCTTTTGCCCTAGGTCTATCCATGGTTCTACTCTGTGGTTCTGTGACTTCAATATTATTGGAAGAAAAATGGGAAAAAAATGGATTGGGCCAGCAGCTTGATGTATATATTTTCCTGCATATTCTTTCTGCTCTCCTAATAGCTGCAGCACTCACTACAATGTTTAAGCCAGTGACAACCCAGAATGTATGCCCGGGAGCAGAATAGGGTGTTTTTGCTAACTGACATGTGAGTAGCAAGTCTATTGTGGGTTGCACTTTCTATAGTTTATTACATTTATTATAGTAATTATAGCTGCTTCTCCTTTACACAGCTTAAGGAGAAGTGGAGCATGACCCCAGCTTCCACTGCGTTAAAAATGGCTTAATCATTCCCAAACACCACAGGAACAAGTAATAGTTAAGGTCAAATGTGGGTTTTATATGTGCTTTACTTTCTAAAGGCCCCTCAAGAGTTTGTAAGTTATAGCAATTTTTACACCTGTGTTAACTCCATCTTTTTTATTTATTTTTGTGATTTTGTGATCACGAAGAAAAAAAAAAAAGGGAGGAAGAAGAAAGAAAAAGGCAGCTCAGCTCAGACTTTAAGGGCTCAAATTCCATCTGTTTTAGCTCTTTTTTTTTTTTTCATGAGATGTCAGTATTTTTCTAGAGACCAACTGTGATAAAACTTATCTTTGATCAACAATTCTGAAAACACTGGCCCTTGGCCAGATCGGGCTTTGTTCAATAGTCTCCACTTTTTCATGAAATCTGCCATGAACCTCTAAAGAATTGCGAATTTGAATGGAGGGGAACCATCCTGTCAGAGAAATAGGCACATCCTACTATCCTTGCTACCTACTCCCTTTTCTAAAATCCATCACAGAGCCTCCTCCTTTTGAGAATCTCAAATATCGCTCATTGCAATGAAAGAAAACTCTGTTTGACTAAGAGTGAATTTTGGCTGCAATAGAGGAGACATTCTAAATGTTTTTGGATTTAAACCACAACAGTTCTGACTGTCATATAGATGTGTTGTTCCTCAGCTGCAGACTGAGAATGACAGCGAGGCTGTGGTAGCTGACATTTAGCCAGCTGATGGGTTTGTACCACCATGTCAGGGTTTTCAGTGAGAAGTCTGTGTACAGTCACTAAGCTGCAAAGCATGCGGGTAAATATCTGTAAGATATTTTGGGATTGACACTGGTCTCTTGCACAGAAAAAAAAAAAAAAAAAAAAAAAAAAAAGCTTGGAATCAGTGGTTGAAAAACTACCATTACTGTAAAGAGAAGGGGATGCTAGTTTAGCACCTTTTCTGAAAAAGAGAATATCTGCTAAGTCTTACTGTTTTACCACAGTAATGCTAAATGAGTCTATTTTTTGCTAATTTAGGCTCCAGGTAAATAAAGGAGCTACAGGAAAGGAAAAACATTGTACCCTTGCTCTAAAGGGGTGGTAAATAGTAGATATGAACCATGCTACCACCTCTGCAAATAGGCCTGAGAGAAGAGCACAGGATAAGCAGAGCAATCTCACACTGTGTTGGATCAGGGCAGGGTGGTAGAGGAAGGGCTTGCTAATAGTTAACAGTGAATATTAATTTAGTGACAGATTATTAAAGCTATTTAAGCACCTAACCTCCCATTAAAAATATGCCATGGGGCACCTGAATCAGTCTATTCAAACCTCAGGAAAAAGAAAAATGAATGCTTTAATTTACAGCCAACCCCTTATAAACAGAATTGCAGAATTCAGTCTGCAAACATCATCATGAACTAAAACCTACACAATTCTCACAGTTATTACTATTAGGCCAAGTAATCATCTCCAAGGGTAAATGATGGAAATACTGTTGCTTGAGTTATTTAAAGCTAGATTGGACAATTCCCTGGAGAATGTTTTTGGGGGAGAAAGTGGTGACTTTGTTAAGATTAAACTGAAGCTATAAATAGGAAGACATTAATGTAATGCAGCATTACTGAAACAGCAATGCTGTTTTATGTTTTTTTTATAATCTGAAACTAGGGAAATACTGCCTTCCCACAGCAGCCTCCACCATCCCAATTGCTCCTATTACACTGACCATTAATAACACCCTGTGGCTTTTCATTCATTTTGCAATGCTGTAGCTTTTATTTTTCTTCC
>NW_010583631.1:942951-955578 GCF_000705375.1 Tinamus guttatus
GCCTCTCCTGTGAGCCTGTGTGTGGCTTTTGATGCCATGGTTTACAACCCACATACATTTGGTTGATCTAGTATGGGGTGGAGTAATATGGTGGGAAAAAGAGCAGCCTATCAGCTCTGTGCTGTCCCTCCTGAATTAGGAATGTCAAAGACAGAGGTTCAGGTCCCTGCAGTGAGGACAAGATAAGGATGTGTTATCCAGTCCTTTTAAAGGCAGTATTTCAATCCATACGTTCGTCAGCTTTGAAAAATGTCATATTTTCTTCTGGATGGCAGTGATGAATGGCAACAAATACGTTGCTTCCAGTAGGTGGTCAGGTGAGTTTAGGAATTAACAAAAGTAAGACTCAACAATTTTATTTAAGATTATTTTATTTGCCAGATTTTTTTTTGCTTATTTTAAGAAGAATTAAAATGCCTTTTTGAGCTCAATCCAGAGTCAGTGAGGATTTCTGTTTCTGACCTGTAGCATCATTACAGGCACCTACATGGAGTACAGTTCATCATTCAAACAAATCTTTTATTCAGATTCTTTCTTCAAATTGAGCTTATATATTTATCAACATCAGCTGGAGTGGTGTATAACAGCATCTCTGTGATCCATATGTCTCATTCTGAGATGTAACATCCAGCACTATGGGATATTCAGTCTATTCTGACCCACTTGCACACTTGCCTTGTTAGGAACACGTGGCTCCCATCTCAACCAGCTTCTAACATCCCTTCAAAAAGTCCTTGGAATGAGAGCTTATTTTTCCCTCCTAGACTTTAGAGTGTAGGTTTAAGATGAAGCTGAGGAAGATGTTCCATATCACATTACAGGCA
Source organism: Tinamus guttatus (assembly GCF_000705375.1). Next base: position 943,776 of record NW_010583631.1, read on the forward strand.
TTAGCTAGGCATATTAGATAACACATAGGCATTACAGCTGGGCAAATAGGTTCAGTAAGCTTGCTCGTGTATACGCACATGTGCACACACACACACACACACAGACTTAAAATGACACATTTCTGTTGCATTTAAACATTCTGAAAACATTCTGAGGACCTAATTCCCATCCTGTTCTTTCCCAGCTTTCTTGTGCCACTGCTCTGATTGTCTCATTTCCCTGCAGGAATAATGGGGGAGCTGTGTGGACAGGTATGTGAAATATCTACAGGAGCGGTATCAAAAATAAAAAAACACTGTTCAGGAAAATAAATAATGGTATCACATCCACTCTCCCCATGAATGTACAAGAGGACACATTGTGAAACATGTCAAACTGTCTACAAGTTCTTGTCTCAGCTCTCACTGTATGCAAGTCCCCACTGCTTCCTACTGAATACTAGTCCTGTTGAACAGTAAGAAATATTTTTGGTACAGTGGCGTTCCAGAAAGCACGAACCATGCTCAGACCCCTCTTCTACTGCAGTCATCGTCTTTCTTCATCTATCTGGGCAAGGGTGTTTTATTGTGGGTTCATAGAGAAGAAAACACCAGCACTTCTAGCACTGCTACAAGTAAAGAGATTTCGGCCAACCCCTTCCCACCACTTCTGTGTGTGGCCTTTGACTTTAAAATACTTTTCTTCCACTGCATGTGTTTTAAGCCAGATATTTAAGTTGCACATTTTCAAAGAAAAAAAAATGTTCGAAATATTGAGCCTGCAGCACAAGGAAATTTTAGCATGCACAATGCTATGGAAATGGTCTCTGCCCAGCTTCAGCCACTTGCTGACACTGTGCACAGAGCTGCTGGTGACATCTCTTCAGCAAACTAGTTACAACCACAAGGAAACCAGGTAAGCACATTGCAGAGAAGAAATATGGACCTTTCTATTTCTCCATTGTAAACAAACAAACAAACAAACAAAACCCCAGCAACTTTTAAAATACAAATGCTTATGTTTCAGATCTCCTTAGTCTCATACACGAGCCAAGCGCTTTCAGTAGCGGTAACTCAATTTTAAGTTTAAGAATGCCCAGAGCTCTCCCTCCCCTGACCTGCGCATACAGGCATGCCGCAAGGTATTCACCGAGTCTCACCTGCTCAACCTATTTTAAAATCAATGCAAAGGCAAACGGAATGCAGGCTACAGTTACTGTCCACATTAACTGCTTCTTGTTGAAGACAAAATTAGCAGAAAGGCATTGGCAAACTGATCTTCTCTGAGATGGAGAAATGCCTATTCTGATTGCTTTTATTTCAAGTGATTTATTTGAAAGATCTCTCACTTCAGTCAATACAGATCCCTAGAAGAAATCAAATTCAGTGTATGGGAATAGAAAATCAGTGAGTCCACTTATGCCACAGCTTGGTCTTGACCACTGATTTTTTTTTTCTTTTTCATTCTTCTTTATGGGCACTTATGAATTATTTTCCATATTTCTAATTAGATAAATATGCCCTGTAGATATTTTCAGAGGTGTGTCTTCTGCCAGGACAATAATATGAGAAAAAATAAATGCATTGCTGTCATGCTACAAACATTAAGACTCACAAGAGCTTGTTTTGCCAAGGTTAATTTGTGTCAACATTCAGAGTCCATGTTATGCAAGGAGTGAATAGAAACTTGCCTTGCAGCTCACTGCCTTTGTCAACACTGTATGATTTGACAAATTTTAAATATAACCATTGCAAAGCAGAAGTAAATATCTGAAAGACCACATTAGAAAATGGAAACTCTTCCAGGAGGCTGCCTAGCCAGTTTGCTGTGCTGCTAACTCTCATTCCTCTCAGAAGATTTTAACCTGGTGCTTCTCAGAGATTTGCCATTCTTCATCCCACAATTCACTCACAAACCTGAAGTCATAAAACTGTAAAAATGTTGGGCTTTATTTTTTAGGTGTTTCGGTGTTTCAGGTTTAGATTCCTTTCCCCTTCTTTTTTTCTTTTATGATAAAACCTCTGTGATTAGCGGCTCTTGTGACAGAGAGCAGTGCACAGCCTAGAAATAAATGTCAACTATGAATAGAAGTGTAGTTGTTGAGTAAGTCCTAAAAGCCATTGGCCTTTGAAACAATGTGTTTTCTAAAGAAGATGTGTCAGAAAGTCAGCGATGACTGCCCAGTCACAGTTATAACCCCACAGATGCCTCTGTCATTCTAGCTCATCCTACTCGTTGCATTAAGTCTCTTCTCAAAACGCTTTGGCTAAAATAATGCAGTTAAGAAAGAGGCGAAAGGGATTTTTAAAAAACTCCTTATTATTTACTGTTATTTTATATTAGAGTTAATGCTTTTTCAGAGAGCAAGACAGAAGGAGAAGCAGGAAGGTGAATACCGGGAATATCACTACTTTACCAAGAAACCCAAAGTTCAGATTAAATATTCCCTTTTAATCTCTTTGAGAAACATGTGATGAAGAACATACTCATCATTCAGGCTAGCTTAAAAACGAAAGGATACATTCAGTGTACCTCTCCTAGAGTTTGCCAGTCTTCCCTTGGGGAGATGAATATTTCTAACGCAGTTAGAGTAAAGAGGCATCATTCGCTACTTCTTCCCTTCTCATGCAAACCCTGACACCGATGAGAAGTTCTGCAGGACAACATGCAGGGCAGATAACTAACTGACATGCAGGCAGCAGAGTACTCTGGAGCTGAGGAAGAGCTTCTCAAATGAGTTTCATCTGAGTAATTAATCAGGAATCTTTATTTCTTGCAAGTTGTTCTTCTGGCACCTGCTGAGGATTTGTGGACAATACTTTTACCCTCCAAGATAATAGGATTTGGGAGATTAAAAAAATAAATAAAGAAAGAAGTAAACCAAACCATTTTACTCTTGCCTGAAGGCCAGTGGACTCTGAGTGGATTCTGGCAAAATAAGCCCAACAAGCTGCTAGTGCACAGAACAAGTTCAGGATTATAATATATTAAAATGCTGATTTAGGTATTGTATCAGTAGATTCTACTGTCATCTAGTGGCAACTACGTAACTTGCATGCCAAAATATTTGGGACCAGTCTGCATACTGCAGATATCTATCAAGGAATTTTCTCTTGACCATTTTTAAAAATAGCCAAACGGCTAAAGATGCTTTCAAGGGATATCACTATATTAATGCAAGAAGCAAACATGCATGATGGATTTGATCCTCCTGCACACCTTGAAAATAATTTTTAAAGAGGACTAACTGGGGATATTTTTGTTTTGTTTTTGTAGAGGCTTTTACTGAGAGATTTCTGATGTAAGACTGCAAAAGGCTAAATCTTAAGATGGAAACAGATTTAGCTATAAAGTTAAATATCTGACTCTCCAAATGTTCATACAGCAGAAGTTAATGGAAGGGAAAGGATCATTAGATGAATATGAGTAGTGTAAGAGTAGCGTAACAATCCACAGACCTATTTAAGGGCCACAACCTTAAGAGTTCATCCCATGGTAACAGAAAACTACCCATAAAATATTTAGTTAGGGACTGTTAGAGTCCAACCGTTACAGGTAACAGCCAGACAGAAGAGAGTGCAACATCACAGAAATGTTTATTAAGCTAAAGTACTGATCAGACTGATGAGAAAAAGCCCAGATTTAAAGATCAAAGCATGAAATTCTTCCTCCCTTACTACACCTCCTTCTGCCCCCCAAAAAATCTGTATTGGATTTAAGAATACTGTAAGAAAATGCTGGATTCCTTTAAAGAAGTGAGTAGAATAGTGGTTTTCAGCCTTCTCATGTCACAAACCAAAGCACATAGGCTGAAGGATCTGGCTGTCTGCTATTTTTCTGAAGGTTGGTACAGATATGAAAGAGAGACAGGAAAGAAGTCCAAGAACATGGAGAAGGAAACCAGGAAAACAAAAAACAAGCAAACAAAAAGCAAGTAGGTTTAGCTAGAAAAAAAAAAAAAAGGACCCAACAAAAATACAGACAAGATCTACTGGGTCAGTTGCAGACTGAAGGCGGGTAGTGTGTCTTGCTCTGCAGTTCCTTCTGGTGTCCAGCAGTGGAGATGGGTACGACGCGGGGCAACAGAGGGAACACACTGCTGTGGCTGTGTTCCCTGCCCCACAACAGAGAGAGCTCTGCCTAGCAGCAAAACAAACCTTGCATATGCATATGCATATGCAAACCTTGCATTTGCACCCAGAAAGCAGCTGTGGTATCCAGTTAAACCCTCCCAATGGAAAAATAGATTTAATCTGCCCTTTTGGACTAAGAAAGGGCCTTGGGCCTTACAGCAAAATTCTGCCTGCAATGGTGAACAAGTGTGGGTATATCTTACCTATAGCAAGTCTGTGTAAGAGAAAATAGAAACAAAAAAGGTCTTCTAAGTCTCCTGCCCGAAGGCAGTCTTTCAGAAATGCTGCTGTTAATTTTTTAAAAAAGCAGATAGTTACATTGTTTTCCCTGAAATATTTTGTATTCTACTCCTTATACATCCCGATATTTTGTTTTGTGGATTGCTGTGGTGAGGACAGTGACATTTGTTGATTTGCTGGTCCTCACTGGACCTGTGTGGAAGTCCTGGTGGTAAAATCCTGCATTTTCCATCTCTCCCACCATCCAGTTCTCCAATGAATTACTCTTTTTTTGGCTGTACCAAGTAATTTTTTCTGCTTTTCACTTCTCATGAGGAAAGGCACTGTTCCCTAATCTATGTATACTTCTATTTTTTGTAATTTGCACAAATGAAATGATCTACAGGAAAGAACTCTTAGTAGTAAAAATATGCATATAACAAAGAACACATTTGTAACAGCATTAAAGAAACTTCAAAACTAAAAAGCATTTTGATTGCAGCAGGCCATTTAATATGCATACCCCTTGCTAAAATTAAGCTACATTAGCTAATCATTGAAGAAATAAGAGAAGCAATATCTCAGGGTGGATTAACAATACTGGCTCTGAAAGACAGTAGAGATCTGAAACACAGAGAATAACAAACAAGAGACCAACATACTTGGAATTAGCAAATGTTCAAAAGTCTGATAGTACTTCAACCTAGAGAAAAACACCTGGTCTTTTACATAGAAAGTCATCACCAAAAACAAACACCAAGACATAAAAATATTCATTTAACTGCAGTAATAATTTAGGACTAAAGAGAAGGATTGAAGCAAAAGAAGATGCAATTATTGTTTTACCCTGTTCTTTCTACATCTGTATTATCAGCACTTACTGATTACTGTTATCAACACTTAGTGCCACAAGGTGCATCAGCCTTGACCTAGTGACTCTTGTCCTAGGCACTGTGCAGAGAGAGCCAGCCCTTCCGTAGCTGCTGTTCATGAGACAGCAGATGGATGGAGACAAACCACAAGGACATAATAAGCAGGAGTTGCAGTCCTGCAGCTTGGGTAGCCCAACGCTGACAGTTTTATACTTTCTAGACCTTTCTCCATGCTTTGAAAACACTACTTAATCAAGGAAAATAAAATCCTTCGTGGCGATTAGATGGATGGTCTCCACTTCAAAGGTGGTAGAACAGTCTCATCCAAAATATTCTCTTGGATGAGATTTTGGATTACCAGTGATGGCAACTGCACTAATTATGGGGACCTGTGCTGAGTAAGCCTGTGTTGCCTCACTGTCCAGACCTGACACTCAGATACCAAAGCCTCTACAGTGCAAGAAGTCACTCGTGTGCACATACACCCCCTCCACATACTGCGCGCTGTCAAGCTTGTGGCACAGGAGAGGACTAACACAGGTCTGCCTGTTCTGTCCCTTCCTTGAACTAGTAAACAGGCCAGCTCTGCAAAATACCACTGTGCTACAAACTTATAACATAAGACACATTGCTAGATAGATTCCAGTTTTAACTACTGTAACAGGATAAGCACTATATTTCTGTGGACCAACTTAATGTTCCTTTTATACAAAAAAAAAGTCTGTTGACTACACATTGCATTTTTTTCATTATTTTTCATATAATGAACTCTTGATTATTAAGGGCAATGGGGGAGTTTGGAAAGAGAATAACACAGATAAAGCAAAAGCATGGATAATACAAAACAGATGTAAATTAGGCTGTAAGTAAATATATTTAACTTTGAAAAACAAAGTTAAAATGAAAAATGAGGTAGTAAACATAATGAAAATAAGGTGGAAAGGGGGAAGTGGTTAATCCACAGCTTAAATAATCTTCACACAGCTAATCAAAAGTTGACTAGTCATTTACACCTGTTTACACCTGCAGTAAGCTCAGTTTTGACCAAAATTTCCAGACTTGGAGCCATTTACACCTGTTTACACCTGCAATAAGCTCAGCTGTTGTTTTGACCAAAATTTCCAGACTTGGAGTTATATAGGCCTAGGATTGTAGAAACTAGGAAAAAAAAAGAGAAAAAGAAAAAGAAAAAAAAAGAGAGAGAGAGAGAGAGAGAAATCTGATCTGTCTCAGTCACAGAAATCCAGTCTCTCATGGATATAGAGGTTCTCAAATTGTAATTAGTGAAGGTGGAAATCATAAGACTGGTACCTAATGTTTTGCAGATCATGGATTCTAGCAGACCACATATCTCCCTCTCTGGAAGTGGAAACTAATGGAAAGCAGCTCCCACACTCTACACACATGCTGCACTTTCTTCCAAACATCCTCACTGATTGCTGAACTGAGACAAATGCCAGCCTGGCTAAGCAGTCATTTCTGGTGCACTTGTACAAAAATAAGAATTGTTTCCCTCACTCAAAATCTTTTAAAGAAAAAAATAGTTCTCCCATTGTGAATCTCAACATTAGCGACTCAATGACTTGACTATTTTCAAGACAAATGAAGTTAGAAAGCTTCCCATCTAGGGACACCTGCTTGCAAGAGTCATGACAAAGACAGTCCAATAGTATCAAAATTACATCTTCTGCTTGTTTCCTCCCTTCTGCTTGTTTTTGGTTTGGTTTGGTTTCGTTGGTTTTTTTTGTTTGTTTTTGTACCTGACACAAGATTCTTTCCTTCTGCTCTGTTTGGTCCAGAGTTTCCTACTCTCCTCCTGCCTTTGAGTGTTTTGTTTTGTTTTGTTTTGGTTGGGTTTTTTTTGTTTGTTTTTGTACCTGACACAAGATTCTTTCCTTCTGCTCTGTTTGGTCCAGAGCTTCCTTTTCTCTGCCTTGTGTAAAAGATACTTGTAGTCACCTATTTTTCAGCTTCTCTCCTGGGTCTTTGTAATGTTTATTCAAGCTTTTTCAGGTTATTTGTAACATGGGGGCAGTGATGATCCGTAGCTGGAAAGCCAGGAGTCATGCTCTGGTGGCAGTGTCCAGCGTTTGATGCATATACTGCACAAGTAGTCTTGACACAGTCAACTGAAAAGTGAGACAAGGGCAAGCAAATGCCAGTTACATACCACACCAAGCAAGAAACTTTGCCCTACCTCTTCACACTGCATATATCAGTTCCTTTGTCTTACTGGTGTTAGAGCAGTTACAGATGGGCTTTTGTGGCCTGCTTGCTTTAATAATGAAGTAAGAGCATGAAAATCAGAAAAAATATGGAGATTTTATGTCATTTTAAAAGCTGCTCTGAAAATATAATGTGTTAAAAAGAAAAAGACTTTATCTCCCATCCATACTCTGGTCCCCAATGCCCTCCTCAGAAAACAAGACCAAAGAGGAAATGACTTCAGAACACAGTGCTTATTTTCAATACTGATCAAGAAGGGCAGGGCAAATGTGCCATGGGACCAGTGAATCTGAGAGATGTTAGACTGGGAGGCCTGTGGTTGTCCTGCTACAAAACAAGGTCTTATTTCAATAACTCCTTCGGTTTCTAACAAAAGACTTTGCCTACTTTAAGAAGTTTTGGTAGTTCATAATTTCCCTTTTAATTCTGCCAGTTTACTTTAAAAGTCACCTCATTTACAAAGGTTATTAACCGAAAGTAAATAACAATGGAGTTTAAAGTATGAAATAGGAGAACAAGCAGGGCATTTTTCCACCCAGTCCAGAGTCAAACAGCCTAACCCCTGTCTAAATTTCCCAGCATCAGGATTCTTCTTGGCCACTGGGCATGAGGAGGGGCCTACAGCCAGCCAAAAGAGATAAGTAGCACTTAGCTGGCTGATTTGGCACAAAGCAGCACAAAATTAATGTGTCTGCAACTGTGTGCTTATATATCAGAACTTGTCTTCATTTTAGATAGCCCCTTAAAAGAATGAATGACCTTGAACAGAAATCCCTTAATTATGTGGAAATTACTAGTGGCACAGGTGAAAGAGAACCACAATGACATTAATGAAAATATCAGCCATATGTATTTAAAAGAGGCTTCATCAGTTTATGTGAGTGCATCATTTGTATCAGGAGTCTCAAAGGGTGATATGGTCAAGTCTTTTCAAGTTCCATTACTTTTAGGAAATGTGAGACCAAAAAAGTTCACCAATCAAATCATGCACATCAAATTGTTTCGTGGCTTCTCCCACTCTTTTAACCTGAATCCACACTATTGCATCTAGATCTGGAGGCTGTATCCAAAAAAAAGCTGTTGTGAGTCAAATATGCCAGATGTCATATGGCCAGTTCACGAGTCATGAGAGCTACAAGCTGCTGGAGGCTGGGACGCAAAATACCACAGTACCCTCATGCTGCTCTTATGCTTCTCCCTAAGGATCTGCTCCTGGCAGAGAGAGAACGCAGACTAAAATACGACACAAACTATATAGGTTCAGGCCCAGGGATGGTCTTAGCTGCCTTTTTTTTAGCAGTGACCATAAGCAGAGCCTTAGAGGAGAGTAAGGGCAAGCCAAGCATATGAGATTCTTCCCCTCAAGTTCTTCCTAGTGTTTTCAGTTCAGGGAAATCTTCAGCTTGATGTCAGTTTAGTAATCCCAAAGGATCTCTCTTTTGCGCACTTATCCAGTCTCCTCCCACTACTACTTATCCATCCATGTAATTTTTTTGTCTCTACTAGGTTGGCTAACCATTGTATGAAAAATCACCTCTTTCTGTTTCTTTTGACCTTCGCAATGGATTTAGATGGACCTGAAATCTGATTCAGTGTAACTGTTCTTATATTCTTAGGCAGATCCTTGGTCTGAGATCAAATCTGCAGCTCATACCTAATTTCACCATGAAATGCATGAAAAAGAGCTAGCTCCTTCAAAAAGTATGCTCAGCAGCCATCTGGTCCACAGTGTTATCTAAGCTAACTGAAATGTTGGAAGAAAGAGCATTGAAAGGGTTTGTATCTTGACTTTTCAGGAGAAGGTAGCTAAGACCCCAGGGAAACACTAGATTAGGTTTCCCAACCCTTATACTTCTGCTTTCTCACCACCTCAGTCATTCCTCTCCAAGGTGGAACGGGTATCACTTTTGTCTGTTACAGTATAAGAAGAGGAGTAACTCAGTAATATGTTAAGATTTAGGATACTAGTCCAGGAAGAAGGAAACATTCAAAATCTTCTTCAAACTTCCATATTTCTTGTCTTCCAGGATAGTGCTCCAGCCTCCCAGCAATAGATAATTTTGGTGAGGAAGCAATTTCAGTACTCAGTTCCTGCTCCGGCACCATGGTGGGGGAAACTCTAAAAAACTAATGCCTGCCTGATAACATACACAGCTGTTCCGGGCATTTTTCTCCCAAGGGAAGGAGAATCAACAGTTTACTCCCTTTTCCAAATGCTGCTTTTGTGCTTCTGTTGAACACCATGGGCAAGTGCTCCTATCACTAGCTATTGTGACATCTGCACCCCTATTACTTTTTAAAAGAAGTGGCTGTAGACTCCGTGGTTTGCAAGGGCTTGCATTCATCGCCTGTGGCTTTGGTCCTTGTTATTTATAGGAGGGGAAGTTCAGGTGTTCACTTGCCCACCCATAAATATCTGATGCCACTTGAGATGTCCCAGGGTATATGGCCTAGTCTCCAGCTGTCCCTGCAGAGATGACAGGTCTTCCACAGCATCTAAAGCATCAAAATTTCCACAGGAACTTAAGGAAAAATTTCTTAACAGTGAGGGTGACGAGGCACTGGAACAGGTTGCCAAGAGAGGTTGTGGAGTCTTCCTCTCTGGAGATCTTTAAAAACCACTTGGACACAGTCCTGTGCCACGTGCGATAGGTGACCCTGCGTGTGCAGGGGGGTTGGACTGGATGGCCTCTGAAGGTCCCTTCCAACCTTGAACCATTCTATGGTTCTATGATCTGATAATACTTTGCCCACCTTATGCAAATGTTTCAGTTATTCTTCTCAGATGTTTCAACTGCTACTAGAATGTCTTGCTGTTGTCCACTGAACTGAGTCCTCCAATCTCTGAGCCCTCTTACACGTCAGGGGAACTTCCTCCTTGAAGTTATAGTCTAATAAATTTCAGGACTTTAGCTAAATATATATGAAGACTGGATCTCAAAAATTTCTTACTAACCAAAGGTGGATTCTGCCTGTGAAGTTTCTTATCTTTCTTGATGTCCTGGAGTAGAAATTAAATTAATAAACTGTTATGCCTAGGGGAGCATATGCAAGAAACCCTCCAGAAACCACCATGAATTTGAGTTTGCTGTTCAGGATCTTTAAATGGATTTGCCCATACTTCAGAGTCTACAACTTGACCTGATCTTTCTGAGCAAGGGGAAGGTTATAAACTAGGCACATCTAGTCAAATAACATGTTGCACAGCCACCAAAAAAAAAAAAAAGTTTTCCCCTGAAAAATAGATAACAGATTTTCATTACATATAAAGTATCTGATACATTCAGCATATTTCCTTTATCATGAACCAATCCTGATTCCTACTGATGTAATCATTCTTCACAAGCATACTACAAACAGCTTGGACAAATAGGAAGTGGTTTGCTTGGATCATTTACTTTGAATACTTGATATCTTTGATTTTTACTGGGTGATATTTACCTTATGTCACTGACCACATGTTTATGCTGCTTGGCTAGATGATAACATTTAAAGAGAGAAAAATACAGAATACAGAATAATAACTCTTTCTCTTTACATTAATATTGCACTTATACACATGACTTCCATCCAAACTCACACATTAACAAAACCTTATGTTACTGAGAAACAACAAACGATACAGAAAAGGCACACAGACATTGTCAAATGAACACTGAGTACAATTAAATTTTTGCCAGGTCTTTATACTGCAGCATCCAGGCGGGTCCAGCCTGCACTACCACAGTGTCTATAAAAAAGCAGGGGATTGGTACATACAACTGAGATATTTAATAAAACACAGGGCAACAAAATGCTGAGAGCTCTTTTTTTTCCTTTTTTCTTTTTTTTTTCTTCTTCTTTTCCTTTAACTTAAAAAATACATTCATCTAGTATATTTCTGCAGAAATATTATTTAAGATTTTCTCTAAGTGCCTTTTTGAATAAGGGCCAAAGACCATAAAGTTGAGCACTCAGGAGTACAGAAATCAAATTAATAAGCTGTTATGCCTAGGGAAGCATAAGAGAAACCACCATATGATGACAAAAATAATACTTACATATGCATATACATATATAAGAATACATATGTGTGCATGTATGTATATATTTATAAGCTCGCTTTCGAAGGTGTATTACTCAGTACCTGTTATTCATGATAATTGTTTCTAGAAAAGTATATAATAGGGATCATAAAGAACTCCCACAGGACAAGTAATGAGGACCTCTGCTAATGCATAAATGTAATATGTAGTGAATATATAGTGAATATATAGTGAAGATGATAGTGAAAATGTCTGTTGTGTTTAATGACTGTGATGGCTCTATTTTTCCTTTTTTTTTTTTTTTTTTTTTTTTAATAAGTTTACCCTTTAATTTAAACCCGGCTCCGC
>NW_010583631.1:956019-981381 GCF_000705375.1 Tinamus guttatus
GGAGAGGAGAGGAGAGGAGAGGAGAGGAGAGGGTCAAATGTTTTTAAGAAAGTGAAATGTTTTACTTCACAAACATCAACATCTCAAGCTTTTACTAAACAAAAATGTGTTTTCAGAATGGCATATTTTGCTTACAAATTGACTTATACTTCTGAAATTACGCTTTAGAGACAGTTAAAAAACAGTTAAATAAATTAATCAAAATGAGTTGCTTCAAACAAGCTGATTTTTTTTTTTAATAAAAACCTTCAATTTAATTGCAATTTTTTTGAGGAAATAAATAGCTTCTTAGCTGTCTGGAGTTAGTTTAGTAGTGTGAAATGATTAGGAAGGACTTGTCGTCCTAAATTTGACTGCCAGTTTTGACAATATTTCCTCAATGACCTTGAGCACATCACTCTCTGTGCTTCACTTTCCTCATATATCTACTTGGATTTACTCAGATAGTATTGAGATCATCTTGTGTCAAGAATATTCATTTACCACCATGGATTGTCATTTACTTATGAGTTTATCTGTGACAAGACTGTCCTGTAATGTCATTGTCACCTTATTACCTGGGAAAGTAGAGCTTCAGGTGTATTTTTATCCTACTATGGATGATAGGAGTTTGGTTTGTGCAATTATTTCCATTCCACTAAGTAATTAAGTTAATTTTCTTGTTTATTTGCATGCATTTCTAAACTGTTCCAGCTCACACTTGCCCCCCAGTAGCATTCTTGCCAAAATAATTATACTGAACTGTGAAAAATATCTTTGTATTCATGGTGCGGGACATGATTTATTTTCTAACGGGGGAAGTTTTCTTTTGTGCCCAACGTCCTGTTCATTCATTTGTTTTCCTCCCAAGAAAACCAGATGAGTTCAACAACCCAGGTTTCAACGAGGAAAGTACCAGCCTGTTGTCATAGGCCGTGATCAGCAACCAAGGTGACTTACACTGGAGCAGATGCTTGTACGTCATTGGTGCTATGGGACCTCCTGGAAGATTTGCAGTATCAGTTAGTTTTTCAGGCTAGACCATCGAAAAAATGTCTGGGCACAGCAAGTTTCTAACTTTTATTTTATCTTTCTAGCCAGCTAGGTGGCATCTATTGCTACGTGTGAGATGAGGTGACAGGACATCCCTTGGCTGAGAGCAACGCTTCTCTGGGTAACTGGCTGCACACTCCAGTGTGCTGTGCTCAGCACTGCTGTAGGGTAGGAGGTAACACTACCTCCTGTGCAGTTTCTCAAACCGTGGTGGCATTTTCTAGCTGAAACCATCCAGTCTTTCACTAAAATAAATACATAAATAAACCAATTAAACTCTCCACATTTAATCTCCCTTTCTCCCCGAGCAGAAGAGCCAGCTCCAAAATGCCAAGTACACATCCCTCTCTCTGGGTATAGTCTCATCTGCATGAGCTGCTATGTATCTTACTGTCTTTCTTGGAGCACAAATGATCACAATAACACATCAAAAGCATGAGGGGGGAGGTTTCAGCTGGTGTGAATTCAATTAAGTTATGGCAACGAGGAAAGGGGCTGCCTCCTAGACCATGATCACACACAGAAGCACACAAACGCGAGGGAAAATTCAGGTTATCTGTGGGTTCTACAGTTCACAGTTTCACAGTTTCTGGTAGTTTAGCAACAAACAAAACTTACTTTTTACAAACTTCTTCAATATTAAGCACTATGACACATACGCCTTACAAGATGTTACTTGCTAAATAATGTGCATCTATGTTTCCTGACAAACTGTAAGGCAGTGAGTCAAGGTAATTCTCTCCATATCATACATAGACTTGAGATCCAGCCTATTCCATTTTGGACCTAGGAAGAGCATATTTTCTTTATAAACTTTTTGCAGTTTGGCTGAGGGATAATATTATCTTCATGTTTCTTACTCAAATCCAGCAATGACACTTCTCAGTCTCTTTAACAGAACTTCAGCATAGGTAAAGCATAAGCAAAAACACTTAACTCTTTTGCTGAATAGTAATGATCATCCACACAAAAATATTCCTTCATTCCTTGAATTCTCTCTGGAAAAGAGGTCAGAAGAAGCATGAATGTCCTTCTCAAGCCTGATCTATGTTTCTGTTATTAATTTTGCTATTACTACTACTTCCAGATTTTCCTGTTCCTTATTGAAACACGCGGAGAACATCTTCAGTCATTCCACTGCCTTAATGATATAACATATATACTTAACTCCATAAAAGATGTGCCTAGTACAAAAATCCACGTTTGACTAATAGTTGTTACATTTGTTAACGTACCTTTTAATACAGGGACCTGTTTCTGGAATAGGGAATACACCCACGTTTCCAAACTGATAATACATATTTTAACAGGGAATCATAATTTTTATGAGAGCTTTGTTTTCTGAGATTACATCCTGTGCAATAGCCATTGTAGATATAGATGTATAGCTCAATTCTTAGGCTTAGACTTCTGTTCCCGTTAAAATGTATGGCAAAGTTGTGGCTGAATTCTCTGTTAAATACTTGGAATCATCTTCCTTTCACTAGATACCATGGCCAACTTTTCCTTGAAATATTTAAACTGTGGTAGGGTTTTTATTTTCTTTTTTCTTCTTATTTATTTATTTATTTAGGATATTGCAGAAGACTAAAAATTTATTTGCTGCAGCACTTCTGCATCCCTTTAGCTGCACAGTATTTACATGTTTTGAGTTTGTCATTGCTAGATACTATCAAGTCTCTGTATGCTTGCTACAGAGCTTCTCTCTGTTTTCATATATATATTATATATATATTTAATTATATTTATATTTATTTTATATTTAATTATATAATTATATAAAAATATACACATATTATATATATATATAACACAATTTCTGTGTGATTTATAGAGATATTCTCTGTTCTGCACTAACATGTTCATTTCTTTATTGAGCTTGAGGAAGCATTGCTACGCCCATATTGGCTGGTTAGTAAAACCAAGCCAGAACGACTGTCAGGTGTTTGAAAGCCTGCACGTCTCTTCCATTTCACCAAGACGAGCACAGCGCTCTGCTATAAATGTAGGGTTTGATCTTATTCCCCTTAAAGTTAGAGGCAAAATTCCCATTGACTTTAACAGTGCAACACAGGATCATTACAAAACAGAGAGGGCACCTTTGTATTTCTTGTTGAATATAAAAAAGAAAAAGATGAATACCAAAGTCTTGGATCAAAAAGAAAACAAACATCTCTTACGGGTGTTTTAATAATTTTTATTCCTCAATAAAAAGAGTAAGGTCTGAAATTATTACTGTACACCTGTTTGAAATGAAAGCATATTTTTCTTCCTAGCTAGGCATTATATCATTCAATCTCTGAACACAGAGATGTAATATAAAGTAATAAAGAGGAAATACAACCTAAAGTAAGATTCAGACATATTAAATTCCTTAATGAAAACACAAGAGAAAAAGAGTGAGTAGGAAATATGGTTTGCTTTATTGAGAAAAATCCCTTTTCAAATGCTTAATCAATAATAAAGTTCATATTTCCTGACTTGAAATATTTTACACATTTATTTTTTGAGAAAATTATTAAATATCTTTAATGAATATAGATTGTCATTTTTCTTCAACATGGCCTGACAGCATCCTGGATAGATTGTTCTGTTTAATCTGTTTCCTTTCTGCAATTGACTGTTCCAAGCAGCACATTTCATAATTTCATTTCAGGATCATTCTTGTCACTGAATTATATCCAGTAAATGTAAATATACATTTACAAATGGACCTGGGAAAAAGGAAATCCTATAGGATCATGCTGCCAGCAATTTGGAGATGAGTCAACTTAATACGGAGCATTTGTTACCACTTAACAAAGTATTTCATTTTCTTGCATTATGTGAGCAGATTCAGGCTATGCAAGTGTTGAAGTCAAACCTGCATTATTCCAGACTCCATATCCCATGAGCTTAATATACTATATACAGGTTATTAAATATCCAGAGTCCAGTGACTCGCACATAAAAACGTGGGGCTTCCATTAGTGTACGAGACTTTTCATCTATTTACTCCACTGACTTTTGCCTGAATACCTAACCTTTCTTACCCCCATGGGATTTTATACTTTCTGCTCACCACAGCCATTTTCCTCCCAGCAGAGGACTGCAATCACCCAGTACCAGCAAAGCACATAGCTGGTGTTAGACCCAAACCACTGCATGCAGTTCCCAAAGGGGAACAGAGGATGGGGCCAAGGCCCAGCAAATCTGAGATGCTTTGGAGCCTTCAGGCCGCTGGTAATCTTGTAGAGTGTGGATTCTGCAGCACAAGGACCTACACAGGCCATGGACAGGGAGCAGAAAATGCTCAGTGCCTGGGGAAGCTGTGATGGGAGTGGGGAGAGAAGGGCATCTACGGAGTGCTTCAATCCACCTGGGGCAGGAGAAGAGGAAAGGTTCAGGACTTCCAAGAGACAGGTACACCAAATACGTGCACAACAATGCAGAGCTGTGGGACATCCTACAGACAGGTCAGAACTAGGCCACACAAGCAAAACCAAAGAAGAACAGGAGGTTCATGGGGAGCCCATGCAGGTGGGGAACAGGGGTGTCCACTGGGGATGCAATGCAAAGCAGCACGAGCTGTGCTGGGAGACAAGGAGTACAGAAGGGGAAAGATGCAGGAGGCTCTCGGCAATGTTAAGATTTTAGCGTGTGGTTCTTAATATCAAGAAGCTCAGTTACTCCTAGGTTAGACCATTTCTTCTCTATTCGCTCTGTGATCTGACAGCAAGACAGCAACTAAGAACCTGCATATGTGTGAGCAATGATGTTCTGGAGAGCATGATGCATCCACAGTAAGTGCCCAGGGCTGGCAGACAAACAGAGAACCCGGGTCCTTCTTCAGCAGTGCCTCATTGCCAGGTGGGACACTCTCTTCCCCTCTTATAAACCCATAATAAAGGTCTATGAAAATAAGCATGGTCAAGCTGGAAATAAGCTGCCACACAAAATGCTTGCATCTCTCAATACTCTGATTTTTTTTTCTCATATTAAAAATATTGCATTTATTTTGCTCAGAGGAAGCAGAAGTTGCAAGAAAAATCAAAATTCTGTGACCTAATCTTCCTCATTTTCATTTTTAATTCCCCCAGCATGGGGCTCGAATAGCTCAGCTCCTTCACCCAGTGTCATGACAACCAGCAGATCCATCAGGTATCTGCATAGCCATTCTGCTTGTTACCTGAGGAAAAAATGTAAATATCAAGTACTCAAATTCTTTTAAAAACTATTAAATATAAATAAGTAATAAGATTTGACCTAGATAACTGAATGTATCACAACATGCCAATACATATTAAAAAAAAAAAAGTGTAAAGGCATTTCTATGTTTTATGGAAAATAAATAAAGCCACCATAATGAGGTTTATCAGTTGTACTATGTTTTAAGAGAACCACTCCTTAAACAAAATGCTTCCCAAATGATAAATATGAGTCAGGTATTAAAAACCTCAGGTACTACTTGTAGGCTGCAAACATAAACTTCTACGAACAGTGAAGTTAAAGCATGTAGGACAGATGTATTTTTATAAATAAGACACATCGTAAATTTGCATCGTTAGTATCTTCAAAGACAAATTTGTTTTATATTGCCCTTACATGCAAACTCTGGCTTTTGCACCTTATTGAAACCCAGACTGCACAGGTTAAATACCATAATCACTGTATGATACAAGCCATAGTTATGCACATTCAACCACACCCAGTTTGCCTTTTGCATGGAATGTACAAACACCAACCGTAAATCCATCTTTGCTCCTTGTCTTTATAAATTATGCTATCAGTTTCACAGATAACTTATTTAAATTTTCTAATGTTTTCCCTTAGAAGCACCATCTTTCTGGCAGCTGGCCTTTGTGAGAGAACATAAGATTCTCATTTAAAAATGAGAGAGAGATGTAAATCCAAGCATCACGCTGTCAAGTTGGCTCAAGGCTTTCACTTAATTAGCACATCCTTATCTCAACCAAATTTAAATGCATACGTTTTTGGAAAATGCAGAAAATAAAAAAGGTCTAGTATTTGGACCTTCTGACCCAGCTAAGATACAGCTTTAATGATGAAGGGTTTGGAGTTCTCTGATTGATTTTTTGCTTTATTCATTTTAATTTTCCATTTCTCTAACCAGTATTACCCCTTCTCTTCTCTCCAATATATCTGCAACTTCGTTCTCCAACACCTCTCCATTCTTCTTTCCACACACTGCTGAATTCCCAAAGCATTTACTCTGTGTTTGATTTTATTTTCTTCCTTTAAATGTCTCTCCAAACACTTAACTGCTTTTCCAGTTTCCCAGATAGCATCAAGAGATGTTTAAACATTAATGACTTGGCTTCCAGCTACTGATCAGCCATATAAATCTGTTCACACACCACAACTCTTTTTCTGAAAACTGGGTTCAGCTCTGCCCTAAACTCCAATACCAAATCTGTTTGAAATCAATTGACTTAAACCAGCATGCCACTAAAAGCACAGTTGTTGATGCAAAACCAGCACCTGCACGACCCTAATGTTCTGAGACATTTGAATCTGTCAGGAAGCCCAAAACAAATGAATTTCATTTGCAGCTGGCAGACAAATAAAATTAATTCGGGTGGAGGTTTCACTGTAAACTAATCACATTAGACTCACCACTGCCTTTCATCTTGTACCACATGCATTCATCTCTTGCTCAGGAACAGGAAGAGGAGGCTTCTTCCTCCTAGCAGAAGCCTCTGCCATCCGTGATCCAGACCATATGGGCCCCAGTGAAGATGCACAGCTTTGCCTTGAGGCGAGGGCCCGCAGAAGCTGCTGAAATCACTTTTTCTCTGCTTGGATAATGAGACCAAGGTAGACACAGAAATGCAGCAGTAAGAAGGGCTGTACGGAGATATAACTAAACTGCCTGTACATTTTGTCCTCTGTGGAATGTTTTATAATACACTACATTTGTATTCCTCTGCTTCATGACAGTCTTAGTGGAAAAAAAGCGGCATGTAACCAACATTTGAGAATACTTCTCAAGGATAATACTTTTCAGGGTCACCCCAATTATTTATTACTGGCACTCTTTTTTGAGGGGGGTGGTTTGCAGCTGTTGCAGGGAATCCCTTTCACTGAAGTATTCTTGGCTTCAGTTTTCAGCAGTAAGTCCATTAACTGGAACTGAGTATCAAAACTAGCAGGTATGCATAGCTGCACCAGAAAAATGTACATCGTCTAGTCACCTTCTGTATGGTATTTCATTTTTATTAAGTTTGAAAAGGGCATCTGAGCATAGAAAATTAACAGAAAAAATATATAAAGAAGCATCAAATAATGCCCTCCTAAACACTTTTCTTGGAAGAAGGAACCAGAAAAAAATTAACCCATCCAATATGACCCATATGGCCAAATATGAAATACACGTACAATTCTGTTAGGAGTAATGACTCAGAAGTGTGTTTTCAACAAAGGAGGAAGACTGACTAAATGATGCACATCCCTCGGGAACAAAACCAACCAGACTACTGCTCACAACAGAACCAGCAGATAAAACAGGAGAGAAAATGCAGAAGCCAAATGAGTAACAGGATAATAGTCTGAAATTGTGCAAATAAGCAGGGAATAATGAACAAAAGTGAACAAGGAAAATCAGAGATGTCAAGAGTAGAGTAATTACCACACACGCACAGATCCCAGTATGTGCCATTCCTGCAAATGCTGCATTTTGGAACCAGCTGGGCACTCTTTTTACTGAAAGTTCAGTAAAAGGAGCCTTGAAGAAGTATGTCCTTTGTATAAAAAGTGTGTGTATAGCAGGGGAAACAAGTATAAATTTCTGCCATCTTTAAAGATATAGACTGTGGCATCAAAAATTTTCTCGCCTCTCTATCTGTCCAGTGCTCTTTTTAAAAGCATTATATTCTAGCTCTCTTCATTTTCTGTGAACTCTTCCTCTGTCATTTTTACTGTCAAAGAATCAATACACAGTAACAGCATTATATAGATGGGGCTGTTAGCTCTGCAATAACTTCTAGGGACATAGACATATGGCTTATTAATATATCATACACCTCCTACTGGCTCTTTTCCCCTTTGCCCTCTACTCCACTTCCCAGGGACTCATGCTAAGATTGCCCAGCTCTGAGATGCCAAAATGCACATCCTTGTTTTGCTCCGATGGCTTGGCCAGGAAATAGTAGTCTTCTTTTCCTACAGATACAGAATCACTTTTGCTAAATATTACACTAACTTGTACAACGTCTTGGAACCACTGCTTGTGAAATGAGTCTATATGGAATAAATAATATACCTGCTTTAAAGTTCAACATCTAAAAACACTGTGGCAACAGAGTTTTGCAGCACTGAAAATGAAGGATTCCTGGTTTCTCACAGTTCCTTCTCCTAGCCCTGGAAGGACCCAACGCAATTTTTCAGTAACTATACAGCGTCACATTTACAGTTTTTCATTCTGTCTTACAGCATGGTGTAGTGAGGCAAAGGAGATGGCTGAATTTCCTTCTTCTATGATAAAACACATGGTCTGAGAAGGCAAAATTCAAACATTACTTAACTTTCACATAATACTATTTCACTAGAAAGAGTTTGAAATGATGGTTCCAAAGTATGGCCGTTCCTAGAACAAATGCCAACACAAGGGAAGCCAGCTCATGTCAGGCCCTTTCATCCAAGAACCACAAGCACCCGCCGCTCCTCACAACGGCCTGTTGTACACACTGTTCACAGACTTATTGCATAAACTGCATTTATTTCTGTTTGCCATGCTTATATATGAGCTTATATATATTCTTTAACAGTATCAAATATATATTCATTAACAGTATCAAAATTGAGATCATTTTTTCCACAGATGTTTATTAGCATCCAGGCAAACAAAACATGATTTTTAAGATGTGTTAAATAAAACACTCTATTTCATCTTTAGCTACCTTAATTTGGCCAAAGCATAGTCACATTTTCTAGATATGCATGGACCGCAAGGACAGAGGATCAGTCAGACTCATCACTATTGCAGAACAGTGAGAACAGATGCAGTGAACTTCCCAGCTGCCACCAGCAACAATAAACTACATAGAACAGTAATGAACCTTCCACACAAATATGGATTTTACTTTTGCTGAAATCTAGGCTTCTTGTTTCATGGTATTTTTACAGACTACACTTTGTGTGGATTGTACTATGGAAAACAGGCGTGATGCAAGAATATTTTTACACTCCTTTTTATAGTTAAACTATGAAATGATGCAAAGTGAAAGGAAAAAGAAATATTTCAGTAGACCACTGGGTTAGTACTGCAAGTCAGGAGACAAAAAGTAGTACAGACTCTGAGTTTGCAATATTCAAAGATCTTTTCTCTGCAGAGCCTTGGTTTTCATGTAGATATTCCGAATAAGGTATATTGCACTGTAAAAGACAGAGATGCCTTTATTTCCAGAAAAGTCTTTCATGAATGCTTCTACAAGACAGCTTTATGCACCTCTGACACATCATTTAGCTGATTTACCATAAATACATTGCTTCTTCAGCTACCTCCAAAACAACAGTAAAAACCAAAAGCACCGTCAATCGCAAGACTACATGTATGTTACGACCTCATAAGGAGATGAATCACTGAAGTTTCTGTTAGTCGAAGTGAAGGAAGCAATAGACCAATATAGCTAATTTTCTCTCTGCCCAGCTGATGCAAAATAACCATAAAACTTCTCATGATTTGGAAATTACTATACATTGTGACATACGGACAAAACATTACAGGAAAAGAAAGAGGCACATAACTTCTTATATGATAGATTATGATATGATAGAGTATGTATGTCATGCTTGCTTTTCAGAGAGATCCATCCAGTTTACTGCTTTTTATAGTGAGGAAAGGAGTGATTCCCCCTGCTTTGGATAGTTAAAATGAATTTACACACACTTTGCTTAATTTACAGGTGGAAATATACTTGCAAGTCATCTCTCGTTTGTTCATAACTATAAGCTTCACTGCAGAAATGGCAAGCCTAACATTCCTGGTAGATATTTAAGAATTTTGTAGTGCTGAGTGCTTGAGTGCTCAAACAAATATGACCTACAGACACTGCAGTTGCAGTAGTGCAGATAGAGTGGGCAGTCTCTGGCATGGTGGAGAAGCAGCACAAAAATCCTTTTCTCTCTTTTTTTTTTTTTTCCGAGTTCACACTGTTATCATTTCCCCAAAGACAGGACCAGGCGTGTACGAGCTAGACCCGCTCCTAAGATGTAGGCAGACAAGAGATATATACGTCCAAGCAATCCACCTTGGATCAACCAGTGCACGGCTGCTGTTGTCTCTGTGGGGACTTCCAACGCTTGTGCTCCTACAGACCATTCCCTGCACATGCGCCTGGGAGGAAGAATCCCTACAACAGGACAATTCCAAGGAGATTTCAGCTGCAGCAATGAGGAGAAGTTCTTTCTATTTTTCTCTACTTAGACAAACATTTCAGAAGAGTCCTCTCGCAACTGAGGTCAAGGTTGCAAGCGAGTTTAATATGGATTTTTACCAGTATTAAGAAGCCAAGACTCATGAGAAATTCTCTTCTGAAATAATATTCAACTAGAAGGCCTGTATCTAGGCAAGGATTAGTGTTTCACTCTCTTAATATAGCTAGAAGTATCCTGTCTAGTTTCTACACCACAAAGAGGAATGAGTACCACTATAACATCCTTTAGATCCTTTTTATCTTATTTATCTAAAAGAAATTAATTTGAAGCTTCCTAATTCATCCTCAGAGGAGTAGTCTAAGAAGTTCAATATTCACAGTTATGTATTTTTAGCAAAATACTTAAGATGATATCAGTAGCACACCAGCTGATGGGTGTTTTATGCCCTGTGCACATAAAAGCCCATTCAGCTAACTTTGTTTCAGCCTGTGGGGACTGTCGGAAGTGAGGCTTTAGTTGATGAACTGTGCAAAGTTACCACTAAGGAATCCCTGCATACATACTCTGAGCGATATAATTTTCATGTTCTTTCTTCAGCAGACAAAGCCAGTGGGCAGCATAGCCTCCAGAGACTATATTAAAAAGTTTCCAAGAGGCTTAATAGGCTTCTCTTTTCTTCCTCTCTCAGTAACTTGTCCACAGTAAGTCTTTGTACTTGACTGTGAACCCACCTGTATTGGTTTGGTCTACTTAGTTTAGGCTTTTTATCTTTTCGGATTGGCTGTACTGAGAGTCCTGAGAGGATGCTGTGAAAGTCCTATCTATCCTGTGCAGTATCACCAGCAGTTCAAAACTCAAGAGTTTTCATCCAGTACTTATTTTTTTTCCTTTCACTCTTTCCAACCAGAAATCTTCCTTCCAGTTAGGCAAAGCTGGCAAGTCTATCATCATTCCATTGTATAGATTTTCAGTTGAATTGTGACTCTGTAAATTACATTGATAATATATAAATATATAGCACAGATACATTATATATATATGTGTATTTCTGGTAAATAAAGTGTATAGTATAGCATATATAGTGGCATAAAGGTAAACACAGGTAATAACAAAAAGTTATTTTTGGTTCTCATCTGCCTATGAGGCAAAGAAGACAGAAGAGGATCTTTCTTTCTCTTCTTGGTAAGACCCAGACACCAAAAGAAATAATTACATAAGAAAATTCTGTGTCTACTGATCTATTTCTTTTTCCTAAGGAAGAATATTCTGTAATAAACTCATACAATCCTATTAAAACTTACGTAAACCAATTATATAATTGTGTTTATGCTTTTACATGTATTTTACCCTTCCAGATTGCAAGCTATTCTTTGCCTTCCGTATTGCATGCAGAGCAACCTCTTGGACAAATCCTGCTTGAGTAGTGGCTGGAGAATTTTTAACAAGTACTTATTAAAACATAAATGACTGAAGTATTTTAATAACTCCATGATACAACAGATAATGAAGAAAACAGGAAGAGCTCAGTAGGATCCACACTCCATCTGGGTTTGTCAGCTGTCTGTTTCTCTACGTAAAGTGATTAACACATTTGCAAAGGAGAATATATGCATACATGGAGGAAAACAAGTTCAGGATTTAACTATCAATATATACACACCACATTAGGCCATTTGTTGCTAATAAAACAGCTAATAAACAAGGCTTTGTGAGTTTACTTTTCATTAGAAAAGCTCAATAAACACAAATATTTACTATTCCTAATCTGCTCCCACCAAATAATCTCAACATCAACTTATTCTACCTGCTAAAAATTTACACGGTTATGAGTTAAAACAGATCACTCATTTCTTGCTTATGTTACAATAAGGGGTTCTGCAACTGAAAAAAAAAAAAAAAGGTTTTATTCTTATAAATAACAGGGACATAATCATATTTACGTTAAACTGTTTTCCCTTTAGTTTACTGTAGAGGTATAAAGATAGAGAAATTGTTAGGAGTTGTTACTCTGCAAATTTTTATGAAATGGAAGAAAAAAATCCATGGTTACACAATTCTGGTGGTTTCCACCTACTTTTACTCCACTTTCATTTTACCAAATAAAATTGTCTTCGACCCCATCTGCATCTCTTGTCCTACAAGAGCAACATCCTGATGGACACATCACTATGTTTTGCTGAGTTTTCTGACAGCTCTAGGTATTCGACATCTCACTTAGACTCTGATTCAACATATATCAAGATATTTCTTTCAATTAGAGTAGGTTTTACATCTGAATTCACTGGGCAGGCCCTTTTTCACCAAATGATCTTTTACACATGACAAATTTGCACAATAGCCTGTTTAGAAATCATGTTGTTGTCATGTGGGAGGAAAATCCCTTATATCGAAGGTGCACACAGTCGCGCACTGTAGGCTACAGTTAGTGAAGTCGGAGAGGACTCCTCCAGCAACAGCACAGCAACTGGAATGGATCCTTGGATCCACATCACAAAACCATCAGTGTTAGTTTCTGTGACTCTGTGATTGTAATTTGCACATTTAAACTTTACGCTGCTGCTCTAGAAGCAGCACAGCCACACAGGAAGAAACCTGGGTGCTGGAACAGCTCTGTGGAGGTTGGCTCATCCCCTGGGCTGCCATCCATGATGCAGAGTGGCAAAAAGTGCTCTGTCCCTTCAGCAGCTTACTCGTCTAGCTGCAATTTTGGCTCTAATGTGCCAGCCCAAGGCCTTGGACACAAGCACTGCCACATGGCCAGTGTGCTCTAGCAAAGCACACTGGCTCCCACTCTACCTCAGCAACATTTTCTCCACCGTGAAATACAATAGCCACGAGCTCACTACTGTGGTGCTGGGAACTTCTGACTTCTCAACACTTGATCTCATAATCCCAACAGTGAGTGGAAATAGGTTTTGATATTTTAAAAGTCTTTCCAAAAACAGTCATTTAAGTAGCTCTGTCCCTCACCAACACATTCCCTTTTCTTTGTCACAAAATAGTCATAAGGCTACTCTTTCAAACAAAATTTTACCATTAAAGTGATTTTCCTGCATTAAGCTACTACACCCATGTGCCTTTCAGTGCTGCCAGTTATGTCTTAGACATGCAAGCTAGTACCAGCCCCAACTCCTATTGATCCCCTCCACATTGACAGTCTTCAGCATCACGAGAGACACACAGGACAAATAATCTTTAGGCCTTTCATATAACACATTTTCTTGCTTGTTACATACACCTTCTGGCCTCTCTGCTCCTAAGGGATGCCTCTGCAGTGAAGAAAATGTTTCCTGTTTAATCTTGAATTTACTCCCTACAACGCAGCTGGTTTTTTTTCAATTCCCTTTCCCGGGTCTTAGGATTTAGTGACTAGATTTCTGCAGAAGAGCTGCCCCATAGAACTTTACTTCCAAACACTAAGGCCTAGTTTGCTTTGAAACATAAAATATATTTATTTTAGATTTATTTTGATAGTATTCAGGTATTCTTTTAATTTTTATAATCACTTGGTTTTATTTTTCTGCAGTGTATATATTTTCTTTGTTGCCATCATCCAAGCAGTTGTTTAGTGGTTAGCTATAAATTTGCATCTGTTTGATCTCAGCTGTCTTTCTGTCTAAAGAATTAATGGTACTTTTGATAATATATACTCCAAAGGTATATTGTTTTGAACAACTCTTTTGACCTACTTGTTTAGATAATGTTTGAGGTTTCTGTCAATGTGATTTCTCCTTACCATTTTTCTTCCATTCCTTTTACCAGAGGCTGATTTTCTTCTAAAAAACTATTGCATTTCTATTCAGTAAAACTCCCTTTAGTTTTAATTTTGTTAGGTTATTGAAGTCCCCAGATTCCATAAACATTAATTTTATATTCTGCTATATAGAAGAAAGTACAGTAGATTCAAACAGAACAAGACTGAATAATCTTACTTATGTAATGTCTTTTTTTCCTTTGCTTTGAAAAATTTAGCAACTGTGGATGAAATTCTTGTTCTTATCTTGTTGATAGGCTGAAAAAAAAATAAGTAACTCTTATTTCATTAGATGTGGAATATAGAAGTCTCTTTCACTTTTGTGGAAAAAAAAAGTGTTATTCAAATATCTATGTGAGTAATATGCAGACACTCCTGATCCATCTAATAGGAGTTTTATTTTACAAAGATGATGATCCGGCAATCCAGTCTGAATGGAAGAGCTCTTTCGCTTCAACTAAAAGCCAATTAACGTGTTAGGAATTTGTTTTACAAAGGTATTATGGCATATAATATAAAATATAAATATAAAATATAAAAACAAGTACAAACTAACATCCTCAAAAATGCATACAAAGCAAATTGACACTGAAATATTTTACTCCTGCTCAACTCAGTGTCTCAGACACAACATGTTACAGCTTAAATTAAGTAAACAAATTTGAAATATCATTTCCTTTTACAAAGAAATCCAAGAACCGTAATCTTTTTGCAATAAAAGGCTGCTTTGGTGAAGGCTCAGTCCATACATTCTAAAGGACCTGTGAATTTCTGGGAAAATTATTCATCTCTATGAATGTCCCTTTCTTTTGCCTTTTCCTCATTCAGAAATCTCTTGACTCACCACATCATTTTGTTTCTCCTTCCCAATAGTACACACTACATTCTCTCCCGAAGTGGCAAAATGCCCAATTTCACATCTGCACATCCAATGCTTGCATTAAAGCCCCTTTGTCTAGAGAATGGATCTTCTGTTTGCTAATTTCATTTGTTTAAGAGGAGACTATATTGTTTATATGAAAAATAAATTCAGATTTCACTTTTAATAATGATACAGTATTACAAACATATCAATAAAACAACATTCAGATTTATTATACTAAGATAAATTATAAAGAATTGGTTTCCAGGTTATATTACAGACCTGATTATATTGGCTTCAACTGCAACATCACTTTCAAATTACTCTATAGAGAATATGAGAGAAGCCTCATTACAGCCTCATACAATAGATGCTCCAGCCCCTTAATCATCTTTGTGGCTCTCCGCTGGACCCTCTCTAGAACCTCCACATCCCTCTTGTACTGGGGAGCCCAGAACTGCGCCCAATACTCCAGGTGCAGCCTCACCAGGGCTAGGAGAGAAGCAGGATCCCCTCCCTCGACCTGCTGGCAACACTCCTCCTCATGCAGGCCAGGATCCCATTGGCCTTGGCCACGAGGGCACATTGCTGACTCATTATTAACTTGTTGTCAACCAAATCCCGCTCCATGGAGCTGCTTTCCAGCAGGTTAACCGCTAATCTGTCCCGGTGCCTGGGGTTATTCCTCCCCAGGTGCAGGACCTTGCACTTGTCCTTGTTGAACCTCATGATGTTCCTCTCTGCCCAACTCTCCAACCTGTCTAAGTCTCTCTGAATGGCAGCACAGCCCTCAGGAGTATCCGTCCCTCCACGCAGTTTGGTGTCATCTGCAAACTTGCTGAGGGTGCACTCTGTGCCCTTGTCCAAGTCATTGATGAACAAGTTGAAGAGCACTGGGCCCAGTACTGAACCCTGCAGGACAACACTGCCCATAGACCTCCAACTAGACGCAGCCCCATTTACCACAACCCTCTGGGCTCTGCCATCCAGCCAGTTCTCAATCCACCTCACTGTCCACTCATGTAACCCACTCTTCCTGAGCTTCCCCATGAAGATGTTATGGGAAACGACGTCAAAAGCCTTGCTGAAGTCAAGGTAGACAACATCCATGGCTCTCCCCTCATCCCACCGTCATCTCATCGTATGAGGCTATCAGGTTGGTCAAACATGACTTCCCCTTGGTGAATCCGTGCTGAATCAGAGACTATATTTGCTAATGTTAACATTTCTGAGTTGACATGGTAGAAAAGCTCTGCCTTACAAGTTCTTGGTACCTACATTAAATAAATAAAAACATTTATTGCATAACATCAACATGCTTCTACAATTATTTTTAAATTTATTCATTACACAGTACAAGCTTAAGAGGGAAAGCTGCAGAGATTTTTACTGCAAACTTAGAGAAGAAACAGATTATAAAACTTCTGATTTTTAAGACAATTTTGTGCATATAAATTGTTAGTCTTATACAATCATGACCTCTTCTGCACCACTGACTAACCACCTAAAACTGAAACACACAAGGCTATGAACTGCATTCTCTATGTTCAGACAGACTTTTACGACCTCTTTAAAACTGATTGAGAATGTTTTCTGATTTGTATTTTAAAAAGTTTAAAATGCTTGACAAATATTTCATTGTCCTCATGCAGCTTGCTGCTGCCACTTGTTTGGAAAAATGAAAGATAAGTTGAAAAATGCACCTTTTCCATTTTCATCTCTAATTGAATTCTCTCTTGACCCCCTTATTCCCCATGGCTGTATTTCAGGTTTTGATGATAAGAAAAAGAATTTTGTATTTGGATAATACAATTTTCTCACTTGCCTTCAGCGACCTTCAGCTCAATTTCCTCTCCCCAGAGACACTGTATATTATAGAATTGAATCAAATTTCTTATTCATAGAAAAAAAAAGTTCCAATTTAATCTGAATATTCAGCATTTTACACTGGTCAGGGTGATGGATGGCATATTGAAATGCTTTTGGTTCAGGTAATCAAATGGTAGAATTCAGACTTGTATAGAAAAAAATAATGAAGTCTATTCAATATTCTCATAAGGTGCAAAAATGCACATTACACAGTAGAACTGGGGCTTTTTCTTATTACCTAACCAATAACGTCTCCCCTGCAAAAAGTACAGTAAAACATTAAGAATTTATGTAGGTTAGAGCATGTGAAAAGCACCCATTCCTGTAGGAAAAAGTAGGCATCTTCCCAAGAATGCTCAAACGAGCAAGTACCAGAACTGGGGAAAAAGAGAGAAAAAAAAATAGATCTTCTCCCAGTATGCGGCTGAAATGTTCAAGAGTGGCTTACTGAAGCTGTTTAACTATGCACTATAAATGGTTTTAGAAAAAAGAAATATGTCCTTTTGAAACGTTTCAAGTCATCTGCTAATCTAAATTATTATAATGCTTTATTTACATCCCCAAAACTTTTGTCAAGTAGAAGTGTCAGGCACCTTGTTAATCCTAAAGAGCTACTGGTCTCGTTTTGACAAACTGTCATGATGCTTTTGAAAAACAACCCCCAAACAACAATTAATTAGAACAATTTCAGTCTGGAACCAGTCCACTGGTGTAGGGTTGCTTGAACATGGACAAAATGTTTCCAGGAAAGCGAGAGAATAGTGGTACCAGGTAAACTGTATCAACAATTCCTTTCACTGCTAGAGATGTATGGAATTACCCTGCTTTATTTTTAAATACTGAATTAATGTTATTTATTTTGTATCTATTTGGCATATTTAAACTACAAGGAATCCTTAACCGTAGGCATTACTAGCATCTAATTACATTTTTAATGGAGCAACTTAAATGTCAAGGCACTGCATTAAGGTGATGTACACGGTTGCCTGCATTAACTATACTGCACCTTGTGCAAAACGGGAAGTCTCCAGGTTCACTCTCTCACCTTACACAGTCCTGTTGCACAGTCGCTACCCAGGGAAGGAACATGAGATGAGCCTCCTCTTCAGACTCACCTCCCAGGATACAGAGCTCTGCTGTGATGCTGGCCATTCTCACCTGCCATTTATTTTCTCTAAGTACGGTTCACATGGAATCTACCTTAAGCACCTGCGTAATTTCAGAACTATAGGGTGAAAATGGGGTGTGAGACACATGCAAAAAGCATGCACGTAAGCACTCTCAAGAACAGTGTGCGTGTTCATACGGTCAGTGGGAATAGCTATACTAGCAACACTAACAAGCAGAAGCCCTTAATGCTGAACTACCTCTTCAGAATTAAGAAACTTTGGAAGCAAATGGTGAATATCAAGAAGAACTCGAGATTCCACTAGCATCCCAGGGGGGCAGGGGGCGGCACCTGGAGAGACACACAAATATATTTATACAATCAGAAACACAAAAATTAAGAATTCTTGTTATAGATCAGGATTTAAGCATGTGATAATAAAGTAATTTAAGTACAAGTTGCACTGTGCCCTGAATAGGATGGAAAATAAATGCACACTGTTTTCTGATTAACCTATTAGTTACATTTCAAGGTTCAGAGCACAGACACCCTTGGCTGCATGTGCTTACTTCTGTAGACATTTATTGGAAATTGCTTTTTTTAACACTTCAGTGTGAATATAAAATGTATAAGATGCACATGTGAAAGGTACTGGTACAATATAGTACAAAATGGAATTAGAAATTTTTTTTTTCTTTGAAAGCTACACTTAAATCTGAACTGCTCCAGTAGTGTTCTTAGTACCTGCTCCCTGTAGTAGTGCTGAGCATCTAGTTGGGACAGCGAGGCTGTGAGAAGGGCCTGAACGTCAGGAAATGCCAACATTAAGATAAAAACACTTCTTGTGTTAATTCTGTTCTTTGGTGTGCATTTGTATATTCAAACAAGCATATACATACACACATGCGCGTGTATTTGTATGTAACAACACAGTCTGCTTTTATCATGTGGGGCAGCTCCAAAGAGCAATTTTAGCCTGAGGACTCTAAGCCCCTCTGGATCTTTCCCAGCCAAGGGAAAAGGGCGCAGACTCCTCTGGAGGGCAGCTTGGATCAGAAACTCAGCTCAAGCCCAGCGAAGTCGGTGTCGCCTGGATTAATGTAGCCCCTGTGAATGATCTCCCTGCATTAAAATGATATTCTTTGGTCTAAACTATTTTCCCCGGCAGCATGTGGCACATTATACAAGCTTTGTCTTCTTTCTGCCTGCACTTTCCTCATTTCCATAATATTCCAGCATTCTTCTAATGACCTAGATCTTTTATTAGCCCACAACATTACCTCCATACCTTGTCTGTTGCCCTCTGCTGAGAAGCCATTAACTTCTCTTTTCAGCTGGTAATATTAAATGCTACACATTAATTGCACGAGCTATTTCCCTATCCATGTCTGTGGGACAGCAGTCTCCGTCGGGAGCCGTGCAGCCAGGCACAGACGCAGCCCGCGGGACAAGCGCTGCTCAAGAGCCAGACTTGTTGTCTGCAGGGATCTCTGCATCCCCGTGACCGCGGAAGCGGGCGGCATGCGCAGCATCAGCCTCTTAAAAGGAGTCATTTCCCGCAAGGTAGCCCTGTGCTAGGGCTTTCTTCGGGAAGACGGACAAACAGCCCTGCAACAACACACAGAGCTGCTGGCCCAGCGCTCAGAGAGCTCCGGTCCCCGCGGCGCTCGCGAACCGCAGTGCGTACGGGGCCGCACCGGCCTCCGCGGCAGCACGGGAGCCGCTCGTGGGCCCTGTCCTGTTCACCAGGAATACGAGCCAGCTCAGGCAGCGGTTTAATAAAGCAGCTGAAGCTAATGCCATTTTTTGGCACCACATAACAGAATTTGTTGTAGGGTCAGGCATCTGCATATAAGGGGTCATGTACCAGCAAATTTTCAGGAAATAGTAGACATGCCCGTTATTAGACTGAATTGCTGTCTGGCTCCAATAGCTGAAATATGCAACCCACTCTTAACCCTAAGTCTCAGCGCTCTGATGCATTTAAATCACAAAAATATGTTTTTTTTTGTCTTAGACTAAGCTCCGAGAGTAGGAAAAGAATATCCAGAGCATAGCGGCAGATCCTATGCAGAAATTTTTGAGGAGCTACAGTGCTGACACAATATTTAGATTAATAAACATTTTTCAAAATTTGAGACTGCTTCCATAATCTTGATTTTAAAATAAGTAATCTGGGGCTCTTACAATTTTTATAATTAGAGTTTTTAAGCCATCAATTAAATCACAGAAATATTTTCAAGATTTTCTTTGCAATCACAAAGGCTCTTTTTAACACACACAGATAATATTATTTCATAATCATGGGACTCCAGAGCTGGAATTTTATAAGGAAAACACTAAATCTTACGAAGCTTGTAATAAAATTATTGCTGTTGGCAACTTTGCAGACATATGCCTAGAGCTGCACAGTGCTTTCCTCCTCTAACTACTGTAACTAAAAAGATTTTAATGAGAGTAAAGGAATGTGGTTCTGTCTGCCCAGAATCTTTTGGAATTTTGACTTTTCCCTAATGAAAATGAAAACAAACACTTTTTTTTCCCCCTGTAAGCTTTTATGGACATCTGAACTGACTTTTGTAACGAAGGATTAAGTAAATTGCCTTCTAAATTCAAGGAAATGATAAATGTGGTTTGTATTAGTGTACTAATTAGCTCATAAATTTAGAAATAGTTAATCTTTTAGTTTTGCTGGATGAAAATAGTGGCTGAAGCACAGATCAGATCTTGGATCTGGAGTAATGCAGTGGTGAATTAAAACCCTCTGAGCCTAAGCGTCTGATCTCGTAACATTATGAAAACTAGAAATTTTGCTACTGGCTTTGAAGAGCAAAAGGTGAATTTAACAGAAGTTGTAAAATACTACTTAAGCAAACGGTTACCTAACAGACAGGAATAAAAAAAAAAGAAAGAAAAAAAAGAAGTGTGATTTATTAGCTGAGTGCTTTTCATTTAGTGGTAATCCAACAATTAACTACATGAGTTATCTTCAATTCAATAGGTGAATTGGAACACTGATAGGCAGCACATTATGCCTTACTGCAGCTTTCATTTCATCTACTTAGGTACAGAGGCATTCAGAGAAATTTAGCCCAGAAATACAGCGTTATTTCAGAAACAGTTCTGGGTGTTAAGCAGTAACAACGCACTTGCCCATCACCTGATACACAATCCGTTAGCACTGACAAGGTAGAGAACGAGGAGCCACACGGTGTGTCCTACCCTGTGCCCTCAGCAATCTGATGGAGACTGTTCTGAAGGGCACGGAGAAACGCACGTGCCTTTGTCTCACGACGAGGAGCTCTTCAGCTCTCAGACCCTGGGCCAGCCCCGCTCGCTGCCGCGGTTTGCGGCGCGGTCGCGCTGTTCGCAGGCGTCGCTGGCTGCTCAACACACCGGCTCGGGCTCCCCTCTCGCCCCCGGCGGCTGGAAAAGCAGCCGGCTCGGTAACGCTCGCCGTGCAGGAGGACGGGACTCCCTTTCTCACAGCCCATAAACATCCTCCCGCACACCTTGTTAAACGGCACCTCGGGACTGCCCTTCGCGCGGGTTTCCATGAGCTCCGCGTGACCTGCACACAATGTGGGATGAAGCCCCCACATAAAGCAGAGCATTAGAAATGTGTGAACCTGGGGTTAGGAGAGCAGGGTGACCTAACGAGGAGCCCATCGTCTCAGCCAGGCCGCTATAAACGCTGTCCAAGCCCAGGCCTCAGAGGAAAGCACAGCACTGATTCAGTAAAACATACCAGGAACACTCACTGTTAGACCCACAGAGTGATACGCAGTGGAATCAAACCAAAGCAATGACAGCAAACAACTGAACCAACTTTCTTCCTTGGCTTACAGTGCACCTGCTCTTACAGTATTAACATTTTGAACTCTTTTTTTCCCTGCATAAATGTAAATATTCCCACATGCAATAAGCTACTCATTTAAGGAGATCATCAGTGATAAGGCCTTATTCAGACTACGCAATGTTATAAAGAGGAAACGAAGCGTGTTTGCAAACATATAAATGTTTAAAAAATGCCTGTTCTCATGATACAAAGCACTGACAAGATACAACACACTTTGCAGTTATACCCCTAACTTGCTCTTAAGGAGTGGCTGATCAGCAAGCAATTAACCAAACCTTGTATTTCCGCAGCAGTCTACCTCAAAGTGGCAGAAGAAACACCAAATTTAAGCCTTGAATTTTGGTATCATGCTGTTCTCAGAGCATAGCTGGCTGCAGAACATGCACATCAAGTCAGCATTGCTGACATTTTTTGTCTGCATACGATGCTACTTCTGGAGGCCATACGATCTGCAGCTCCCCATCCTCGCTCTATTTTTGGTCAGCAGCTGCAAGAAAGGATGAAGCGGCATGGTTAGCTGCTATGGGTGGCAAGCTTAAGGGATTCCCAGTTATTAACATTTTCTTAGCCTTTCCCTTCAGTCTAAAGGAGGCTTCATAAAGCTTCCCACGTTCTCTCAATTCTCAACAAAAAGGGCGCAGGAACTCTAGCAACTTAGTTGTGAATTACAGTATGTTGAATTTCACTAGCTTTTACTCAGTGGAAGGCAACATTGACACTCTTCTGAAGACTCTGACTGAATCATACGATCAAGTTTTATGAGGAACATTACCTTGAGAGCACAACCTCCATGAGCATCTATGGCCAAAATTTTCAATTATGACAATTTAAATAAAAATGACCTGCTCGTCAGAGCACTCCCTTCTAGCTAAGTCAATACCTTAGGAAATCAGGACAGAGTTATTTTAGTGCTTATATATAGGTTAGAACACAACTTCAGATGCCTGAATTTGAAAAATGTGAACTGCATCAGCAGAAGCACTATAAGAAGCCTGATCGAAATTCAATGTTCTTTTTAGAGCAACATCCTAAGGAAGTACTAGAGTTCTCTTCCCCATCTAGCATGCATGTGAAAAGTTCTAGAACAAGCACGCATAAAAGTTCTGCCGAGTGAGCCGCAATTTGATAGACAGTATGCACTTCACTCTTAAGTGCTCTGTGTAATGAGGACAACTCTACTTTCTGGATGGAATACAAGCACACCAAACCAAAGCACGCGTTGATACAATCAGGTAAATTTACTGCTGCAAACACATTTATCCTACCCACTTTTAGACTTCTTTAATGTGGTCATGTACGGTTCAGATAATAATCCGGATTCCTATTAATTAGTGAGGAAAAACAAGGACTTTCATGTCATGACTCATATGACCTAAGTTAGATGCTTAATTAAAATTAGTAAGGCCCTGGAAATGTCTCTTTATGTCTACCAAATACAAAGAAACAACTTGCGTGCAGGTGTCCATGCCTGGAACGCTGGCAGACAACAGGAATTTTTCCAATGACCCCAGCTCCCTTGTGACACTGTAAAAGTGACCAACAAGAGCAACGAAGGAGCTTGATATTCAAGTCCTCTGTATCTATTAGCAGAACTGAAAAATTCAGTTGTACAGTGTAGCTAGGCCAAATCACTACTATTTCTCATTAACTGGTACAAGCAATACCAATACACCACTCTCCTGCACTGCTCAAGTAGATTTGTGACATACCTGGTGCAGTCAGCTGGACCTTTTCCAGCAAACCTGAATATGGTTCCACCACTCTAACTTTCAGACATTGACTGGATACCTAGTCACACTGTCACACTGTCAGTAATTTTGTATATGTTATTATTCAATTGGACATTTTGAGGAAGCCATCCTGAAAACAAATATACATGTTCTACAGAAATTTAACTAAAATAGATTTTTGTTTGCCACACATGGGGACCACCCCAGAAAAGCCTGTGTACTTCTAATTACAGCAAAAATGTGGAAACAACAGTCAAAAAGGAATATCAATTATCATTGGAAGTCCTGAACAAACATGTTAATGTAAGTATTTTTCTCCTTTTGGACAAGTTTGGCTTTATATAGCTCTACAAAGGAGGAGATACTGTTGAAGAGACCCAGTCCATCCAGAGGCACATTCAGAATATCCCTGTCAGCTGCAGGTATCCGTATTGCTCTTGCCCACTTTGTGTTTCCTCCTAAATACCCCTGCCAGTGGCAAGTATTTATGCTACTTGACAATCACGATCACAGGATCACAGAATGGTTGAGGTTGGAAAGGACCTCTAGAGATCACCTGGTCTAATCTCCCTGCTCCAGCAGGGACACCAGAGCACGTGGCACAGGGTGGCATCCAGGCGGGTTTGGAAGATCCCCAGAGAAGGAGACTCCACAGCCCCTCTGGGCAGCCTGTTCCAGGGCTCTGTCACCCTCACAGGAAAGGAGTTCTTCCCCACATGGAGATTAAAATGCCTCTTCTGTTCACACCTAAAGCCCCTTCAGTTTAACAGAAGACGAGTAGAACTGATTCCTCTCTCACACCAATGCTGATCATGACAAATTCTAATAAAGTCAGCATTAAAATTGCTTTGAATTTACATTAGCATACACAGGAGAAGACTGTGACTGTGTGTATTTTTCAGAGGCTTTTTAACATCTTTTTTTTCTTTTTCTATTGGGAGATCTCACTGCCAGTTTCAACAAAGGGCATCATCTCTATGCAGGCGATATCCAACTCTACAACTCTCATCAACTCACTCTCTGATCGCCCCTCTTGCCACCTGTCTTCAATATGTCAATCAGCAGATGGCTACACCACCACTAAGGAATGCTTCAAAGGCATTCATAATGTTTTAAAAGTCCTCTTTGTTCCACGTCGGTACTTCTGCCATCACTCTCCCTAATTCAGATCCTCAGTTCTAGGACAAAAGTCTTGTTGCTGTCCATAATAACACACAGGCCTTACCACCTTTTCCCCTGCTTTAAAATTACTTCTACAATATTTACAGATTTTTTTTCACTTTGGCATCTGCCTCCTCTATGTTGAATGCTTTATTCCTGTTTAGATAAAGGTAATATTGGTCTTTGGTCTTCTACATATGCACTTTGGTGTTCTAAACTTCTGAACCTTGCTGATCTACGGGCAGGAAGAAGCACCACTCTGCTTCAGAAAGCGAGCACTCACTCAACTACTTTGAAAGTAATTTTAGGTAGAAAGTTTAGTTTAACCCCATTTTAAGACTTGGGCAAAAATTCCCCAGTGCCCACAGGAGGAGGTCAGAGTTTCCCAATGCACCTGTAACAGCGCCAATGGTTTTGCCCAAAGACTGCAGTATGTTGAATGCACGCAATATTTTGAATCGCCATGCTGAAATGTGCAAGATGTCCCTCGCAGGTATCCTTTATTCCTCTTTGGTCCTTCCTTATCTCCGTCCCCTCTTTGAAGGTCACCTGCCCTGTGTTAATCCTGGCTATAACCCCAAGGCTTCCCCTCACTGCTCTACACCCTTCCCC
>NW_010583631.1:981832-1051489 GCF_000705375.1 Tinamus guttatus
GTTTCTCGGGGCCGCGTTTGGGGCGGGCTGAGGCTTCGGCAACGATTAGCGCCGCTGCGTCCCCGGAGCGGGGAGAGAAAGTAACTGGAGAGTAAATTCGAACACGCCAGGATGCCACCCTGTGCCGCGGTCTCCAGGTGTCCCTGCTGGGGCGGGGGGTTTGGACTAGATGATCTCTAGAGGTCCCTGCCAGCCTCAACCGTTCGGGATTCTGGGAAATTTCAATGTTGCCAGTCCTGCTGGCTGGCTGTGTGTGTGTGTGTGTGAAGGGGGAGATGTACCCGCTGGAACCGCATAACCTAACTTTTTAGTTATTAGCAAAGCACGGAGGTATGCAAAGTCCTGCGTGGCACGGTGTCCAAAATAATTCCAGGTCTGTTGTTTCACAAGGACTTGACTTTAGCTTTAATTTGACGTGTAAGTGCTGCGTTACTTCACATTCCTCTTAAGGCTTCTTCGGCAAAATGTTTGGCACATTCTTGCTGTCTCCTAAGTAAGGATCAAATATTTATAAGAGTGGAGGCTTTTGAGAGGCTTTTAGAAAGGCAGGGGAATAACAGGCTTTATTTAAGCCAGACCAGATCACTAAGTAATTTGACTGCAGAGCTGATAATGACAACAACTTCGGTTCTGTCCTCAGTGCTTGGCTCTAGTCCTGTTTTTTTTTAAAAAAACATTAAACAAGAAAAAAAAATTGTCAGAAGTGAACAGCTGAACCTGAAATCGTACTATCCCAGCTCTTAACTCAAGTTGTGTTTTAATTGACTTTAAAATCTGTAAAAGTAAATATCAAAATAGGTCGCACTTTAAAATATCAACTGACTTTGCAGTACCAAGTAAACAGATCCTGAGGAAGGAACTATGAGAATTTGACTGGGCATAACAGCACAAGTTTCAGAATATGAACTGAGCTTTTAGTGTTAGCTCTGAATCTCTTGACTGAAAGCAATGTTAATTTGCTGATAACTGTCTTGTCACCAAGGTTTTTTGCTTATAGACAGACTTTTTGTTTATAGACATTTAGTCCAGTCCTTCAATTAGAATTCTTCTCAGGACTATTTCTCATAATGCGTGTGTTTGTTTATGTTCCTGGAGAACTTTTGTTTGACATGGTTCTGTTTGAGAAGGTTTAAGTGAAATTTTTTTCTCTCCAATTTCCATTCTTTACATATTATGCTTTTTAAAGAAACTGTCTTGTGGATTTGATTTTGGTTAATAGCTCTTTCCTACAAAATGGCCATATGTCAGTGTTGCCACCTGATTTAATGTATTTCATCACATCTGTTCACATCCTGTGGGACTAAACACTTTAAAACTGTATTATTAAGTACTATTATTTTTTCTTAACAGGAACTTCACTGACAACTTAAAAGGCAAAAGGAATAAGTAGATGATTTTCAAACTTTTATTTTGTGTTTGATCAGACAAAAAGGTAGACTAGTTAGAAATGCCAGCTGGGAAAGTTCTGCAACCTGTCCTGAAAATGAAGGTGGACGAACTCTTTTTGTGTTGGCTGAGTCAACCTGCAACTCAGCTGGTGCTGAAGGACTGTTTGAGAAGCATCAAGAATGAGGAGAGAACTGAGATTGCTAATGGAGATTCAGGGAATGGTGCAAATGAGAGATTCACTACTAAAAATTCCAACTCCAAGCAAAGCATTTTAGGAGACATCAGGATACCTTTGATGCCCTTCAATCCTCTTCAGCTTTCTACTGCACTTCCACTGGCAACTTCAACCAGCACACGGAGCGCCTCTAATACTAGAGGAATACGTAGATCTTCAGGGACTAGAGTAGTAAGTCTGCTTCTCACTTATTGTACATACTTGTTTAAATAGAGCTGAATTTGTATTACTGGTGAGTTATACAATAATTCCACTCCTTATTGCAGAAGGAGCAGAATGGTACCACTGAACCTGAAACATTAACTTTTGTGTCACTAGCATCTAGTGACAAAGTAGGTGTTATGAACTTCCAAGAAACTCTCTTTGTTTGTATCAGCTTTAATGCTGTCTATAAGCTAGCCACACCGCATGTACAATGAAAAATCAAGGTTTTTCTATCAAGAGCAGTTGTTTTGATAGTACCGTGTCCCTCAAACTGCAGAGGAAGAGAAACCTTAAATTCCTTGTCTGGTATAGAGCTCCCTGGCTTTGGTATAGCTGCCCTGCTTTTGGGGTACTTCAAACATCATGCTATACTAATCTGTGTTGCAATCAATGTATATGTTATGACCCCTTTTTTGGATGCAGCATAGATAAGACAAGCAAAACAAGTGGCAATATGTTCTGAAGGGCACTCTCTCCTGTGCAATAAGGTTAGGCCTAGTATCTGTATTCCTGCATTGTGGCTAAAAATGTGTTTTTCTGTAGTGTGCTTGTGTCCTTATGATGTTTAGCATCTATATTTAGAGTACCTCTATTTAGAATCTGAGGTTGAACAAAAGTACTTGAAAGGCCCAAATTTGGATGATGAGTTTGGATAATTGTGGTTAACCAGGTTTCATTCATGAAATGTGAGGAACACTGTACATATTAAAATAAAAATCTAGCTTTCCATCAGTCATGGTAGCTTAAAATGGCTATCTAGTTTACTGAACAGTTAAGTCCCTGGCTATCTTTGGTCTAAATTACTTTTGCCAGAGGTAACACACACCACTGTTGATGCTTTGTCAATAACAAGGCCTTCCACTACTAAATGTATTCCAATTGTAGATAGAGGTCTCATTATCGTACAAAACACAGCATATAGTCTTGCCTGCAAATTCTGCTTTGCTGAATGATACCAGGCACTGTTAGTACCAGACTCAAACTTGGTTCTGTTGAAGCTGCATGTTAACAAAGTAATTGTTTGGGCACTGCCTGGGATGCTCTATGCAGCCTTTCTGAGTAGATCTTCACTTATAATAGACAATGCTCTCTATGCAAGGCTGTAAACAAAATGCATCCTGTTTTTCCCCCACCCTCAGCTGAAACTTTTTTATTTTTTTTAATGTGCAGTTAAGTTTACATCTAACTTATAGCCCTCCCCCTTTTTTTTTTTTTTTAAGACTAGAAGTAAAATCACATGGTGACTGGTGAAATTATGATTAGGCACCTGCTCTACCTTATTTCAAAGGGGCTGCTGAATTATGCTGTTTCTGCTGCAGTACTATTAATTCAAAGCATTTAATAATGCTAGTTGCTTAACTCCCAATGACTCCCCAGGCTTTCGATCCAAGTCAGTCCACCACCATACCTCCTGGTGTCCCTGTTTCTCCTAGGTTTCTCATTGGTACCTACACAAACTGCCATTTGCAGACCTGACACAATGGGAAATGACACTTTTGAATGGACTTGAACCCAAATTCACCATTTGCATTTCAAGGTTTATATAGGGAAATGTGGACAAAATTAAAGTAATGGGAGTCTGCTCAGGTTGATAAGGATAGAGGGTTAGAGGGGAGAATGATTAAGAAGAGTATCAGTTAATTCCTGTGTCTCATGCTCAATTTTCACTGCCAGCAATAATAACAGGATTGATGTTTCACACCAGGACATTTGACCAGAAGTGCTGATTTGATTTTATATATATTAATTGTCAAATCTAATTTGATAGCCTGAAGTCTCCAAATTATAGCTGAGACATGACATTTCCATTCTAAAGTTAAAACTGACTTTAAAATCATGCATAATCACTTACTTGCAAGTTCATTAGCAAAACACAATTGATTTGCTTCCTTTATGTTTCTACCTAGTGAAATGCAGATGCTCCATTTATTCTTATTTCAGACAAAACCAAACAAATAGTTCCTGCTAGAAGCCAGGGTTAGTTGGTGTCCTCCATCACTGGTTCATATGTACTATAATATCACAAGTGAATTGTGGTTGTTTTAAGTAGATTGTTCAGAGAACTAGAAGAGATTTATAAACAATAACATCCTTCACATAACTGGTACTGTTTGTAATAATGCTTGGAAATAACCTTGAGTCTTAGGTCATTTTTTGCAAAGAGCTGGGTGGGGGCAGCTTCCAAGTAGTAAAACTTATTTGTGACTTTTTATTATTCTGCTGAATTGAAGCTTCATCTGAAAGGTTCTAAATCTTTAAGGGAGTGAAAATTGTATTTGCAGCAGGCAAACACAGCTCTTGAAATAATACACAGAAGTTGCATAATTGCATGTTCTGCCATGGCAGTGAACTTAGATAGCAAAATGCATCACATTTCTTGTGCATCCACTCACTGGAGTGTCAAAAGCTTCGGCTTTTGTATGTTTACTCATGGCTCACAAGTTGAGTTACAATGATTTTACCCATTTCATTTGTGTTTAAACATGTTTGAGGTCATGATCGTGTTTGTATAAATGGAGTCAAGTGTTTCAAATGGCTTTTTTAAAAAATAGCTTGTACTATAACTCCGGTAATCCAGATTTAAATAGCAGTCCTAGAAAAGATGGTAGAAATTAATAGGCTTAGGACTATGCGCCTGAGGGTGAATCTAGGAAAGAGCTTTTGTATCACAAACATATCATAAGCAGCTGGTGAATTAACTCCTTTAGGGCTATAAGAGTCAACTTGGGTATCTGCTTATTAAAGCTTTTCTTATTGTATACAGGAATGCTTGTAATGCAAAGTACAAGCAGTAAATTCATTTTGGCAGGGTATGTTTTTCAATATGATTGGGCTGAATCACTAAGCTTGATTACTGCTAAAGTTGCTGTATAGACTTTCCTGTCTCTTGAAATGCTCATGCTGAAGCTTTTTCAAAGATTATCTGAGAATAAATAGATACAGATACTAGATGGGTAAATACAAACATATAGGAAACTCAACTTTCATGCTACAATTTTCTCTACTTGTACAAAAACAAATCTTGTGGTATGGGAAATGTTCTTGGAACACAAGTGGGATATTTAAGCTTTTATGCCTTAATTAGCAGTATGTGAGCAAAATAAATACTAAGTTGGTGTTTTGATGGAAATGTTAGTTAATAAGTACAGTGTTTGACAACTGTATTCAGGAAGATCATTTCTTTTAGTAAGCACTTTTTAAATTTTTTTTTTTAAAAACTTAGCTTTTAATTGAAGCTTTAAGGTTATTTATGTATTCAAATTCAGAAGTTTTGGGGTGTGTTTGATGAAACACTAAAGCCTTAGCCAGAGCAATGTGCAGTTTTTCAAAACAGTTGCAGCCCTCTGCGAATTAGCAAGTCCCAAGTACTTTCTCGCTCAGTGAAAAAGTCTACATTGTCTTTCTATTAAAGATGAAAATGATAAGTAAAATGTTTGAAACGGGATGTTTTCATCTGGACTTGGGATTTAAAGCTAGGTTCTGGGGAAAAAAACATAGTTCATAGTGAACTGTCATCTTAATAGACTTTGAATTGCTGACAGCACTTAAGCAGGAAAACTTACCCTACAATATCTTTTGTTTAAGTTTTTTTTTATTTTCCCTTTCCTTTATGGTGTTTCTCCCAGTGAGGTCAGGGTCTGACTGTACACAGACAGTTATTGCAAAGTTCTGGGAACCTTAGTTATGTAACATAAAGTACTTTAACAGTGTTTTGCAAGTACACTCATGACATTCATATGCTGAATGTGTTAAGATAAAAGCAAATTAGAAACAAAAATCTCAACGTTTATGTCTCAGAATGACTACTTTATAAGAGTACGTTGTTATAAAGAAAGGAAAACTTGGAGATCTAACTTTTTCAGGCTTGAGGAATAGTTGTGCCATAGCTTGCTTCTAACTGTTATCACTCCCGTGCATGCATTTAACAGTGTATCTGGCACTCTCGATTATCTTAAACACATGGAGAGTCCACAATTGTACACTGTTCATCACACTCAAAAATGCCAAACCTTCAGTCTCAAGATGCTGCAGGCAAGATGTTTAATCCTAACCATCTGTTGTGCAGGGTATCTGGGGAAACTATTCACAGAATTCCCTATGGGCATTTTGGGGAGGGTGTAGAGAACGTGATTTGATCTGAAGAAGTTTGCAAAGTTATTTTCCATTTTCTGCAGGGGCGACCTTTGGTATAAAGGTACTTTTTGAATTGACTTTTATGTATCTTTTGCTTGATAACTATACTATTCTTGTCTATTATCCTGTGGTGATCATTAAAACTTACTGCCCTATGTTTTACTACATTTTACCGTTTTATTATATTGTCATATATATATTTTTTTTTTTCTCTCCATCATGTTTCTTTTTTTGTTATAAGTTCATTCAAATTGAGTGGTGCCACTAAATCCCTCAGAGTTTAAAGTGAGGCTGGAGTACAGCCTTTTAACACTAAGATAAAGGTTGTAGGATAGGAGATAAAGGATTACAAGGTTTGGATCTGCAGCCTTAGACCAGTGGTGGGTTGTCTCCGTGTTCCATATATGTGCTCCAAGCCTGGGGAGGGGGGAGCAGGAGCAGCATTCCTCTATTAACAAGGAGAG
Source organism: Tinamus guttatus (assembly GCF_000705375.1). The sequence goes on from NW_010583631.1 coordinate 988,259, forward strand.
AAACTTCTCTCAGAAAGTATTAGTAAGAACAAGAGGAGTGACAGTGTTTAAATCCTGCAGGCATTCACCTCTGTGCTTATTAAAATTTGAGATCAGTTTTGACACTTCAAGTGTGTAGCTTGTACTTTGTCTCATCTGAATTGTTACCTACTGTACTCCTAATACTAGAGGCAATGTTAACTACAAAGTCTGGATTACATTAGCTGTATTAGCATTGCACAACAGCAAATTACGTTGTGATGACCTCTGTGTGGTCTAGTATATGTGCTCCCTACCTCAGTATTAAGCAAAGTTGGTGTTAATAGTGCTGTCTCCCATCACTAGCTGGGGAGAGGTGATGGACTTGGCTTCCAACTTGAGTTGGCCGGTGACTTAAAGCCAGACTGGAAATAGCCTCGTATCAAACTGATGTACTTTTACAATGATAACGGGGTGCTATGACAGATGTCAGCACTAACGTGTCCGCAATAAAGGTCGTTCTAAGGTGCCAACAAGGGAAGGAGAGTCTGAAGTTTGTATTAAGGTCTGGAAGAACGTAGCTATAAAGATATTCCTAGAAAAATGTTCAGTCTTGACTGGGATGAAATAATAGCCAACACAAGCAGTGCCCAGTAGTATGTTGTGTTATTTTTCTTGAGCTTTACTACGCTGAATAGCTTGGAGCAGAAGCGTCATTTTTCTGATTACAGAACCTACTATTCATTTTATGTATAAATGAAAAACTGAAATTATTCACTGTTATAGCCTCTTGATATGGTGTTCTTGGTTTTCACTGCACATAAAGCCCTGGGATATAAATATTGCACTGGTTTTAGCAGCAATATTAATTCTATTTATACATTGTGCTTTGTTACATGAAATAATCTCTTGAGTAATACTCTTTCAAAGTGGCAATTGCGTGTGAAAGATGATGATTCTGTCCTACAGGAAATGCATAAATAGTTTTCCTAGGCTCCTTACAATCTTACGTTGTTTTCATAATTTCTAGTGCTGAAAAAAATTAAATTCAGAATGGTACTTGACTGTCTTCAAATTTGAAATTCACCTGAATTGTGACACAGGACAAAAGTTTGGATGAAATTGATTAATCATGGGCACTATTTCCTTTGTGTACCTGCCATTTAAAAGGAAGCAAACAAACAAAAAGCTCATAATTATGTGAGAACATTAAATTCAGAGATGCTTACTTGCATTTTTCAATGTGCAATTATTATTCAAAACACTTGAGCCTAATTATAGTCTTGCATTAATCACAGAAACAGTTAATTTTTCTAAGAGATGATCAATTCTGGAAGGAGAGTAATTCCACATGTCCTATGCTTATTCCATCTGTGAAAAATGAGTTTAAGGCCAAAAGTACGTATGGCCTTAGTTGAATATAAATATAATACCAGTTTCTCTGGTAAACTTGTTTGTAGGTTGATGCATGTAGTCACAGAATTTTTCAGCAAGATGTCTTTTGGCAAAATCTGCAAAATATCATCTGGTCATATCACACAGCTCAGCCTCTCTAAACTGTAAGTTATGCACATGCAACAGTCTTGAAGAATTTGATAAGGCTTAGGCACTTTGTGTAGTTGCATTGATATGAGGAAGATGGCAGTTAAGCTCTTCCCGTTTTCTGCAGCCCACAAAAAATAGATACTAATTTTCTTGTTTTAGCTGTGGTATAATATGTAAATTATTTTTTGTTGAGTTGTTGTGTTCTTGTATTACTCCACAGAGAGTTAACCTGTGAACAAGAGATGTTTTTTTACAAGTGACCCCAGTTACTTCATTGCGTTAGATATGCCCCTTTTCCTTTTTACTAGCTATTCCATTTAAAAAATTGCTGGAAAACTTTGGAGACACATGCATGCACCATTACTTTCCTGCAGGTACTTGCAGTGATGTTGGCCTCCTAAGACTGTGATATGTGGTTAAATTACCTCATGCATACCATTCTAATAGCAGTCTAACTTCACATGGAAACCAGCCTTATGTTTACGAGCAAAAGTGTTATTTAGTATTATACTTTATTGTCTAAGAACTCAAGAAAACTACTTATATAATACTGAAGGTGCTTGATGGTCTAGATATTTCTTATTTCAGTATGGTTATAGTCTCATTGCATTTACAGCAAATACTTTAAAATCTTTGATTATGACTTAATATTTGAAAAAGATCTCTGAGTTTATGATCTGATTTGCTACCATATAGTATTAACACTATATAATGCTACCTAAAAAACCAATGAGATGCTTATTTATCAAGCAACAACTGAAGTCCAAGCTTAGGATTTTATAAAGATTGTCTTGCATGTTTGGAAGATACGGAGACTTCACATGAAAACCTCCAGTGGTGGGTAATCAGGCAAGCTGCTGGACAGGAATACTGCTGTTGTTCTGGTGGTGTTTTAGCATTGGTGTGCCTTATCACTTAAGGCATCCTTTTTAATCTGTACTTAACTTTTGCTATTGTGTTTTTTATTATTATTAGCAGTATAGTAGTAGTAGTGCTGGTTACAAATAACCACTTTTTGTGGCCAGACTTCTTTCTTTCCTTTGTCCATACCCTACTTGCAAGTTTTTAAGTGACCTTTCATTTAGCTCTGTTTAGATTAAAAAAAAAAAAAAAAAAGTCAGGTTGTTACCTTGTGCTCCAGTTAACCAGTGTAACTATTCTGATGCCATTTTATTACCTCCCAGTTTCCTATTCCTGCATAATTTCATGCCAATATGATTGCCATGTGTTCTAGGTGTCCCTGCTTATGCAGGGGGGTTGGACTAGATGATCTCTAGAGGTCCCTTCCAACCTCAATCATTCTGTGACCAACAAAACAGCGTTAGACCAAGAGTAAATCTTTATAGGACTCCTACCAGAAACCTCAGTACTGCTTGGTAAACTACAGTTAACTTTCGGAGGAGTCCATATCTTAAGCTATCCTCATTTGGTGTTTTTGTTTTTGGAATCTAGAGCAAAATCATATGCAGCTGTAATTGACTCAAAATTGTCTTGTGATTTCAGGGACTGAATTACATGTGGTGTTAGTCTGTGGTGTTTTAATTAGTGTTGAATGATTTGCATATGAAAGTACTGTAAAGTTTTGCAAACAGTGAAATTCAAAGATAGAAATATGTTCTTCAAAGGAATATCTGAAAAATCAATTCATGTCAGAATGATGAAGTGCTGAACAGCTGCTGCTGTGTTTAAAGTAGCTCTTGGTGGACAGCTAAGTACATGAATGACAACACTTCATAACACCAGATTACTAGGTGAATGTCTAAATTAAGGTGATACAAGGTAAATAATAACAATCTAGAAAGAGCTAAATATCGCAAATGGCCTCTGTAAAGTTGCATAATACTAGCTTCATTATCAATATCCATGTTTCCTGAAGGAAAATCTCAAAATGACCTTCTGTATTACCCTAGGCTGATTTGTCATTTCATCCTGTTCTGCTGTTCTGAGACCTGCCTTGGTAAAGGTGCAAATGTCCTTTTTGTGGACTGTAGCTTTTTCTGTAGATAGTATCTATATCATGATGGCTCATTTTTATTTGAAAAACATTCTAGTAGAGCAGGTGTAATTTTATCTAGTATGGATCATAGACATTATTTTGTTTATATCTCTCTCTATATATATCTCTCTACATATATATCTACTAAATAGCCTCCTCAGTGGTAACGTTTCACATGTTTTCATGTTCCAAAGATATCCTGACGCTGTTTTGGTAATGCAGAGAACACGATCAGCCCATCCCTCCTGGCCTGCCAACATGGCCATGCCTCATATCTAACTGGTGTCTACTAACTCACCCTCTTGCTTCCTTAAAATTCTGGATTCTTCAGTTAACTGTGGAAAGAAGTTCTAGGTCCTGCTCTGTCTTTACCAACAGAAAATTAAAAATTAAAATAATGATCATCAAAAACGATATGCTTTTACAAGAACTCTGTGTTCCTTAATTCTCAGCATGTTCTATAGAGAAGGTTTTGCATCTTCCAAAAGAAAAATGTATGCATCTAAATCCAGCTTCATATGGATGAACTTCCTTCTAGGGTAAAAACTGTTAGAATCAGTTTCTCCCTGTGTATGTAGATATTTAACTGCACAGTCACAGCATCTTGTAGCTTGATGACGTAGTAGGTTATACTTAATGCTATTTAAGCAATCAGCTTGGGTGGCTGGGAGCTATTCTCTTTGCACTGGTAGGCTCATCATAACATGATTCCTTCTATGCTTCCATGCTGGCCTCTGACTCTCGGGTCTTGTCAAGGGACAAGTGGGGAAACAGAGCTCTGAGCCTGAAAAGTGTGACACTTTTATCCAAAGGAGAATTAATAATAAAAATACCTTGCCATTTTATCCAGCTCCCAAATATATTGTCCTCTTGTTCTTCTCACATGCAGAGCTTCTTGAAATGAGAAGATGTGGGCGAAAAGCAAGTTAGCCTCTAAAGAACTGGGAAATCCCATTAAATCCCCTTCCTTAATCACTGGTATGAGGTTACATACTAAGCCCTATAGGTAGCTGAGTTTCAGCCTTGTGCGTCCTGATCTCAGGACAGAGCCATGGATTTGGGTCAATATTTGTAAAACAACATTGAAAAATCAGTATCAATGTGTTTTGCAATAGGGAGTCAACTTGGTAAGAGGTGCTAATGTTCTTAGTTGCTTAAGCTGTTTTTTGAATAAAGTTTTTTTTCTGCTACTTTTCATTTATTCTTCAGAAATTTCATGTTTTACAGTACCCGTGCTACTGCAATTCAAGGTCAGTAAATCTCATTACATATTGCAGCCTCCTAAGGAAGGAAAGTTTTGTTTATTCCTCATATAAAAGAACTCTTGGGTCATGGAGACTTTAGGAAAGCTCCTTTCCTATAAAGAGGTGGCTTATTCTACAGTGGCCTTTTTTAGACCTTGAGGGGAAGTTTAAGAATTATTTCCAAAGTAAATCAAGAATGATAGTGCTTCTTTTGTTTTGACTATATCAATAGTGGGAGTTGCTATATATAGCTCTAAGCAGAGAGGTACTACAGATGCTACCCAGTGAGCCTAAGTTGTTTTTCTCGCTTTATAGATCATAAAATCAAATCTGACTGAAATAGACATTGCAAAGTCTTCTGATCTTTACTCTTGCTTTTTCACTATGCCCTGGGAACTGCTGATACAACAGTAGCCCACAGTATACTTTTCTGCAAAATTAAAGATATTCAAACTAGTATAAATAATGCAACTACCTAGCTATCATTGTTTATTAAATTAGAATTCTATTAAAAATTTAAGGCCTAAGGAGTTGGAAAAAGTTAATTATCTCTCAGATACCTCATATTGATCCAGATAATAATCTTACTTCCTTATATTGTACCTAGGTCAGAGGCAAAAATAAAGGTTGTGCATCTCTGCCAGTGAGACCCAATTCTTGTCCCTCATTAGTTGATGGTGGAAGACAATCTTTCGGAGATGCAATTTTCATCTTGACGATGAAGGCTAGGTATAACTTAAGTTTTTTTTTTTTTTTTTTTTTTAAATAGGCTCACACATTTCATAGCCACGTTATGTTTTTGTGTGTGTTACTTTCTCTACAGCTGAGAGTACAACGGCCATATTAGTTGTTTGCTTCAGTAGCATGTTATAGCTGAGTGTAGAATTTTAAGTGAGTTTAAGGCATTCTCATACAAGATACAGAAGATTGTTTTCAAGGGTATTATGGATACCATTTAAATGGTGTGTGAAAACATAAGATATAACAGTATATTAAAGGTACAACAGTTAAAAACACAGGAGTTGCTTGTTTTTATCATTATAGTTCAAAGTTCTTTTTTTTGCTAATTATTTCCAACTTCAGAATTCTGAATTGACATTCAGAACACTAATGTTGCTTTGCAGTGCACTTAAAGGTTATTCTGAAAACTGATTTTCTTCTCTCTCTCCTAGAAGAATTAGTCCAATTCTTTACCATGTACTGCAAGACAACTGTATTAAGTCTTTTAGAACAATATTAAAAATAGAATAGGACTGAATACAGGCTATACTTGAGAACCTTCTGTCATGTCTCATCTTTTAGTACACTTAATCTATTACCACTTGACAGGCTTCTAGTTTGCATGTTATGCTTTCCTGGCAGACTATATTGAGAACCCTTACTCTAGACCTAGCTGTTCTTCCATGTGATGTTTGCTTTGTCCATTGGGTCAGCTAACTGGCAAATGGGATTAGATTGGATTGTTTTGAGCCTGCTGAATCTGGTGGCTTATTTTCACTTCTACAATAGTGTTCTCTCATCAAGAGATCAAGGAACTCCATAAATGAGGTCATAAGTAATACTTTTTTTTTTTAAGCTTTTGATCAGATTTGAGTTTGAGTCCAATGGAAGGCGTCCTGTGCTAATCAAGGGACGGGAAATAGCTTGTGCATGGATGTTTGTGGTTATTAGAACAGGTTGCTCAATAACTAGCTCCAGCGTCTTTCATTGTAGCAACGGCCAGGTGTAGACTGTCTAGTCCAGAAATAACTCTTGGTAATATTAAGTAATGGTGATAGTCTGGTGACAATCTTTGCTCAAGACTGAGGCAAAAAAGCAAACAGTATTTCATTTTTTTTCCTGTTCTTTGTTTGTTTTCCTGATCTAATGAAGAATTCCTTCTTTTGCTTGCCTCTAGTATTTTTTTTATGTAATTTTGTCTTTTTTTCCTGCTTCACATTGGTTGGATTTTACCTAACATTGTTAGCCTCTTGAGTACCTTTTTGTTTGTGGTGTTGAAGTACTTGCCAATACTAATAGTGCCTTTTTTCCCATTTTTAGGTATCTGAAAAAATACCTTTAGTAATAAGTTAGTTGTGCTGTTTTCATTTTCTTTTGTGTGCATGTATTGAGGAAGATGTTACTCTGCTCTTTTCTTCCTTTCATGAATTGGTTACTTTCTGGAAGGCAGAAAGCTATGCAACCTCATGTTCACTGCTGTGGGGATGGGAGAGTTCTCTTTCCACAATTAACCCAGGACCTACTCTCATTTCTGCAGCATTGCAGGCAGAGGGATTCCATTAGGTTGTATGCTCTTAGAGATAATCTGTGCAGTCGCTTAACAGACTTCAGTCATAGTCATTCACATGTGATTAGGCTGAAAGCTGGGCCCCAGCAACTAAAGGTTTTGTATGCAGTATGTGAGTACCTCTTGTTATGTATTTAATTTCCTATTTTCTTGGAAATTTTCTATAATCTGGCTATTTCCTTAAGACACAAGGTCAGTTCTGCATAAGCTCATAGGATGCTATGTCTCATCAGTATATGCTTCTGACAAGAATTGCCCTTTTTAGCCAAATATTTAAAGTTTTTTACATATATTGCAGTTTTCTATTTCTTCCACGTTAAGCAAGACATTAACGATTCTCACCTCTAACTCTCATGCTTTAGTGTTGCAGCCACACCAATACTGCCCTGCTGTTGGGCACGTTCGGATCCCTGCAGGTGTGGGGTTTTGTTCAAGTGGAGAGCTCTTTAACCACGCTCCTGCAGTGAGATCCATTCAGAGTGTGTGTGTGGCTCCGGCCTTGGAAGGAAGCTTTAGGCAGGCATCTTCCCCTCTGTTTACCTAGCTAATAATAAGCTGCCAGGCTACTGGGCATAGCTTCGTGGCTGGCATCCAGCCCTTCTCCCAGGAAAATATTTTGCCTTAGTGCTCCCTGGCAAGATTTCTGATTTAAGACTAATGGAATAATATACTGATTTAGGTGGGGTAGAAATGTATTTTCCCTCCCCTGTGATAATTTATAACTAAAGTAAAAACCGATCTTAGGCTTTACAAAAAGTTATCGCCTTAAGCAAGACAAATGACATCTCTATCCAGATTGTAAAAGGGAAGTGTTTAATAGCTATCAGAGTACTTACCTTTCCCAACGTACTGTGTCCGGATGCTTCAGATATGCAGCCTGTACACTTTTATATGCCTGCGTGCAGTAGAGCTTTCAGACCACCATGTTTGAAACCACATTAGTGACAGCAGAGTTAATATGAGAGGTTATACCAATCCTACCGGTAAGCTGCCTTGGCCAGTGAGTATGGTAACTATGATAACTATGGTAATGTGAGTAAATGATACTATGATAATGAAATATAGACTATTCAGAATATTGAATATAATGGACTGGTAAGTCATGACAGACTCTGAGCTCCTCTTGAGGGAAAGGGGTTAAAAAAAAGGAAAGAAATGCATAAATCTATTAAAAGTCAGTTCAAAACACCTTTTTATTTTTTAACTGGGGCTCCTTCGTGAGGTTCAGGTAACTGCAGCTTCTCTCTTGCAGCTTAGCTTTCTACATGGCAGTTGGTCATCTTAGTGACATACTACAGCTGCTTCAAACAAGGCCATAAACTTAGCAGTGAACTGGAGCACATCGTGTTGTGATAAGGGGTGAGAACACTAAGTGGTTTAGGTGAGAAGATAACTTTGCTCACATACCTTATTCTGTGAAGTAAGGCCGACTTTGCCTAACCCGAAACCTAAGCTGCCTGGCCTGTGTGCAATACAACCTTCCTGACCTTCCCCAGGCATCCCAGATTGGAGGGAGGCTGCTTCTCCTGCACTAACATTGCAGCCTCTCATCTCAAGTTCCAGGCGTGCTCCTGTTGTGTGCTGCGTCCCTGGCTCTCTCTGGCTTCCATTTGGCCAGCCAGGTTATCACAGCTCGTTACTTTTCATCTTCCTAAAAGACAGCGAGAGCCAGTTTTGCGCTGTGCATTTTGACAGTTGGGTCAGGCCAACCACAGCAGGTCTGACCCCTGTCTAGTCAGTTCCATATTCCACTTCCCAAAGAGATGAGCATCTTCATAGCTAGTCGTAGTAGAGAAGTAAATAGGAAAACTGGATACCAAATGGAAAACAAGCTTTCTAGCTCCATTGATTTACTAATAGCTTGGGATTTAAACTAAAAAGGATCCAATTAAAATAATGTCGCTACCTTTTTACAGTTTTGTAAATCTCACAGGGATTATGTCATTTTAATATACAGCTGTATGATAGAAAGGCTCTGAATAGATGAATGGGGCTAAAGATTACAGACGAGCACGACACTGGGGTGAAATAATGTGGCCCAGTAATGGCAGTCAGGAGCTCGGGGTGAAGTAGTCGTGTTAGTGTTTCTTGGGTTGCGTACAGCTTTATGTAATCAAGACAGTGGCCTTTTATAAAGGATGAGGGATCAAAAGACTAAGACTAACCACATCTCTCCACACTTATGTATACGAGTAAGCACATTCATGGATGACAAGGTACAGATATTAAGCAGGCGCTGTATCAACCTCTTAGGGAAGGGGGTGCTGAGAGGGTTTGCAGCTTGAACTGAAGTGTTGCCATCCTTGTGTAACTTGAATGGTTTTATTTGAAATAACTTCATCAAAATAGTAGCCTTTATGAAAGTCGACTGTGGCGAAAGTATGCCTATTAAAAATGCTAGAATCTCAGCATTTACCATTTCACGTCACTAAAATGATAAAAGAGGAAGGGCAGAATGGCACTTTAAATGCAGCAAAAACTAATCGGGCTTCTGTTTCTGGGAAGGTGTTTGCTGTGGACTAAAACTTTGCCTCACTCCCCCACAGAGTGTATTTGAGGTTCAACAAAATGAAAATAGAGCAGAATGGATAGTGTTACTGAAATGTGATAGGTATGCAATCTAATATTTGTATGTTAATGTTTATGAAAACCCTATTTACGCAAGAAATATGTCCTGACAGCTTTTTTTTGCTCTTCTGCAAAACACGATTAAAATAGTATTCCACTGTGGTAACACTTACCTCTCTTTTCTGTTAGCACTTTCTGCCTTGGCACTTGAATCAGAATCTTGCAATACAATAACTTACATTCAGATGAATATTTAAAAAAAAAAAAAAACCTCTTATTTCATGAAGCAACAAGAACCATGCCCTGAAAGTTTGGCTAGTTTGTTCTGCTGCTGTCGCCTTCATTTCCCTAATATAATAGGGTTCCTGCTAAAGGGCTGAAGAGCTTAAAATGAATTTAATTACTGTATAATAAGCCTTATCCTTTGGCGAGGTCCTTCACTGAAGCTAGACAGTGAGTGTTTTGTGATAGAAGGAAAAGCTGGAGGGAAAGGGGGAGGAGGAAGCTGCAGAATGACCAGGGCTGGCCTCTCCGCATTCCTACAAGTCTTGCTTTTTTTAAAATTGGAAGCTGCTTTTATAGATGCCTCTCCAAACAGGTTTGTTTCTTTCCTTACTCTCCCATTTGGTCGCTGGAATGCATGTACAAAAGGGCAGGCCCTCAAAGTGACTTTCCAATCTGTTTTTGTGGTTCCAGCCAAGTTCCCTTTAACGTATGGAGCCGGCGAAGCCGAGCTGACTTGCTGAGAGTATCGCAGACCTCGGGCGCAGCTGCTGCTTTAAGTGGCACTGTGTGATAATACAACAGCTCTGCTATTTACTGGAACTCAAGTGCCTGCACTGGCACACAGGGACGGTATATGAAATCCGAAAGCATGAGGATAAAGGAGATTTCCTTGCGGCAGGATCCCGACCTAAGAAAGGAGTTGGCACTGTTGGCTCGAGGATGTGACTTTGTTTTACCATCTAGATTCAAGAAGAGACTGAAAGCTTTTCAGCAGGTCCAGGTTTGTGTTTCAGTTTCTGTCATTAAGTTGTTGTTGTCAGCTATACCTTCACAGGAACCCAAACTTCAGGAGATACGTGGAAGGTCTTTCGCAATTAAGCAGTATTTCAATAGCCTGTTCCTCTTTGCTTTGGAAAACTGAGCAGGTGGCTCTGCAAACCGTTACGAAAACAACGAAAGCACTTTGAGCCATGTAGCAAAGAGAAAAGTATGATGTTTGCTCAGGGGTGTGTGAAAGTTCGTGCATTTAATGCAATCAGACTGTTAAAGGCTCTTTAATTTGCATGTTCATAATCTTGCATTTCTTCAAGGAGCTTAATTTGCATTTTATTGAAATGAAGCATTAAAAAAAGCCAAGTAGTAGGCTGCAGCTTTACTAGCCTAAATGGGACATATTAAAAGATGCCTTCATCCTCACCTGATGATCTTGAGTGCCTCTGTGTTATTTTTCAGTCTTTGTGCTTAGATAAGTTTTTACTACACTCATCCCAAATCTGTCACTCAGCTGTTTTGCAATGGTGAGTTAAATCCACCATTTTAAAGTGACCTCATAATTGAAAATAGAAACCTTTAAAATGATTAGTAGGAAAACTACTGATAAAGTGGTAATTCCAAGGAGTTCTGAGGGTTTTTTGTTTTGTTCCTTTATTTTTTAGGGGAAGCTTACAACTGTTCTATAGGTGGGATCAGGGAATTCGCTTTTCCCTGTTACTCCTAAATTTTCCTGTTTTGGGGGCATGTGAATGCATTAATTTTGTCCTTACCTCACCCTTACCATGAATCAAAGTGTTTGATGCACCTTGATTCTAGTACATGAATATAATAAACATAACATAAAGATGTATGACATCTTTACCCTTTTTTAATTAAGGAGAGTTTGGCAATTGGATACAGAGTACTCTGTCTTAGGATTTGTGGTTTTTAAAATCATTCTAAATATAGCCTGCCACTTAATTTTGATTTCACTGTGCTAGTGTCCCTTTCAGGTGACCTTCACCAGTGGGCCAGAGAGCCCCATGGCACTAAAAATGTGTTAGCTTTCTACCTACTCCATGGATATTCCGTATTTGGATCAGCTGAGCCATATACGGAGTGTTTGTACCTCTGCGCAAGGCAGCTTCACAAACTGGCTTGTCAGTTTTAGTCCAGTTGGCGTAACCTTGTGAATGGAAGGATTTGATAAATCTAATCTTCCATGTTTAACACTGGAGACAGAGAAGGGAGCTTGCTACTGGCAGCAGACAGAGGGAATGTCAGCGCTCCCCAAGTCCCCAAAAGCAGCAGTGTCACTCGCTATTTAGGCACGTCTGAGCCGAAGCGAATTTCGTCCAGCTGTGGCAGCCCGTTGTAAACAAACCCGCTGCCTTTTGTTGTGTCCCTTCCCTGGATCTCCCCTTCCCAAAGGGTGGCTGGAGCACTCGTCCTTCCCCAGCACAAGGCTTTTCGTGCTGAGCTTCAGCGCGGTGCTGCCTGTGTAGGAGTAGCTGCATACCTCGGAGGGAAGTTTGCCTGCTCTGCAGGGGGGTTCCTGTTTTACCATGTTGCCAGCCACAAGTTTACAGTGGAGAAAATGAACAAATGTTTTTTTGCTTTTAACCAGGCTTGCACTTTTGGGACAAATGACAGTTGTTGATTAAGATATGTTAAAACTCTTATCAGTGTTACAGACAAAGTTCTGTGGGCAAAAAAGGGTTAAAAGGAAAGAAAAAGATATCTATCTTTGCTCAATTAGAGATAAAATACTTCAGCTTTCCTCCAAATGGTGCTTTGATTCTACTTCACAACTTTTAAGACAACCCTTTTGAAATTAACTTAAAGCAAAATATGAGTGCTGGTAACTCTTGGTCTTGAAGGAGGTTTGATATTCTTTATCTGGTAGTTTATTTCAAATAGTGTGTCATGGGTTATACACATTTCATAGAGTGCTAGTCATTTTTGTTGAGGAAATCTTGCGTTGAAACTAAAGACTGCTTAGGACTTCTGTAGAATACCTTGATTTTTTTTTTTTCCCCCCTCATCTCAGTTGCTGAAGTTCAGTGACAAGAGTGTGTCAATTCCCTGGGAATAGTGACTTTCAGGCAGAACAGTTTACAGATCTGATGTAAAATGAGAATGCTAAAATCGAGCAAAATTGGAAGCCAGTCTGTCTGGTCTTAAATTAAATTTAGACATTTTTATATGAATGTAATGGCTGCATCTTGTTGGATAAATGCCTTTTTTTTTACTTGGGAGGTTTAGTGCGGTAAGACAAACTCTTAAAATAAAAACTGAGTACCAGTGGGGTATGGCAGGATAACATGTGGCTGAACATCTCTGCAGCTGACTGGAGTGACTGGGTCTTGCACACATTCTAGGGCTTCTAAGTCAGTGGCTTTTTATGTAGAGCTAGGCCACCCCAGTAGCCCCCTACGTTGTTAAAAAGGGTCTAGCAAATGGAGTTTTATGAAAATGTTTTAATAGCACTGAACTAGCACTGTTTGCAGGGTAGGTTGGTCTGTAAAGCAGTGGGACAAGCTGTTTCTCAGGGGTTGCTTTTATCTATGATGATTGATAAAACTGAGGAAAATGGGGCTTTCTGGCAAGATCAGTCAAAATAAGGGTAAAATAATGCTCAAATAATGAAAATACCCTCTTTGTTTTGGGATATTGAAGAAAATTCAAAAGATACTTCTGAGCAGAACTTTACTATCCCTCTTTTATGCCCCTCTTTAACTGATGTAAGGAGATCTTTTATACACAATTTAACATTGCAGAATATAGTGAACTGGAAATGTAATACTGGAAGAGGTGCTCTTCCATCACACACTATCATCAGGCTCATCAATTTTTTTCTAAAACCTTGCAGTGAGAATCACCATGTCTCAGCTCTATGGGCAACTTAAAGATGTGAGGTAAGAAAGGTTTCCTACCTGCTGAGAGCTGAGTAAGAGTGTTTTGCCCAGCAGTTGGTGGCATCTTCACCTGTGACACTATTACCCAGACTGTATAAAGAGAATATATACGAGGTTGGAAACAAAATGATAACAGGGTAAATGACATCTGTGTGCCATGTGACATCATATTCCAAACTAGGAAAATAGGTATTTTTGCTACTTAAGAGCTGACATGGCTTTGTAAAACAACTCAGTTTCAACTTGAAACTACTAGACTCTTTTTAAAGCCAAATCAATCTGTTGAGTAGCTTTAATGAGATGATATATATATTAAAAAAAAAAAGCCAAAACTTTTTTTTAATATCAGTACCAGATCTGCTGCTACCACTTGGTGATCCCTGTAGTTGTATGCGTCACACCTCAGTGTGGAAATGGAGAACTACCAGTTCCACGACCACCTGTTACTGATACTAAATGCTGCTTACACAAGCTATTTATGTCAGCTGTATGTGAACTATTTCTTCAACTTCTACACAGTGGCTCAAAAGATTAGCTTTCCTTCTGAGTCAAGTAAGCTGCCCAGCCTAAGTGCCTCTTGATCATTTTCCCACTCCTCTGTTATTAAAATGCCTTTTTTGTGTGTGTGCGTGGCGCATTCAAGGCAGCAATGAATAAAAGTGCTTGTAGGTATTGTGGGTGCTATGCTGGAGTGCAGTTGTGCTGTAGTTTGTATTTTGTAGTTGTCCTGATTCTTCAAAGGTCACTAACATTCTCATTTCTGGGGTAAAATTAACTTTGAAAAGTTTGCTTCTGTGGCTACGTGTGTGAAGCAAACTATATGGATCTGCAAAGCAATTGGTGGTTAATGATGAGCTAACTTACCCAATGGGGGCTGTTTTCAAATCCTGGGGAGACCCTTTAACACCATAGAGGGAAAACCTGATATCCATTTTTAAATAAAATTTTTTAATCAAGTACATAAATACTTAAAAAGATAAAAGTATTTTCTAGAAAAAGATGGAGGACACTTCATGTTAGTGTTTTTTTTTTTTTTTTTTTTTTTTTTTTTTAAACTGGTATAAGGCCAATTTTCAGGAGCGGTGTCAACATTTCAGACAGAATGTAACACATCTTAACTAGTCTCTGCGGGTAGTTCAGGCAAGAGATATTTTCTACCACTTGTGCTGTGGAGACATATGTAAAATGCAGCAACCACGCTGTGGCAGCAGCTCGCGTAGCTGCTCATAACTTCTGCTAAAGGCGTGTAAGAGCCCCCGGTTTTGCAGAACTGCTAATGTGGCGCAAGGTTATCCTCCAGCCAGCTCGACTTACTCATTTAAGAGTTTAGGTCAGTTTTAAGAATTTAGACATTCAAGAGTCTTAATTTCGGGAGTTTTTTGTTTGTTTGTTTTATTTTTTTCTTCCTTTGTTTTCTGGAATAAAAACCTCTTAGGCCTTTTTCCTACTTTAGCACACTTCTAGCTTTATAGTCACTGATGCCACTTAAATAGTAGGTGGTCTATATATTTCAGCTGTACTACTTTGTATGCTAGAAAGCCTGAATCAGTTGGGCCCATCTTCACATAAAATATCCTTTGACTTTTTCAGGTAAATGGTGGCATATGAGTGTGGTGTTTTGTTCTCTCTTATCCCCACAACCTTCCCAATCAGAATTTGCTGGGAGAGCTGCCAGAGTGCTTACTGCAACTGTTGGGTCTGCAGCCATATAACAGGGCTGAGCTTGCTTATGTTCTTCTTGTCTGGAGTATTTTTTTTCATGCTCAGCTGAATCTAGTGGCCAGAATATGTTTTGCTATAAACATGATGAGATTAAATTACAAAGTATAAGAATAAAGTGGGTGTCTTAGCCCCGCTTGTTACTGCTGATGTTTAAGTGATAACCTCTCCTGACAAAGAATTGGCTTCTGTAGATAAATGCTAGGATCACATGGCGTAACTGACTATTGTTTTTTCCCTATCTAAATGATCCATTTAGAAAGTGATGGCTCCTTTGCAAATAGTGAGTCCCAGTGTGGTCCAGTGGCTGTGTAAAATTAAGATCATTATGTGCAAAGGCAATCCTAGCAGCTGGCTTCCTGAAAAAGGCTGGAATGTGGAGTCTCCTTCTCTGGAGATACTCAAAACCTGCTTGGATGCAATCCTCTGCCATGTGCTGGAACAGTGGGGTTGGACTAGATGATCTCTAGAGGTCCCTTCCAATGGTAATGATTCTATGATAGATTAAATCCATATTCCTATTCTCTGCCAGGATCTCCTGCCATCAGAGTATGTGCTGAGGAGACTGCCACTATAGGAAACTCTAGTGTGTTAGCTACTTGGATATTTGATTTGACATATCCATAAGAGGGAAGCTGTTTGATAAACTCACAGTGTACAAATATTTTTGTGCTGTTTCCACCTTACTACAGGTAAGTGCTGTGGAAGTTGCCTTTTGTGAGAACAGACTGCCTTTTGTCTGCCGGGTGGATTTTTCTGAAGAACTCCGCTTTCTTTTCCATGTTTCCTGTACCATTTTTTTCATGAATTAGCCAAGCAGGCAGAAGAGGCAAGAGGTTTCTTGCTGGTCTCTGTTGGAGGATCTCACCTCTAACAGCTGTAGCGAAAGTTCTGTCAACAAAGTTACTGATGGACATGCTTGTAAGTTGCAACCTTCTCTCTCATGTTCATGGTTTGGGGGAGTTGCCTCTTCCTTTTCCCCTTCACCAAGATATTTATAAATGATGATGGAACTCTTCCTAACCACAGTTAAGATGTTTTTGATGCTGAAGCTCTATTTAAATTTGAAAACCAAAACCATACAAAAAATATACTCAGCCATATTTGGAAGTATTTTACAGAACATATGCATTTGCCATTTTCAGTTCCCTCTCTCCTTGCCTAGGTCAACTATATCAAGCTGCAAATTACAAGAATCCTGGTATTTCTGAAGCCTGTAGAATTCAGGTCAGAAACTTTACTGTTAGTGCAGCATATGTATTGATGAACATGATGAGATTGGCGAATACATTTTATTATGGTAAGATGTCACAAAAAGAAAGATGCTCAAGTTCCTCTCAAGGAGAGGTTAATCTGTACTGATCCAGTGAAAACCAGCTTTTGAGCATTTGAAAGATTCCCTTGTGCTTGCTTATTTATTGTACGCTCCTTTTGTATGAGTATGCATTACAATTTGTCTTGCCAGAGATAACCATTTGCACATGCTTTGGATGTATTTTTAGTTTTAATGTGCAAGATGCTGTGCATCAAATGTATATTTCTTAGTGAGCAGTGGGATGTAGTGAAAGTTTCTTCCTAAAACTTTCCTTAAGCATGAGAATTAGTCCCTTAATCTGAACAGGTTGTGTAAATGGCCCAGACCTCGCATGCTCTGGCATGCGATACTTAGACTTGGATATAGCCACTTTCCTTCAGTGGCTTTCTCCTGGATCTTACTTAGGTTGTTCAAGTGGGGCTTGGTTAAATTAAATGGGTTGCTGGTTGGGACAGTAACAGCATTTTTTTTTTTTTTAATAATGCTTTAAGCTATAGTTAGACCTCTAGAGCTTTTAAGAGAGCGGATGCTGGCTGGGGCCCCGGCAGTTTCGCTGCAAGCTGTGGGACACTTGTATACCCTGGCTGTTACATAGTTTAGAGTAGTTAGTTGAACTCTTTGCTACTCTGCTGTCTTGAGTGAGAATAAGACAAAAACGTCCTTACAGTTGTGAGGTCTGTACTGTGAGCTTCTGAACTGTGACCTGATGAACATGTTGTGGTTGGCACCGAGTTAAACCAATTATAGTTTGAAAGGTTAGCCATCCTTACAGCTGTTTTGTATGCTTATAGCAAATAAGAAACTCATATTTTTAGGTCCTGGAACTCTAGTTCTGATTGTATTCCCTTCCTCTGAATACTTCTACAAGTTATTTTTCAATTCTTCTGAGTTTTCTTGGAGATATTTATTTATTGTAACTTGAGCCCTGCACATCTGCTCTAAACCTCACTGAGTCTCTTTGGTTTGCTCGTGGAACTGCACTTTGCTGCCACTTATCAGGTTCAACAACTCCCGAACACCTTATTTCTCTCAAAAGGCACACAGCAGCGTATGGTCTCTTGACCCATCTGAATTAAGGCTAACAGCAAACATAAGCCTGTGTAAAACTGTGTCAGAGTGAAAACTAATAGATGTTTCTGTCTTACTGTGGAGACGGAAGGAGAACGGGTCTGATGAGGTCTATAGAACACCCCAAACAGCTGCTAGAAAATAACTAAAGAAAATAACTGCAGTGCAGGGTAGGAAGAAGCACCTGAGGCCGAAGCAGCCCTTGCTAGAGCAGAGGCTTTTGCACATAGCCCTGGGGCCTGTATCTAACCTGCCTTCATTCTATGTAGGTGTCTCCCTGAGCCTGGCCCCTCAGCTCTGTTAGCTTTCTGGTTGCAGAAGTCCAGTGTGATGAATCCAGATCTTGGATTGCTTTAAGGCTCACTTCAGTTTGTCTCAATTGCTGTTACAAAGTTGTTCTCAACTTCCTTGTTAGCACCAGAACCAGGTCGCTGGGAAGTGTTGATCAGCTGTGTGAGGTGGGATGAGAACAGATCAGGGCAGGGAGGTGGTTTTATTTTTTACCTTTGTTTTTTTTCAGCCAGCTCAGTGACCTGAAGCAATCCCTTACCCTCTAGCACTGTCACTAGGACTGATGCAAAAGCTACTTTTGAAAGCTTTAAATTGCCAAAGGGTCCTCTTTTGCTGAGGAAAATCCTGTTAGGCATGATAGGATAAATGGCACAGTGAGCACATGGTGAATCCTTTTAATAATAAATCTTCCTAAATTAGTTGGAAGAAAGAAAACTAAGATGCCGAAAACAAAGTCATTTTTAAAAAAAATTGGATACCTTGAAATCTGAACATCTGTCACAAAGTCAAGAAAGCTATTGCTTAGCATAAGAATGCTATTATAGATGCGTATTTCTAGGCTTGTCCTAAGTGAAGTTCTGGCAATCAATTTAGTTATCCTAACTTAAACCTGCCAGAATATTTGGAATATTGGAACAGACTTTCTAAATTAAATGGCTTTTTCTTGCAAATGAGTCAGCATCCTTCATCAAGAACGATATAGTTATTTTATACAAAGAGCTATGTCTTTGTATAACTCTTAATCTGGTGTTTCCAAGTCATAATCTTTTTTGAAACCTGTTGATTGTGGCACTTGCTTATCTAGCAGGAAGTACTGGGTGTCCCTGTACATCTGGGAGTTAAAGCAGACTCATTCTTGAGCCTTTATTGCTCAGGCTTGAACTACTGCTGTGTAAGGGTGGAGAGGCTGGAAGATTGAGCACTTTGAGTCTGCTTACAGATAATATTATTTATATTCATCATTTAATTTTGATTTTTTGGTCTCTGAGACTTTATTGGGTTTAGTAAATGAGAGGTTTTTCATTTAAAACAAAAAGTGTAGAATAAGCTTAGGACTTCTAAGCTCATATGTTAAACAGCATTTATGTCTCTTTACTGCCACCCTGTTGCTCTTGAGGACCAGAAATATGCAGTGTTGACTTTCATTTTCTCCAATAATCAATATTTATCAGTCACAGGAAGGAACTTTATGCAGTGTCTCATGTTCCTGTTGCAAGGCTCAGTAAGTGGCTAATGGCAGGGCAATTCAGCTTCAAAAGGTAAATATTGTATCTTTGCAGAAAATCTTTTTAGCTTATTATGCACCTAGGTGGAATTTGCATAAAATGTGATATACAGAAATAGAAGAACAAGTCTGTTGAACACAGTGTAAGCAAAGCTGATCTAAAATGTGTTGCAGCACTTTTTTGGTAAATTCCCTGTCTAAAAATACTAAAGCCTTACACAGAAACTTTACCTTTTTGATAGGTTGGTTTTTTTCTCTTTCTCTCTTTCCAGTATGTAGTGCTATTTTTGACTTGAGATCATGGAATATCACTTTTTTCTTAGTAAAAAATTAAATGTAAAGTTGGACATAAACTTGTGGTGTAATTTTCTTGCTCTTACTGACTTAAGCATGTTGTATGTATTCCCTTGTTTTTGGTTTCTGATAGGAACATCGTTATGGAAACTTGCATCAGATTATACAGCAAGGGCTGACTCTCTTAATGCTTTAAATGCTTTTACAGAACACTAGGCATAACAAATGTCCTTGTCTGTCAGATACTAGGCAGCATAAGTACTTCGGTATGAAGATAGCCCTTCCCCCCCACCTTTTCTATAATGTAATGTAAAAACAATGCAGGTACCAAGTTAGGTTAATGGACTAGTGTCCTAGTGTGCTTAGATTGGTAAATGATTAAGTTCATCAACAGTTAACTTGTGTTTTTCCCATAAATGCTATTTAAGTGATAGTGTTTTGGGCTTCCTGTTCCATTCCCTTGCGGGGCTCTGTATTTCTGTGTGTTAGGTTGCAGGTAGCTGTGGACTTGCCTGGGTGTGCGGTGGGAAGCAAGTGGGAGCTAGCACCTCCTCCCACAGGCTCCAGAAATGCATCCCGTCCTCCAAGGACCCCAGCAGAGGGTCAACGCTTCCTTTCAGTGAGGAGGGGGAGGGAAGAGGACGCTTTGCTTTAAAGGCCGCCGCCATCTTTCTGCTTGGAACCAAGTTTGCTGCTCCGTGTTAAGTCACCTCTTGGTCCTATCTGTAGCAAGGTAGACAGGATGACTAGACTCGCCCCTTTGGGATGAGATGTATCTATATTCACCTGTCTGTTTACTTATATATTGCTATATAGCAATTATAATAATAGTTTCATTTTCCGTTCCCTGAGAATGACTGGAGAAGGATCTGGAGAGCAGCAAAATAAATTAGGAAATTTGCTCTTTTAGTAATTACCCCAATGGGATATAAATTTTCTTATAAATTTCCACTTCCTTATTTATAAAAGTCAAGGCAAATATGTGTTGCATTATGTGTAGACAGTCATTATGGTTGTATATGTCAGGAATGAAAACCAGTTGTGTTGGAGGTTTTCTTGAATTCTCTTTATAGGCAAGTCTTACGGAAGTTTTTATACATTATCGTAAATGAGACATTTTTGAGGAACTTTCACTTTCCAGCTTTAGCATAAAACCTAAACCTCAGTGGCAACCTTAAAATAAATTACTGATTCTGGACCTAATATATACTTTATGTATATACACTAATATATACTAATGTACACTTATTTCAAAGGTTAGGATGTCATTGAATCTTTATACTGTAGCTCTTGTCTTCTTAGTTGAATTATTTACAAGCTTTTTCCTTAACACCGAGTATGTTATTTTTTGTGTATATCTTGGCAAGTTGCTCTAGAATTCTTTACCTACCAAGCCAATGCCTTTTGGCAGTTTATTTTAATGGGACTAGTGTTAAAGGTTTTAACTTACAACCATTTAGGCCTCTTTCTAAATAGACCCGTTAGAGAAAGAATCAATAGTTAACTGTTGCTGCAGCTCTTCAGTTCAAAATTTGCCATTCAGACTTCTGGCGGTTCTTGATAATGAAGAAATTCTGCACAGGAAGTTTCCAAATCATTTCGTAACCACTTAATCTCACAGAATTGGTGAGCTTTGATTGCTCTGGAACGATAGAGTTGACTCACCTACACAGTATGAACATCTACGCAACTACCTAGATGAAGTTACAGAAAGCAGCAGCAGTTTGAGCCCCTTGGTATTCTGCTCTCCCTTGTCAGACTGCAGAGAGTAGGAGGAGCTCAGTGGTACTAGGAGGAGCTTTCTGGTTGTTACCTGGGAGTTCAGACTGAGAGAAGAAACGTGACCCTTGGGAAGGTGAGGAGAAAGAGGAGGTGTCAGGCTAACTTTACAGTGCGTTAGCTAGAGTTGATGGTTTTGGATAACTTGTTTCCTCCTTTGGTACAGGTTGCTTCTGTGTGTGTTGGGTGACTTCAGCAGTACAGGGCAGCTGCCTGAGCACTCATGGCCTTAAGAAGCACTGATGTGCTCAGCACATCCACGGGGGCAGCAGGGACGCGAGAACCGTGCTCAGTTGACTGGGGTACCGTGTGGACTACCCTTGGGCGTTTCATGGCATGGCCTAGATACGCTTGTAGCTAAACCCTGGCATCAGAAAACTCTTTTGGTACTGAGAATCACATCTAGGAATTTTATACTTCCTTTGAGGTATTTGCCAGTGATTCTAGTATATCTTTGACCTTTGAGGAAACGCTCTGAGGAACACCTCCATGCTTTGAATGAGTCAAATAAGAAGTAGGATAAAATAGGTATCTGAGGAGAAGAAATTACAAATTCTTTGAAAAGGTACCAAAAATGGTACCCAAGCTTCTTCTCAAGAGTCCAAGCTGATCAGCTCAAAAGTAAAGCATGAAGAGAGCTACGCAATGTTTCCAAAACTTGTAGCAAAAGATTTACATTCTGTACTTGCTTTTAGAATGCAGTAAATACCTAAGGTTTAAATTGTAAAACGGTATATTTTTACACTAAACATTTGGAATTCAAAATCTGAATATGAATATAACTTTTGTATCTCAGAGCTATTTTTTCCTGTGCGACTCTTTCAGCAGTTCTGAACCTGTAGCTTAGCTTATTCATCATAACTGCTCTCTGGAACATGTTTCTAATAGACTAAAAGATAAGAAATGTGTTTAATAAAAATAAATAAAAAAATAATAATAATAAAAAGCTTTTATTGTGTAGCCCTTTTAAAAGCAACCACGGAAGTTGTGTGTGCCAGTATAGCTGTTACCATAAATCTTGAATTTCTGTGGCAATCTGAGCAACTCTCATGAGTGTCCCTACCCAGGCAGATGATGTAAATAGGATAAAGGGGGCATTAAATAATGAAACAAAGGAAACCTTCACCTCACCAAACTCGCACGAGTTTGATTTTATTTATTTATTAAGTAAAAGATTATTTGATAACTAGTGCTTAAAAGCAGACTAGCTCTGTGGCACTGGTATCCATGCAGTTTAACATTCCTTTTTGCTATACAAAACTTCCCCTTTTGGTATATAAATTTGGTATATCCTTTGGTATATAACTGTAAGGGCTCTATCAAATGCTGATGTGCAGAGTTCAGTTTTGAGAACTAAACAGCGAATTAGTGCAATTGCATACATTGTTTGTAGTGCCCATGGTAATGTTACAATAAAATGTTGATATTTTTATTCTTTGCAAAAGTTTGGAAGTTTGGAGTTGAAAGGTCTTTTGATACCCCACGGTGCCCTTGTTGATTCTAATTTTAGTGATACAACTGATGAGACTTCAGCTAATGAGTAAGTGTCAAAAGTTTTAATTTACAGGATTGTTAGAATTGCAAGCGTTGATTCTAAGTGTCCCAGATTCCAGGTAACTTCTTCCTCTGTGAAATTAAATTTAACTTATCTGAGAGAACTCAGCAACCGTGAACATGATTGCCTGCTCAAATGACAGGGCAGAAGGGACACAGTCAATTCAGGCTTCTTTATTTTGTCTATTCCAGTAAAGACTTCTGGATTGGAGTCCTGAAACTAAAAATTTGCTGTCTGCACAATGCTTGCTTTAAGCTGTCTCAAAGCCCTCAAGTCTTTCAATGACTTAAGGAAGGATTTTGAGTTTAGTAGGGAGGTAGGTGTCTTTGCAGACATTTTGATGCAGACCTGGATTGCAAACAAGAGAAATGGATTCAGGATCTTGGGCATATTTAAACCTAGGCTAAGCCATAATAGCATTAGCCTTTGTTATGTTCAAATATGGCCTCGGGATGAAAACCTCATGATGTGCTCCAAATTTTGACTTGCCTGCTAATTTTATTCTTACTTTGCTTGCTGTCTTTGTTGCTCTGCCTTATTGGTTTGCATATTTATTTATTTTTGAAACTAAGTAAAAGCTGAATTCTTTAAAGAAGCTACATTTAAGTAGATAATGGCTCTTGATACTGGTCTCTCACGTTCTAGTGAAAGTTTTCTAAACTCTTATGTCAAAATGTGGTGTGCAAAAAAAAAAAAGAAGAAATTATTTCTTTTCAGAAAAGTTACTTTTTGGGTTTAGAAAAATACATGCATCTTCATCATAAATTAGACAAGCCAGCAGCTTATACAAAGTTGTTATAGCTATTTCAAAAATTTGAATATGTAAAACTAGAAATATTTTAAAAGCAGATTCCCTCATGACCTGTTAAGCTGGGAGTTCAATAGTTTTTTCCTTAAACTGAAAGTGGTAAAATAAGAGCACCTCAGATGTCTCTAGTAAGCAGTGTTTTGTGTGTTAGTCTTGAAATTGAATATGGTGTAAAATACTAAAGTCATTATTACTACATTTTTAAGATCTTCAAAGGATTTCCAAGTGACAGTTTCTGAAAATGCTCATGATGCTCCAGGTGCTCACACACTCAGATGGCTTTTACCAACCTATCATAAATATTTTGTTTGGTATTCTTGCAGCTTACCTTCAAATATGATGTCTTTCAGTCCTTATCTGAGGATGACTATAGAAGTACTTTTATTATACCTGTCTGTCACATGTTTTTCATTTAGGTTCAGACAAAGAAGGAAGAACCTTTGCCACCATCGCTTAGTCAGACCATTCCAACTTTCTATTTTCCTCGAGGATGTCCTAAGGAAAAAGTGAATATAGATGCTGTGATTTCCAAAATTGAAAGAACTTTCTCTGAATTTCCAAATGAGAGGGCAACTTTAGAAGATATGGGGAAAGTTGCGAAGGTAAGGATTTACTGGCTTTCTATGTTCAGTGCTGTAGACCTGTGGAAAGGAAATAGGAATTCAGTGTCTTCTGTTTTCTTGCAGTTTGTGTTTTCATCTCTTACAAGGTAGTATCAGTAAGACTTCTTGTTTAGTGTGACTGATAGCGCAGCTATGTGAGCAAAATCTTTGAATTAACTCTGTCCTAAACTTTTCTACGTCAGGCTTATCAAAAGAACAGGGCAAAACCCAAAATCTGACTAATTTTTTGTTTGCTTAAACTGCCAAACACTGAAGGCCTCAGTATATGATCTGCACACATGATGGATCAGCCCTCAGGCAAAGCACTGTTAGTCTGCGCTTTGGTTTCAGGACTCCAGAGTATATTAGTTGTGTGATGAAAATGCCCGTAACTAACATTTGCAAATTTTGTTTTTGCACTGAAGCCTCCTGAACTTCCATTATAAAACATTGAAATCCACAATGGTTTGAGATTTGGGATCATTGCACTTCTGTGGTTATTGAAGCAGTAATCTAGAGTTACTGTAGAGTGATTAAAATACTGGGTTGGCAGCAAAGTTGTGGAGGCAGGCTTGAGTGAAAAGAGGGGGTGGGTTGTTTTTACTTTGTGATGCATGACAAACTAGTTTAACAAAATGGAAATTTAAGTTGTGTTGTACTCTATCAACTCTTGACATATTATCACTGGAAGTCATGATCTTGAGTTCTCGTTCCTTTTCCCATTACTTTGCACGTTAAATCCACAGTCTAGAAAACAGAAACAAAGACCTTCACAAGAGAGTTCTTGAGAGTTCTTGAGAACTCAAGAGAGTTCTCAAGACCTTCTCATAATTAGGATTTCAGAAACTCCTGGCTTGTCCCACCAGAAGTGTTTAACTATTTAGCTGGATAATTGGATCCTTTCCTTCCACAGCTCCTTTCTCTATGGAAATAGTGCTTCAGCAAGAGGTGGAGGGTGCCAGTCATCTATAATTCAGTGAAAAAGGTGCCTTCCAGAAACAGGAATGGTCTAAAGCCTCTCAGACTGAGCAGAGCAATTGTCAAACCCACATTTCTTTGGTGTTGGTTTTTGGGTTGATTCTTGGTTTTGGTTTGCTTTGTTTTTATGCAAGTAATGGATGAAAAGTAACTGTGCCTATTCCTCTAGAAACTTTGTACATTATACAATATGCCTGGCCTTGAATGGGATCCTCAGGTGTGGGTTTGTCTGTGGCTCCTGAGTCGCAGCCTGGGTTAGGGCAGGAGATGCTACTTTGTTGTTAAGACTGAGGAAGTTTGGAACAGGGAGAAACAGCCCTGAGGGGAAGGGGACCTCTGAAGCTTTGAAGTTGCTGCTGCCAAGTGGCGCGAAGGAAGTGGCCACTGCTGGCCATGCTGGAAGCTGGAGAGAAGGTACATGTCCCAGTGCAAGGATGCAGACAGGTTGAGCCATTCTGGGAACCAAACAATGCAAACTTGCTCCAGTCCAGAAGGTGCGTAGTAGTTGGTGCTGTCTTGAGCTCAACTTAAGCACATCTGGCCCTTCAGCAGAGCCTATTAGCTTGCACTTTATTCAGCTGCTTGGAGAGAGCAGATACGTGACTGTGTTCAGCTATGGGGCGTGCTGAAAACTGCATGGTGTTTTGCTTTCCCCTTTCAGATTTACACCTAAAGCAATTGCTTAAACTTGCCTATTTTGGAGGGTACAGTTGGTTTCAAAAACAGTTTTAAAAAATTGTGGTTGTTGTACATTTAGAAATACTTTTACCCCTCTATGCATATATGCACCAATACAAACTATTCTCCTGTGATATTGCTTAACACTTACAAAAATTAATGTTTGAAAAGTTTGTAAATGAGGGAGTAACCCTCAGAATTAATCAATGAACTGACTTGATGTGCACTTTAATTCTAGGCTTGTGAATGCCCACTTTACTGGAAAGGTCCCTTGTTTTATTGTGCTGGAGGTGAAAGAACAGGATATGTGTCAGTTCATAAATTCGTTGCAATGTGGCGGAAGTAAGTGGCTTGCATTTTTAGAGGTACTGTATATCTTGATTTAAATGTGTTTTTCTAAACTGTTGAAAGGGATATCCAGCCTGTAAAGGGAAGAAAACATTTTTCTACAATCAAGCGTTGACAGCAATCTTGTAGCTAGGGAAATGTAAATAGTTCATCCCTTTAAGCACAGTAAATACTTACTTTTACGAATTTAATGTTTTTAAATATTTGTGGTAAATGACTACAACTGTTTATGGAGAAAGTAAAAACTATGATTCTAACTTCAAAAGTATGTTCTAGAAAAATGCATTCCCTTCTGCATAGTTCTGCTTCCTCTTCTAACTTGATATCTTTTTATTTAATCAGTCTGCATATCCAGCTTCCTTTATATGTAAATATAGGAGACCATATAGTTGCCTAGAAATGTATAAGAAAGCTAGATGGCAAAGAAAGTGTCACGAGTGCTCGCCTGTTCTATGTAGATAACTGCAGGGCACTTTGACACTTGTAATTAGTTTTTGAATTAAATACTGTGGTCGCGGTTTCATAAGCTCTGCATGAGTAACTGTCAATGTAGAGCACTAAATGTGTGCATCTACATTTCAGAATACTTCAGACCTGCTATGATGATGCTGCAAAATTTGTCCATCTTCTGATGAACCCTGGATGCAACTACTTGGTGCCCGAAGACTTCATTCCATTTTTACAAGTAAATTGCAACTGGAAAGCACACAATGACCTGGCAGAACATTTTAGTTTGTTTGTTTTGAGTTAAACATACTTTTCCAAGGTTTTAATTTAAAATGTTCATTGCTAATATATGGGTTGCGAACAGGTGACTTAATTTACAGCTAACCACAGTTAACTACTATTTTATGTGATGTGAGGGGTTTTTCTCTCTCTTTTTTTTTTAAGCTAGTGACAGGCATTTATTTAAAATTGCTTGCAAATTTGTGAGGAGTAGCTCACCTGTCAGAAAAGCTTCAGGATTTAGAAAGGAGTTGAAGCTATTAAAGTTAAGGAGATCTTCAGGAAGGCAAGGGAAAAGTGGCAGATGAATGCAAGACCTAGGACTTCCTCCCAGAGAAGCAAACCATACCAAATGAATGAATAAAGCCTAATTGTTTTTCAGTGGACTGTAGTCAGACACAGCAGTGTGCTACTAATGGCTGTGGCAGCTTATAACATAAGTCCCTCAGATGAACATATTCTTCTAAAATATATTCTTATAGCTTTTAAAAGATAATTTTGGAAATATCACCACTTATTTTTAAAAACATGAAGTAAGCTGTAAATGAGCTTATTAATAATGATGGTATTTAGATATGATCTGTATTGGCTAAGGAAGCAGATGTGCTCTCTGTGCAGGTGACTTTATATGGATACTAATGCATACGGTTTGAAGCACTGCTCTTCCTTGCTTTTTAGGATGTGGTGAATAGTCATCCTGGCCTTTCCTTTTTAAAAGAAGCATCTGAATTTCATTCTCGATACATCACCACAGTAAGTGTTTTCTGTTTGGAAAAGTTACTTTTTGTTAGCTGAGTAGCAAATTTGGGAAATTGGTCACTATATGTAAAATCTCCATCATACCTGGCTCCCATTTTCTACATGACTTAGAAATCTTGTGAAGAAATAACCATATATATATATATGTGTGTGATTATTATATGATTTATGCGTGTATATGTATAAAAACTGTAATCATAGTTTTCTTAACACATAGGAAATTTGTTGAACTTAATATTTTTGAAACAGTCAACTGTAGGAGTGTAAAATAAGCTAATGAACCTTAAATGAAGAACTGACTGTGCTCCTCTTGAACACTTGGTTGTGGCTATACACTGTGCTCTTTAGAATCCTGGCCCTACTCCAGAGATTAATTAAATGGAATTTTGAATGAAAGGTCTATATTAAAGTGGTTATTTCGGTATTAAGTAAAATAATGATAATAGTGAAGCTGCTTACTGTTTTCCTCTCCAAGGATTTTCTTTCTGAACAGATTTAATGCGTGAAAAGTTCAATTTCTCTTAGTTATGTGACTGAAGTAATCATTTTTTACATAAGAGGGGAGTTAGTGACATTAAATTTTCTCAATAGTGGACTGGGCAGCCAGTTTCACTGAAGTCAAAAGATGAAAATTCTCCAAAAGGACATTTAGATCACTTTCTGTGTGCATGTCAAACCTGATTACCAAATATTCACTAATAAAAATGTGCAGGGAATGGTCATATTTTCCTTATAGTTGGACCTATCCCTAAACTGTGGTAGCTTTTATTTTAAAGTAGGAACTCCAGTTCTGCACACTCTAATCCCATTTGACAGTGGTTCTGGTTACTCATACCATTCCTATAGAGACTGCCAGCCTAACTATAACTTCCCATAGTAGGTTTTGCCTCTTATTGTAGTGGTAACAGGAGTGCCCAAAACTTTCCTGTCAGATATGATTCTTCCTGTGAATAATCTTAATTAATGGATTAAATGGGATCAAATCTGCTCTGCTTGAAATGCTGAAAATTCCCTGCTTGTCCTGAAGGGCAGTAGGAGAGAAGAGATCTGGCCATTTCCAGTTACTTGAGTAGCTCTGAGTATAGCAATATCAGACAAATTAGTATTTGGCTGATAAAATTGTCTAGTCCTCAACAGAAACTAATATTTAATAATAAAAAACTGTTATGAATATATCAAGAATATTTGAAGTATCCGCAGAACAAGAAATGGAAGGAGGGCTGTCTGTCTTGTCTTTCTTCAGTAAAGATGGATGGAATAACTGACCAATGCAGATTTTAAACTAATGTTCTCCAAGCTACTACTAATTTATAGATTTTTTTTTTCTCAAATTGAAGCATGACATTTTATAACTGTATGCAAGGTAATAGTTAAATTTATAGAATCCTTAGTGTTGCTCTCTGAAGGTATAGCTAAAGGACTTTGCAAGTGCTGTGGTTGAAGATTTAATGGCTGTTAATGCTAATTTGCAGTTAGAGGTTAAACAATCCATTTTTCTACTAGCATTCATGTATGTATGTATATGTGTGTGTGTATATATATGTGTGTGTGTATGTATCTTCTGTGAAGCAGGTGTCTACAAGCAGTTCCCTCTGCAATGGTGTAGGTTAATTGGTCACAGTTCAGTGGTGTAAGGTCAGCTACATCAGCATTAGACTGAGCTATATTAAAACAGTGTTTCTTGACAAAGAGATAATACAATTAATCTGTAAATAAGCGTTGTATGAATCCTCACTATAAATCATTGAAATTATAATCTGTGTATCGCACAGCTTCCTCTCCCTTCTGACAGAGCATTGTGCAGCACAGTACAGAGGACAATTTTCAGGCAATTGGCTTATACTCTGATTGGATTCAGTTTAGAAAAACAGTTTTTGTTCCCTGTTGTCTCCATCAAACATTCAATTTTGTTTTTATTTTTAGAGCAGTTAAATGTATAACAGATGAGATAATGACATGCAGATGGATTAAGCTGCAAAGCTAAGGCAAAAACCTTTTTAGAAAAAATTGCTTTGTAGTATAAGCCAAGAATGGGCCTTCTCTAAACTCACAATTAGAAGTGAGCTAATTGGGTTTCAGAAATAGGCTATTTTTTCTCCTTTCTCAGTTTATTGAACCAGCTGCTCTTCAAAGTAAGAGCTGCAGAGCTTGCTGTGCACTACAGTTTAAGCTTTATTTTAAAACTTTATACTTCTTTTTGTAATATAGAAATAGTTGGTTTAAAATAATGATTTACTGCAGTTAAAGACAGAAGTGATAAATAGCAAAGTCTTTAGTTTTCTGGGTTTTTTTAAAGAGATTATTTTTGGGGAGAAGTTGTCTAAAAAATTACTTCTTTTTGGCTGGCAACTACTGTATTGTAAATAAAACAGCGTAAATGCACTGCTTACTGCATTGATAATCAGCTGTATATAATTCATCTTCAGTGAAGCAATTATAATTTGTGCTATGCTTAGCTGTTTTTTGTCTCCATTTTAGTGATGAATGACTTATTTGCAATATATATCTGGTTGGCAAGTCAAAATAATTGAGATGTCTACCAAATTCAGTTGAAGAAACAATGTGTTAGTCATTTATTAACTAAAGTTAAATTATGCCGTATGCTTAACTCTGCTGAAATATTTTGTCTGTAAAACTGATCTAAACAGAAGTACTGGAAACAAACTCACTACCAGTTTTCATCATAGCATAAGAAAGTCATCTTTCTTACATAAATATTATTCATTTAGAAAATATTGTATATGCTTTTCAATACTACTGTTTTTCAACTAGGTTTAAATAGAATGAAATTGAATGAAATATATATTCTTTTTATACTCACAAGGAGGTATAGTTTCTATCAAATGTTGGCCTGTTGTGGTGACTTGAGAAGTAATGGCATGTCCTAGTTCTGTAGTTTTATTTTTTAGACAGTCCCCCTTCTATCTGTGTTTCACTTATAAAGTGTTTTTTTTTTTTTTTTTTTTTTT
Source organism: Tinamus guttatus (assembly GCF_000705375.1). The sequence goes on from NW_010583631.1 coordinate 1,018,867, forward strand.
TTTATAGTAAACATTAGGTCTTCAAATTTGAAGTCATGAGGTAAATTGCTGGGTTTCTTAGATGATACCCTGCAGTTCTGGAAGATTGGGAGGTAGCTGAAGCTGTCAGCAGACACATTCTGAATAGCTGCAGGTATCCTGCAGCTTCACTGTATGAGACATGGGTAACGCAGCACTGAAAGAAAAAAAAAATGTATCCAGATGAGTTTAGATGCAGATTTGAAATAGTTTTGTAATACGACATGAGAGAAGCATCAACCTTTAGAATAGTAAGAATGGAGTTGTGAACCCTTCAGTAGAGGGGAGCGATGGACTTCTAAAATGCAGATGAACTAAACTTTTTTCTCTGGTAACAGATTATTTTGAGGCAGTTTAGTTAACATACTTAAGATCACTTTTCAATTTTCTGTTTCTTGCAGGTTGTACAGAGAATATTTTATACGGTAAACAGGTCCTGGTCTGGGAAAATCACTTGTAATGAGCTCAGGAAAAGCAACTTTTTGCAGGTACAGAACATGTACAATTGGCAAGGTAGATGATCCTACTTGCCTAGCAACCGTTTCAACTAAATGCTTACGGGATCAATAAGTGCTATTTCTCTCTTTTCCAAAAACTAGCAAAAGCTAAATTTCATCAATTCTCATACACTGGCACATATTTCACTAAGTGTCATCTTTTATCTGGAGTTGTGCTTATATGTAGTTCACTGGCAGTAGCCTGGATGATCTCCTCATGCTTCTCTGCATACGTTACCTTTCAACCCTGGGTATTAAATGCCTTTTGTCATAGTGAATATTATTTACTGTCTCTGAAAGTAAATTAGTTTCCCTGAAAGACTTTTAGACAACACTTGCATTAACTTGGTTATGAAAACTCGAATCATTCAACAGCCATTTTGCATAGTCTTTAATGGGGTCTGTTTATCCTTCTGCTACTAGAACGTGGCATTATTGGAAGAGGAAGCAGATATTAACCAACTGACAGAGTATTTCTCATACGAACATTTCTATGTAATCTACTGCAAATTTTGGGAGCTGGATACAGATCATGACCTCTACATTGACCGGAAGGATTTAGCTCGGCACAATGATCATGGTATGGCAAATGAAGCACCTTTGTGGGTTAAATGAGCTGAAAACTTTAAACTGCGGAAGCAGTTAGTTAATTGTCAAGGCCAGTGTTCATGAACTGTTAGAATAGCTGCCTGCTGACTTGGAAATAAAGCAGACAAGTCATCTGTGATAAACTTTGTGTCTAGCAATACCAAATTTGAAGAAAATTCTGGCTTTCAACTATGGTCTTGGCAAAGAAGTAGAAGAGGAAAGTCACTTGTAAATGTGTAGGCTTGACTTTTAAAGAGTGACTTAAACCTTGGTATAAGTGCCTTCGTTAGAAGATTGTTTTTTTATCTTTGAAAACAATGTATTTTGCTGATGTTATTCAAGAGGCATAGCTTTTAGGGAAAAGAATATGAGAAGAGTAGAAAAGCGAGACAAACATCAAATGCTCTGCTTAACAAAAACTTTTGTTGACTCCATTACAATATATTTTGTTTTAATATTATTCAGTGTTTTCTGCATTTACAAGCTGCAGTGATATTTGTCTGAGCTTGTGCAGTTTTGCACAGTTGTAACCCACTTAAACATTCTTGTAGCTTGTTTCAATCTTTCCTTTCAGAGGCTTCATGTCCATTCTCATCTTAAAATTATTTCTTTCAGTGTGGGAAGCTTATTTAAACACACAGTGGCTATGGTGGCAATGGGATATTATCCATCACCAAAGGAAAACACAGTTTTTGTTGCTTCTGAAAGCATGCCTGCTGAATGTGGTGCGCTAGGGCACTGTGGAAGGAAGGCTTTTGTTCAAACCCTTGCTCTACTGAGCTAATCTGCAGCAGAAAATAAGCAGAAATGAAATCAGGCCACAGGCAGTTTAGTTCTACACCTTTGTGCATCTTTTAAATTCCAGAATATCTGCCTAAATTTTAAGGACTGCTACATAATGAGAAATAGACTAAGTATGAACATAAACTTGATAGGATTACCCATTTTTTGACGTAGGTCTTTGTGTGTGTGTGTCAAAAGTAAGTAATTTTGATTGACTACTGCTTTCCTGTTCCTCCTTTCCTTTTCTGGACTGGCCTAATTTTAGTATATCAAACACTTTAATGAATAATTGCAAACAGTACCTAGGTGTTGTTGACAAATGAACGATTTCTCGGTGTTCTAAAAATAGACAGAAAGTTTCAGACATACTATGGTGCTGCTTCAAACCAGCTATCCTACAGTTTGGGGAGTAAGTATAAAGTAGGCAGTAGTGTTCTGATTAACATAGTATGGTGATAATATCAAATGAATATAAGACATATAAACAGTTTTAATGGTTAACCACTTGGGTTAATTATCAATATTCCTGTAATATCTTAAATGCGAGACAGATTAACCCAAAGTAATTCTGTTTCTGTGGGAACAGTATCTTGTGTGGCTTTGAGTACCATTCACACATTCTTCGGGAAACAGTATCTTGAACCCAGTATTCTGGCACCGGGTCCTTCGCAGAAAGCAATACTCAGTGCAGACATCTCTAACATCCCCGAAGCGGTCTCAGAATAGAAGCGTGGATCAGAACCACGCTGGAAGCACCGCAGGTCACAGCCAGCTACGTACGCTCGTTACGTAGTGATGTTCTAATCTGGTTTTGGCTCTTTGTCAAAGGCTGGGTCATATAAACTGGAATGGCCCTCGAAAACACAGTTTTCTAGTAAATGCCCTTTTAGTAATCAGCCAATTTTGCTGTTTTTATCACGTTGCTATTGTTGCTTCAAGCTTCAATTCAAAGGTGGTTGTTTTTAACGTGGCTTTGGAGACTGCGTTAAACGATCCTCCTCAATGGGACTCAGCAGGGTTAGTGAGAGCTACACTTGATCTTTCTCACAGATGTGTAAGAGGTTTTCAGTAACCTCTTCAACTAGACAATGCAAAGCGAAAATAACTTGTGTAAAAAATACTGTGTCAGTTATGTACCTTTCTTTTACAGCAATATCAAATAGGATGATAGAGAGAATCTTCTCAGGAGCAGTAACAAGGTAATTACTCTGTGTGCTGATTTATATCTATATTTGCTCGCTAAATTGTGTGTGACATTTTTAGGATAGATGACTTCCCCTAGAATGCAATAGTGAATTTGGGGGTTTAGTGCTGTAGTTCAGGCACTGCAGTATTCGTGGACTCTTTGGCTGAGTCCAAGATTTTTACTTGTTGCTTTACCCATATTAGCACTATCAATTGAGTATTGTACAGCTCAACAGGGATGGGAATGAGGAAGGGAAGAGGGTTGGCTCTGGCTTTGTCCATCAACCTGTAGAGTTCTCAAAGAGAATTGCAGGTTTCAGTAGTGCCTGTAATATGAATGCTTATTGCATAAACAAGTTTAAACCTCCAACTGAGGTATTTCATGCTTTTGACTGTCATTCTTCATTGTTCTGCTTGAATCAACTTAGTCTTGTGTGTACATGCTCCTCAGTTTTTAAACCTTTTGCTGGCATTCATGCTCCATGTGCAGCTGGAAGGTGATTGATAAACAGACACGACATGACAGAAGTTGAAATGAGATTTGGCATGCACATGTCTAGAGCTTACACCTTTTATATGGAAGCAATTTGGGCAAGACAAAGCACACATCATTTTTCTAAACATTGTGAGGATACCTATAAATTGAATTTTGTGAATGGATATTCCTGGGAAAGGCTGCCTCTCTGACTTTTTACTAGAAAGCTTGACAGCACCTGAATACTTTTTGAACAGATGTCGTGTTCTGTAGTATAAGAGTAGAAATAGACAATTACTTTCTTGTCACTGACACTTACTTACTGAATAACTTAATTTCATTCTTATTTTTATATTTCTATCCTAGTACTCTTAGCTGATGGAACTGTACAACTAACTGGTATAAATTAAAAAGAAATGGAAATAGCTCCTCTGTTCATAACAAAGGAACTGTATCCAAGCAGGGAAGGTGCAGTTTTCTCTGCATGGGTGCTATCCACTTGTTACTCTTCTCTTTAAATACCCACTGCAGTAGAAACAGAACAGGGCACATGAAGCTCTCTTATCCTAAGTGATCAAAGCTGTCTCTGACAAATTTATGAATGGTTAACAGCAATGAGGAAAGTAATCTTTACATTCACTTACTAAACTTAAACATTTCTAAAACAAATTCTTTATTTTTTTTCTGCATTGGCCTTCAAGAGGTAGAAAAGCACAAAAAGAGGGAAAAATTAGTTACGCTGATTTTGTCTGGTTTTTGATATCTGAAGAAGACAAAAAGACTCCGACAAGGTAAGAATGAATTTGTTCTAACAAGTCTGAAAAATGGCATTATTTATTCTGATCCTTGAACGGGAAGCGTTGATGCTCATTTAGAACTAGCAGAAGCTGAACGGTGACAACGTGAATTAAAAGGTGGCTGCAGTTCGTTCTTTATGGGTCTTACTTCTCAGTTGCTTCTAGTGTTACCACTGCAAGGATCTATTTTAATGACCTCTATGATGCTAATTAAATGTTACTGTTCCACATGATGTGCGTAGCCTACTGATGGTCAGAGTCACAGGTGCAGGAAAATGCAGTTATTCCATGGTGCCAGAGATCTTTGGGAACTACACAGCTAGCCATTAGTTGTAGGATATTGCTAAGAAACTTATTGTGTGAAGTTATGGCTTCGATATGAAAAAGAATCTGGGCTTTTGATGGCACAATCTCATTTTTTTTCATTGGCTCTCTTGAGTACTCATATAACGCCACATGTTTCAGTCTTCTCATCTCCTGCATCATTCCCTTAAAGCTTACAAGTTTTCCACATGCAAACAATGTTGTATGGCATGGCAAACATCAGAAACTCTTATCACAATGGATGTTTCTTGTGTAATGACTTCCTATGGCATTAGGAAACGTAGGCATGAGTCTAATTTTGCCTCTGTAAGTAGTGCAGCCTTTGAAACAGGCAGCTCAAATTCTTAACAAGCATGTTTAAATGGTTCCTTTCTATTAATAAAATTACTGAATTTCAGCATCGAGTACTGGTTTCGCTGCATGGATCTTGATGGAGATGGTGCTTTGTCTATGTACGAACTAGAATATTTTTATGAAGAACAGTGCCAAAAATTAGATAACATGGCCATAGAACCTTTGCCATTTGAAGACTGTTTGTGCCAGATGCTGGATCTTGTGAAGCCACAATACGAAGGTAAGAAAATCCTTTTTCCGTTATGTAGTTTCTGCTCCTATGGATTAGGAGTTAACGTTCCCCTAAGAGCATTTTGTTGGCTGTGCTGACAAATAGGCCTTTGTGTGGTCTCTGTGAAGCCTTTTAGTTCTTATTAATTGAATGGTCTTCTGAGGACAGGCTAGTATCCTTTTTCATACTAAAAGGTAACATGCCGTTTATAAATTCCTCTAAGGCTTTTATTTTGGGTTTAGTAGCCACAGTTAGTCTCAAATGAAATCCCATCACTCTGTCTGAGGCGGTGCTCTCAAGAAAAGCTCTCAAATGTTGCTGCCTAGCAGGTCCTAATATTCATTTTTAGATTTTATTTGAGATTCCTGCAGAGGGAACAGTGTCCAAGTGGTGCTTGTCTCTATATCAGTAATGAAATGACTTTAGGAGTCTTTAAGTTTCCCTTAAGACTTTCATATGAATTGGATTAAAAAATGAATATTAAATTGTTCTTAGTTTTGGGGGCATTTTCCATATTTTGAAGTTCATTAAACCTGCTCCATTCTACTCTCCTGTTTGAGATGTATGTTCTTCAGCTGACAGAATTTGAATTTCAGGTTATGCCAAAAAAAAGAAAGCTTAATGCATCATCATGCTTGCTTTCCATGTGCTTTGTGTGCGAATGTCTTCCTGAGCCATTCAGAGCTCAGAGTCCTGTACCAGAGTAGTACTCAGATGTTCTCTGCCTCTGCACTGTTTTTGGTACTTGTCTCACTAATTTCAGTTTGTTTTAGCCCTCATGGAAAAGTGTTCAGGGATTTCTTGAAATCTGAGCTGAAGTCAGAGCATCTAAATGACATGTCTGAGCACTTCAATATAGTTAGCACTAATAACCGTTCTTATGACTATATGTTTTAATGTCCCTTTTAGTGTGTAAAAGGATTTGGCATGCAATCTCGTTGCTGTTATGCAAACTTTGCATTGTAATAAATTCAGAACTGGGCTATTTGCTCTTAAAGTGTTGTTAGGAGTAACAGATTCTGTATTCATAAAGGTGTCAGCTCAAAATTTCTCAAAATTGGCTTTAGAGAACAGAAGCTTCACGTTCTTATATAAAACTCAGTTAATACAGACTTGTGAGGTGAAACAGCTGATAATTTTATAGAAGCAAAAGGAGTATAAATTATGTTTAGGCTGGAAACTCACTCCTAGATACCACGGAATGATGTTCCTAGACCAGCCTTCTGGTGGGGGATTCGCAGTGAAGCAAAGCAGACTCTCAGGAAAAGATTCCCAAAGTGCCTCCCCATGTAGTGTGAGCGCAGGAGACCCTGTCCAGTCTCGTACATCGTGCTCCTAAAAGGCAGACACTTACAATGTTGCTGCTGTACCGCATTTGAAAGGAAAGATGATTGATGTGCACCTCTTCTGTGTCATGAAGATGATGACAGGAGGCTGTGAAACACAACCAAGTGAAGAACTCTTTGGGACAATGAAAATGAAAGCTGAATCTAAAGAGTTCATAAAGTTTCCATCATCTGTGACATGGTGAGAGTGGATCAAGAAAAAAGTTCTGTGTAGTTCGACTTGTAGACTTAAAGAAAGGTCCTTGCCCACAGCTCAGCTGCAGTGTGCACTGCTGCAGGACGCTCCGTGTACCTCCGAGCAAATTCTTGCGTGTGTAGAAAGCTGGATTTGGTTATCTCCTCAATTCTATTCACTTTCTAATGGACTTCTGAGAGACAGCGTAGGAGTCGACAATAGCCTTACATCTTTAAGCTCCCCTTGCAGTCTGTGGAACGCATCTGCACGTGCCTAAATAGGGAGCTTATACAACTAGACCCAAGTTGGTTTGGGGGGTTTTGGCCCTGTCCGTGTGGATCTGCCAGATGCCGCCCAGGTGCCGTTCCTGTCGCTCCGCAGCACTGGCGCTCGCGTGGCGGCGATTCCCAAAGGGATCCAGGGGCAGGGTTGCTGCCTCCCCGTCGCGTCCCCGGGCTCGGGGCGGTCGCAGGCTGTGGTGGCTGTGGTGGCTTCACGGCGCTTCGCTGCGCCCTGACTCCTGCGGGAGAGGCAGCAGGAGCCTGGCTCCATCGGAAGGGAATGAAGGGGAGCTTTAAGGGTTGGCATCTGGCTTCCCTTGTATGTCTGGTGTTTTTTCAGTCGTGCTACCAGGTGACATTTCTGAGCAAGCTGACAGGTAGTTCCAACACTTAACATCCATTGCTTTAGGTCTTCAAAGTGTCACATAGAAATCTCTTTTGGCTTCTGAAGCAGAGAGTATTGGTCACGCTGCGCAAGTGTGAGGAAAACTAGTTTTTATGCAAGTCACTTGTAAGCAGCAAAGTCATATGCACAGGTCTAAACTAAATGCTACGTTTTGAGGGACCATAAAAATTGTTTCAGAGGTTGCAGTAGCTCAGTGAGATGGAGATGCCTGTGAGAGGAATCTGCATGATAGATGGATTTCTCATACGTTTATTAGTAGAGCCACGGTCAGAGGAGATTCCTCCCTGTTACCCAAACACTTCTTGGGATGGAACGACTGACTTGCTGGGGGCGTCCATCTCCTGAGGAAATCAGGACACTTAGCTTACGTGACCTCTAATAGCTGTGTGAAGTAGACTGCGTCTCAGTCCAAGGAGTTGAAGGACAGTAGAAGGGCAGCTAAAGCAAATAGCAAATCTGAAATGTTTAAGTGTTTTCCCACACACACACACGCACACACGCACTTGGAAGGACATTTCCATAGGTGTGTTTTCTTATTATTTTCTTTTTTTCTTCCCTATTGTGCTGAGTCCTACTGGCAAATGTTCTCGAGTAAAATGCTGACTGCTGAATAACGTTTGTCCTTTTTGAAGGAAGGATAGTTACAACTCTAAATATCTTATCCTGAAACCTCTTTTTCAGGAAAGATTACTCTGCATGATTTGAAGAAATGTAAGCTGACAAATGTGTTTTTTGATACATTTTTCAACATTGAAAAATATCTCGACCACGAACAGAAGGATCAATTTTCTGTGTTGCGGGTGAGTATGAAGCCTTCAGAATTTTACTAGCTACATGCTCAGTGCCTAATGCACTTGTGTCTAACTTGCAATGTGGTTGTCTAGGATGGTGAAGGTGAAAGCCAGGAGATCTCCGACTGGGAGAGGTACGCTGCGGAGGAGTACGATATCCTGGTAGCAGAGGAGGCAGCGGGCGACCAGTGGAATGAGGGGTAAGGATGGAGCAGGAGAAGGGGCCAGAGCCCTCCCTGCTGATGGCGAGCCTCACCAGCAGGCTCATCCTTAGGGCTGGTTTTTGTAGGACCTCGTTTGCCTGGTCTGCGTATGTTCAGCAGTGAGGAAGCTTGTACCCAGAACAACATACTCCTTGACAGTTAGGATCGCATTGTTTTGTCAAAGATTAAGTTCTACTTCAAATTCTGGTAGGAAAAAAATTTAAACAATTTCACACTAAAACAAAATGATACTTAAATTTAAGTGAAATAAGAACCTATTTTGAAAAACAAGTCTATTTTTGTACTCATCCTTAAAGGTGACTTTGATATAAGTTCAACTTATATGTATTCAAAGATAAAAGTTGAATTTATATCGACTTGCAAGTATTGTACTGCTGCAGGTGCAGATGAAAAGCTAGGGGCAACTTGTAGAGGTGGAGCTGGGGGTCTTGAGCAGCAAGTTGGATATGAGTTGGTACCAGGCGGACACCTTTGTGGCAGAGGAAGTCAGTGGGACTCCTCCCGCTGCACCAGGAGTGCTGGGTCCAGGACGTGTGTGTGCTAGAATGAATCCAGCAAAGGCCTACGAAGGTGCTTAAGGGACTGGAGTGCCCCTCGTATGGGGAGAGCTGAGAGGTGGGACCGTTCAGCCTGGAGGAAAAGCTGATCTTACTGATACGTATAAATATCTCAGGGGAGGATAAAAAGAAGATGGAGCCAGTGACAGGGCAAGAGGAGATGAGCACAAACACCAGGGATTCCAGAGGAATATAAGAGAGAAAAAAAAAAAAAAAAAAAAAAAAAAAAAAAAAAAACCCTGCTGCGAGGGTGACTGAGCACTGCACCAGGTTGCCTGGCGAGGTTGCAGAGTCTTCATCCTTGGAGATACTCCAGGCCTAGCTAGGCATGGTCCTGGGCAGCCTGCTCTAGGTGAGACCTGTTTGAGCGGGGAAGTTGGATCTCCAAAGGCCTTTTCTGATCTCAGCCTTTCTGTGATTCCTTGCAGTTCTATAAGAACAAACAAATAATAATGTTACCACCCCTAAACCATTCCTTCTTGCTGCAGAGGTTGCTGTTCCGGGTTCTCCTGGAGAACCCCTTGGAATCTGACTTTGCTTTTGCTTGGTGTTAGATTTTCAAAGGGAAGCAATGATGTTCAGCTTTCAACTGGCAAATCCAAGACTTCATTATTTTTGTTGTTAAAAATAAGCCAAGTAAGTGCGATTTTAACTTGCATCTTGGCCTTAAGTGACTGGACCTGTCTAGCAAAAGCATTCCTGAATTTCCCACACCACATGAGCATGAACATCACCAAGCCAGACAACAATATTGATTTTTGAAGTGTCTGTGACTTAATCACTTGGAGAAGAACTAGCTATAAATATTCAAGACTGCTCTAAACCTTGACACAGAAAGATGCTGTAGCAGAGTGAGTCCAAGAAATGTATTAAGAGAAAACATGTGAGAAGAAAGAGTGAGGGAGAGAATTATGATCACCTAGCATTGCCAGTGTGAAGGAGATCACATTCTTAATTCTTCATGGGGCCATCCCTGAAATTTATTAATACTATAGAACTGACAAGCCAGAAACTAACTGAAACCTTATTGTGCTGTGGGTTAGGTAGTACTGACCTTCAGTGTTTCATTTTGTTTCTTCCCCTATGATCATAGACTGAGTTTAGGGTAAGTGTAGAAATTGTTTACTTTTCATCACACAGTGGCAGTAGCTTAGATCCAAGGAAAGGCAGCTTCTACGGTCCGGATGGCTGTGAAATGTCACGTTGAAATAATCAGGGGCTGCCCCGATAAAACCCGTGCGATTGCTGTAATCCAGCAAAAGGCTCCGACTTTGGCCCTCGGTTCCGGAATGCCGTACGAAAATAAACATGTTGAAACCATCAGGAGTCAAAGCTCAGCGTGGCCGCAGGACCAGGTCCCGGCTCCGCTGCCTCCCGTCAGCTCCGTTTCACAGGAGCCCTTCGTGCCCCACGTGCAGTAACACAGCGCGGCGGCTGCCGGCTCCTGCCAAATCTGAGCATCTCAAACCTCAGTCACAGGCCTCCCCAAACATGACCTACTGGAGCACTTTCAAACCTTGTTTTCTATATCTTTTGTTGGTCTTTTTATTTCTGCCCCAGCAATCATCCCTTTCACCTTTCCCATTTGGAAATTGTGCTACTGCTGTTGTGATCATCTAGAATTTGAGAGCTAAGCCCATTCTGACTGTGAGACCAAGTTCCCAAATTCAGAGTTTTTCTGACTAAATTTGTCTTAAGTCCATCCGAGGAAGTTAATAAATATGTTTTTTTCCGGATTCCAGTATGATACAATTATCTTCTAGCCACTTGAGCCTCTTTGAGCTTTGCTCTGAGATAAAACTAGTTCTGTTGTGTAAAGCATAATGCTGGTGGTTCAAAAAAAACTTATTGGGGTTGTCACAGAAGGATTTCGGCTGGCTCCCTACCCTACTGTCCTCACATTGCCATGCAGCTTCACTGGCAACTAAATGTAAGCTGGTAGTAAAATATTCTCTACCTTTTGATACAAGAAAAGAGGGAAACTGGATTAGTCTGTACCTCTGATGAAGGATTTGCATTTATTGGGCTGTAGCATGAAGTGTAATTTTGTAAAGTTCTGAGATTTGGGCACAGTTCCACGCCCAGGAGCCCAGGGGATGTAAAGAGGGAGCCTCAGGATACCGTGATTCTGATTTAGTTATGAGCTCACTGACTGCAGCTGTCTCGGCTAAAAGCATCGCTATGATTCTTGTTTAGGCCAAATTTATATGTGTTATATATACACCCATATATAAGCTTATATAGAAAATATAGCCTAAAAAAAGAATATGTATTTGCATTTTCTTGTTGATTTCTCCCCTCACTTTCTCAAGATGAGTGCCACAGGATTCACAGACAATACTCTTGCAGTTAGAACACTTGTTTCTTTTTGTACCAAACTTTTACTTGGTACTGGAGTTCTGTGACTTTACACAGAAAGCTCATGATAAACTGCAATACAAAATGTTTCCCAATGTAAATTTTAGGATTGTATTTTAGAAAGCTAAATTTGGTAAACTACTAACAAGTTGTGGAGAGGTAGTTTTTTCAGGTACTTCCCTGAAGTTTGTTCCCCTCCCAGCACAGGCACCAGGTTTTCTTTTTATGTCGCTGCAGTTACTGCTTCTGTGCTAGAGAAAATATTGTGGTCTGTAAGTTTAGGTGTGTAAAACACAGAATGCCCTAACACTTGAAAAGCACACCTTAGAATATAACCACTTGTTTCCCTTGAGAATGATGTAGTGGAGTACCATGAGATACGGAAGAAGAGGGAAGGTGTGTGAGACTCAAATACCCAGGTTCACTGCACACGTGAGCGGGTGCTTGTAAACAGCAACTCATTAGTTACAACTTGCTTCTGCTTCTGGCGTGAGTAGAAGAATGTCCAATCTCGTAGAAGAAAATGACAGTAATGAAAGAGGAATCAGGCGTTTCATAGAATTGCAGCCCAGAATTTAGGAGTGCAACTTGCTCAATTACTCTGTTTCCAGTTGAATATGATGCATAGATCATGGTTTAAATGTTGTCTTCCACCTAGATGGATAAAAGTTTTTTTCCTAAGTGTTCCTGAAGTTTTGCTGCCTAATGTTTCCTTGGAGAACAAACAGTAATGCTGACTCTCACTAACTGGTTGTGACTTCCGTGACTAATTTTGTGTCTAACATACACAAGTGTACGTAAGATAAGATGACTCGGATTGACTAACTGGAGAATAAAGATTTCATGTACTTCATCTTGCTGATTTCTGCAAACATCTGTATCAGCAGTTTGTACGCTACTGCGATACAAGTACCGAGCTGAGGTTTAGAACAGAGCAAAGTGAGGATAGCTGCCAGGCTGCATATTGAGAATAAGCCTTTTTTGTAAGCACACAGGTGAACAACTAAAGAAAAGGAACTATATTCTTAGCTTGCTTAGGGAAGTACTGTCAAATTTGACCTGAATTTTTTTTTAAAGGCTTTCAAAATTAAAGATCAGCAAAAAGTTTTCAAAATCTAACACTAAAATAGAACTACATCCTTTTTCTACAGTTTGATCTGAAAACGGAGCTGCTTTTCTATTGCTGAAGCTGAAAGAACTGCAAGACCCTTAAAAGCAGTTTGCTTGTTACTGCTGGAATAGGACAGTTCCATGAATGAGTGTATCACTATGACCACTTTGAGTTACTGCACTGTACAAAAACTTGGGTCAATTTTGCCACTTTACTTGGTGGCTTCTGTTGCCTTGTCTTAGCTGAAGCAATTGTTTGACAATCCAGTACAAAGCTGATTTGTTCTTTTTTTCCTGGCATTCCTATCAAAACAGTAAGCTTAGGTGAGATTTGCAGAAGTCTAGAGACAAGCTGAATACTTCAGCTTTGCATGAGCCATCAAATTGCAAGCAAGGGGATCTTTCTGGAGCTCTTGTAGCTGTAGGTCTAGGTGTTTTTATAAAACCTCTCTGCTGGCAAGTAGGAATCGCATTTCAGCTACTTCTCACAGTACTGGAAAGACAAGTTCCTGAACGGGGCCACCTGGAGAGTGCTCTAAGCCTTCCCTGGAGAAGGGTCTGCATTCCCGAGCTGTGAGCTCGCGCGTCGCTGCCGTCGCGTGCGCGTCTGCCCTGGGCTCTGCAGGGGGGTCCCGGTGTTTGGTGCCCTCCGCCCGGCGCCGTCTCGGCAGGACGGGCGCTCCTGCCCGCAGGACGTGCGCAGAGCGCTGAAGGAAACGACGGGTTTGCACCGTATCAGGCAGGACGTGTTTGGGTGCCTGGACAAGCTCGTTCTTTGTATGGTCCTGAGGAGACAGAATGGTCACGTCTAAGATGAGATTCAGTGGCATTTGGGAAGAGCTTTGTGAACCTAAACTGACCCACTCCAGAAAACAATCCATTCTTTAACGTGGTATCACAAATCTCTACTGAGATTAGAGTTCATCCGAGTTCCTTTTTTTTTAATTTATCAATTATAGATCATTTCCATTTAAACAGTGCTGAAGGAAGTATTTGTAAATATCACCAGATGGTTTTGAGTATTTATTTCTCACTAAACAATTGACTTTTGCTTCCTAGCATCTGCTTAATTATACAGTTGGTTACTGTCATTCCCCTCTGCTTATGCCCATTTTAATATTTCTCAATATTCTCTACTTTGTTCCATCTACGTAAGGTGTATTTTGTTCTAATTCAGCTTCTTCAACAAGGATGTGAAGGATTTCTCTCCAACATCTGCATCCTGCCTTTGAGAGTTTGCAACTTAAGAGCAGCCCACTACAGCACTATGTGCCTTGGATCTTTCTGGCTGTGTCCTGCACACGATGGGAGAGTAAACTAGCTTTAACTTAAGTGAAGGTGGTGCAGTGTGTGCTGCGTTTGGTTATGGGCTTCTCTAAATGCAAATATTGGAAAAGTGTCCCTGCTACAGGGTCTCTCATTCACGTTGTAGCCCTTAGGCACTGCCCGGCACATCTAAACTTTCTTTCGTGTCCACTTCCAGCTATGAAGCAGAGCTGAATCCTGTAGACCATCAGAAGACCAGTGTTCTGAAGTACCAAATGGAGAAGAGACCATTTTTTGAAATGCCTTCCCATCTGGCTGATGTAGACTTGGATGAATACGACTATGAAGAGGACTTTGAGTAGTGACCGAGTCAACACGTGCAGAAGGAAAAGGACAGTCTGCAGCAGGTCTGCCGCACACCTGTACATTCGGTGGGGTTTGTTTCCAGGAAGTCAGCTGAGTTTTGTGCTAAAAATATTTAATCACTAGACTACCTTTTAAAGAAGTGCATTTGTATGGAATGATGAAACTTTTTGTATTTATTCAATAGTCTATAGTTTGTTTAAAAAAAATAGATTAAAATATTTATTTATAGATGTTGCATAATTCCTTCTTGGAAGAATAACAATATTTGACTGTAAAGTAATATACTGTTTTTAAGAGATGACTGTCTAACTCTGAGTTGATGTGTGGTGCACTGACCATCTCCGTCCCATCTGTAAAGACGCCCCTGTCCTGGAATGGGAAGCAAGGAGGCAGTTTCTATGTGACTTGCCGTGCGTATTGGCTCAGGGCAGTTTCTAGGGGGTTCTTCCTGCCTTGGCCAGGAAGAGCTGCCTGCGAGTGCCTGACTTGGCTCTGCTTGGCAAACGCTGTTTCGTTTGGCAAGCCGAGCGCATTAGTGTGCGTGGAAAACGGCCGGCTGAAACACGTTGCTCCTCTCTTCTGTGTAGTCCTTGTTTGCCCCAACTTGAACTTTGCTTGCCCTTTTAAACCTAAGTCGTTTCATTGCTGTTCATGATAAAAAATTATTTAATAATGAAGTCCGTTTTTGTGTTCATACTTGATCCAAAATGAGTGTTTTAATTCATGTAGAAGGAACCAATTTTTGCCAAGTCCTGTGTCTAAGTGTTACTTGATGAGTGATGTGCACTACTCTGTGTGGGCAGTCAGTGCTCCCGCGTGTGCCCTGCCGTCGGTTGTTTGCTACTGACACATTCCATGGATCTTCAGACAGTGTCACAGCAGCTTGAAATTGTTGCCTCACTTTACTGTTAAACAGTTTTTGTTGAAAAATGTACAAAAAGATGTAAGTTATTTTGGTTGCAGTGTAGATCTCAAATGTTTAAAAATCATGTTTGTATTTTCAAATAAAGATTTTCATACATGCAACTTACTGATTCTACTGGTGTTTACTACATACAAATAACTTCTTATTAAAGATCCCTTTAAGATAATATGGGATACATATGAATGCATTCTGGTTAGATAATTGCAGCAAGTTGCATTTTCAGAAAAATCAAGCTCTAGCAGGTTTTTCTTCCAAAAGTCAACATTTCTAAACAGCTGGAAGTGGTACAGAAAAAGCAGTTCCACTCAGCTCATGACAAGATTTATATGAAGGGGCTTAGAAACCTGTGTCACTAATCTCTAATGTGTAATAGTGAAATTTTACCAAGGAAATTCAAGTTATTCTGCTCCTGTTACAGGTTGGGATTTTCTTTTTAATAAAGCTATGGTGTGTTGTTATAATGGAGTTTCCATTAAGTGTTGACTTTCTTTAGTGTTGGTCAGACACCTTCCCCATGTCCTTACCTTTGTTTTAATTGTATTTATGTATGTATGTACAGGTCACTTAAAATTTAAATCCCCTTCTCCCAAGTCCTGTGTGGAAAGAGAATGTCTCCTGGAGAGAAAATCCAATCTCAGACCTCTTGTGCTGTTCAGGAGAGGTTCATCTGCTTTTTCCCCTCCCTGCTACTCCACCTAGAAGTTGGCTTCATATGAACACTTGCAGCCAGACCCTCACACATACCCTGGCCCTTTCTCCTCCCACAGCGATGCTCCTCTATTAACCACAAACTAGTGAGGTTTCTTGGCAGAACTAAAAGGCAGTTTTGCTGCTTTATATTTGATGAAGACGCTTTAGCCTTTAGAAGAGTCTAACAGGTCTCTTCTGGCTCCCCAGCCTGTGTTTGGGCATGCTCTGCGCTTGTGGACGAAGGCAGCGTCATGGTGCTGAAGCAGTTTCTGAAGGCCAGTGCACCGCTGCGTACTTCCAGGTAGTGAGGGGGGATATGGAGTGAGCCAGGGGGCATCAAAAACAAAATGATGTGAGTGAGACTCTACATGAGTCAGTAAAAATGCTGAAGGCCACAGCAGCCTTGAATTTCTCCTGAGACTGGAGCATCTAGAACCTCTGTTCTAACTCCAAGAGGCAAGGAGGGCTGGGAGGGGAGCTGCAGCCTGCTCCCCACTTCTTGCACTCGCTTGGTGCCTGCCTGGAGGGTTCCAAACGAGGCCCAGAGCTCTCTGTGCTCTTGCTCTCTCCGGGGTGGCAGCCGGGGCCTCCACTTCCATGTTCTCAAGAGTTCCTTCATGGTATGATACTCTCAATGAAAGGGGCAAACTAGGAGGCTGCTCTCTCCACTGCTGGTCCTTCTCCAGACATGGGGGGGCTTTTTACTCGCACTGGCCCATGCTCATGGTAGTGGTTATGTGGTTTATTTTGTACAGTTAGAACCCAAAACAGAACAAAGAGAAAGCAGCTGGTTGAAGATAGAATTACTGCGGCGCACAAACCCACGGAGCAGCGACAAAGCGGCAGCACCAGCAGTTACAACCGTCTGCCCCTGCCTGCTGCCTCCAAAACACTCTCAGGAACATTTTTGGGAAAAATGGAAAAGCTATTTTTGAATTACTATTTTTTTTACAGTCTATTTACATTGTATTTTCAAGCTTTGCTTTCCAACACATTATCAGTGCGTGAAAGATCTATACCAGAGGAACACTTAGCTGGTCCATGGTGTTTTTGTTCTTTTTTCTTTTTATATTACAAGTCCTGATGCAAGTTTCCCTGGAGTAGACCCTGATTCCCACAGACAACTAACTACAGTTTTATAAACATCAGCAGTACTTTTAGGATCGCGTGTTTCTATTCTACGCGTGCGCCGTTGTAGCCAGGCCTCGCCGCAGCACCCAGGGGTGCCGTGCTCGCCCCATGGCCGTTCCCAGGCTGGCCCCACGGGCTCTCCCCAGGGACACAGGAGGGATGTGCAGGCCCCAGCCCGCAGCAGAGCGTGCGGCCAGCGGAGCAGCGCCCGGGCTGGCCGAGCCAGGCGGTCTCACCAGGCGCTGCGACACCCCCAGCTACCGCGGCTGAACTGCCCCATCCCAACACTCAGCTGGGCCGTGTTCCAAGGCAGGACAGAGAGCAACGTTTAGCAGTAACGCCCAGAACTCCCACCCCCTTCGAACCAAGGAACGGCCACGCGCAGAGCTCAAGCCCAGCACTAGCAACTGGTTCTGGGTGCCCACCCAGGGAGAGTTGACTTAGTATCTATCATTCGCTACTTGCTGGCTGGGCTTTAGGTACCCAGAAATAACTGGCGCTCTGCCTTGGCTGGTGCTGTCACAATCGAGTTTTCAGTTAAGCAGTTTCCAGAAAGAAGTGATAGCAGGTTCTTAACTTGCAGTGCTCCTGTCAACTTCTTCTCAGCTGTCCTACACCAGAAGGAGGAAAAAAAAAAGTATTTGAGTCAGTCATACTGTCGAAAAGCATCATATAAGTAAGTGCACAGAGGGAATCAGAATAAAGATGAGGGGCCTCTATCCACTTACCTATTGACTGTTATTTATCTATATTGCCTATTCACAGGAGCTTATTTGAGACCTTGCACCTGCCCGTCCCAAAGAGCTGGACGAGCCTGCACTGCTGCGAGCGCTGGGTCCTGGGCAGACAGACGCAGTCTGGCTACACCCACACGTGCTCCTGGAGGCAAACAGTGCCCACAAGACAAAGCGCAGGCCATGCTGGGCGCCCTCCAAGCCCACAACATTCCCATGCTTCCCTCTGCCATCTCCCAGACAGGCTTTCATGGAGGGGACAAGAGCCAAAGGACGTGTTGCAGAGCCCCCTGCTCCGGGATGGCCACTGGCCAGAGCGGAGCCCCTCGCTGCACGAGCCCCGTGCGGACCCCACGGCTCCCCGCAGGCTGCACAGCAGCACCCGCTCCGCAGAGTGCCAGGGAGCCCAAGCAACACGGGCACACGGCTCCCAGTTAAGGAATTCCACAGTATGGGAAAAGGAGGCTGGGTCCTCCTCATAACAGATCCTAGCCGGTTCTCGGGATGTCCAGATGCTGCATCAAGAATTGTGCAGCTGTGGAGACAAACAACTTGAACATGGAGACCCCAGACAGGGCTGGAAAGCGGAGAAATGGCCCCCCTCCTTTCTCAGGCTGAAAGGGGTGGCAAATGCTGGGTGGCTCTGAACTCACATTCACGCTGCTCAAGCGCTGCTGCCCAGAGAGCTGCCTCAACTGCCATTACCTGCTCTGCACCAACCACATCGATATCAATGTCTTCATTTGCGTCTTGTGCTTGATCCTCTACTGAGACATCTTCTGTCTTGATCTCAGCTTGGCTGAAACAAAAAGCCATCGTGAGCAGCTGTTTAGAAGAGGTTCTGTGTTGCACAGCTCTGCTTAAGGCATTAAGATCTGGTTTTGAGATACCCACATGAGGTAGCCCAAAGTTTCTGGCCCAGAATTTCCAAGATACAGAACAGCTTATGCAACCACCCGCGTTTTTGTTTTGGTTCATTTTTTTTTTTTTTCCTATTTCACTTTCATGTAAAAGGTCCATGTGACTGGTGTCCCATGCCCTAAGAAATATGCTTCTTTCTGGGACTGGTGTTTCAGCTTTTAATCTCCCAACATAAGGAAAGGGCATGTAATGTCTCCATAAAGCAACTGTATTGTAGAAAAGGCCACTCCAGCTGTGCGCTCTGGCTGTGCTGCAGAGCCAGGGTGCAGACCCACTATTCTGCAGTACCACCAGTTCTGCACATGCTGCACAGGCAGATGCCTTCCTAAAAGCAAGTCACCAGCAACGCAGTAGTTGTTAGTCAGGAGCAGATCTGCAGAAACAAGAATCCTCTCTTTCAGACAGAGGAGGTGGCTGCACCAAGCAGCTGGGGACCAGCTGAAACCCCAGGTCCAGAGCAGTTGGGCAGGGAATCCTCGTTCTTTCTTGTCTTTTTCTCTTCCTTCTGGCTATTCCTGCAGGGAATAACCAGAGCCGTGGGACAGTGGGGAGGAATGGGGCTGAAGCAGCAGATGTAAACGCTGCTCTGAGGAGCCCCAAACCGCAGCCTGTCCGTGGGACACGGCCCGTAGGACGGAGGAGAGGCCCTGTCCCGTGGCAGAGCGCGGCGCCAAGCAGTGGCCGGGGCGCCGGGAGCGCAGCTCTCACCTGTGTCTCCCCTGCAGCGGCCCTGCCGGGGGGCACGGCCACGGCGCGCGGTCCCGCGCGGGCAGCGCTCGGGACTTGAGGTTCTTCCTGCTCTGCCCTGCTGCACAGGGGAGCTGGGAAGCACCGTGGAAGGCCGGATCGTTGCTTGCTGCTTCGGTGTGTCTGGTGTCAGGCAAAGACCCTGGGACGGACAGAAAACAGACGCTGTTCTTCAGCCTCACCCTCGAGGTCAAGAGATGGCCATTTCCCAGAGCGGCATTTCTGAACATGAGGAAGCGATGGAGACCAAGCTCAAAGGGAGACTTGGGGCAAAGCATTCATCTGCTGAAGGACCCAGCTAAAAGCCACACAGCAGAAAATCTAATTCAGCTGCCCCACTGGTCACTTCTGCAATTTAGATTTATGAACTTGTTCCCTGTCCATAAGTGTTACCAGCACTGCCAACTTTATGTAAACCTCAAGAAAGGCACCCTTGAGACACTAAGGAACAGGCTGTTTGAAGACAGTTCACTGAAAAGAAAAACTCCGACAAAGAATTAGGAAGAAACTAAAGGATGCTCTGGAAAAAAACACGCTTTCCTTCCCAAACCATATGTGTCCATAATACATGGCATTTTTATGGGCATCTGTTTTCATCATGGCTTTACTGCATTTAGCTAATCCCCACCATGCTGGAGGGCAGATACCTCACCACAGTCTGGAAAGCCACGAGCCCTGCTAAGGCCTGGATGTGGCCCTCGTAGCTGGCACCCCACACACTGGGAGTGCAGGCCTGCAGGGCCTGAGAGAGCCCATGGAGAGAAAGGCCCCAGAGGATGATCCAGCCCGGGTATCGGAATCGCCTCTGGAGCTGTCTCTGCCTTCGACAGCTACGAGACCCTAGAGCAACAGTGCCCGTAACTTCACAGCGAGGAGTCATGAACCCAGCCCCAAAGGCACAAACAAGGGCCGGAGCTCAGAGGAGAATACAGGATTATCTCAATATTCAGGGTCAAAGAAAGACCAACCTTCCTCCAAGAGAGTGATGAAAAGGCCTTTAGTAATAGCAAGGCTGAAGGAAAGAAACACATTTCAAACTGGAAGGTCTGCAACAGCCAAACTGTGGTACTGCTAACGCAAACCATGAAGACGTGGGGTTTTGCTGGGACAGAGCAGACCCAGCTGGTCCTGAACAGCAAAGTTTTCATACCATTAGACAATTTCCTTTTAAAAGAAGATGTCTTAGATGCGCCCACGGGGGACCACTCTCCTGTACTGCTGAGGACAGAGCTTTCCTCATCTTCACTTGCCAACAGAGAGTTTCTGTACCAAACCAAAGGCTGCCATTCGTCTCCTCTGCCAGACAGGGGTTCTGCTATATACCTCTGCAAGTAAGCGTACCTGGAGAAAACCAAAAGCAAGTGTAAGAAAATTCAGCAGCTTTTCCCTCGACACTCGGGAAATAAATTGTTAGAAAGGCTTTTTTTCCTTAACTCTTCAAAGAGCTCAGGCACAACTGTCAGCCACAAAAAGGAAAGGGCATCCTGCTTCCTGGAAATCACACTCAATGCAAGTGGCCTCAAAGCTAAGCGACTGCTGGAGCTTCAGCATTAGAAACCACCTTTGATTCCCGGGAAGTACCGAGCTCCGTCCTTCCTTCTCAGAGGAATCCCGTAGGCAGGACAGGTCACTGCCAATTGCTCCTGCCAGGCAGCAGTTTGAGCAGAAGAGGCAGAAGACGCTCCCCGTTTCCTGTGGCCTCAGTCTGCCTCACTGCTTGTGAGGCCAAGGAGACCCCAAGGGAGTGATCCTGCTCGTGATGCAGTAACACAGCAGGGCGGGAAAGGCGGGATTTGGGCTGGGAAGTGCCTGTTTTATCAGCATTATAAAAACAAACACTTTTTTTGCACCGTCACAACAGCCTCAACCCAGTTCTCTGAGGTTCACAGCAAAATTTCAAGTGTGTGCAAGAAGCTGTTAACAACGCTGCAGATAGAGGGGATGCAGGAAACATTGGTTCAATTATAACAGAGGGGATGCAGGAAACATTGGTTCAAATCCCTATTCAAACCAGAAACACGACATTGGGCCTCCCTAAATCTAGGAGAATGATTTAATCGCCAAACTATCACCTTTTCCGGAGCAAGGAGGTCTCTTTCCGAGATTCGTTTTGGAAAATAGAGGTTACTTGTGGCAAAAGTCTTTCTCACCCACTTCAGTCTCACACCAACATGAAACGAAAGGCAGTGGGACTCGGGATGAGCACCCAGATACTCACTACATTTCAGCTCCAGCTCCAAAACGAAGCCCAGCGCTACGAAGCCGCCCCTTGTCACCTGAGCAGCCCGACACCGGCCTGCCACGGTGTCCTGCTCTTCCTTTGATTAGGAGGGTGGCCTGGCAAATCTCGGCCGTTCCCGACGCTTTGCAGGACAGCAGAACTGCTGCTGGTGGAGCCGGGGGCAGGTGCCAACCCTGGGGCAGCGGGAGCCGGCCCCGGCGTCCTGCCCGTGCGGGAGCTGCTCCGTGGGCTCTCACCCACCCCGGCTGCCCCGGGCGCCCGGCCCTCAGGCCCTGCTCCTCAGCACCTCGCGTCTCGTGGTGTTTGGGGGCACGGGCCAGCTGACGAGCTGAGTATTTTGCTGCTATAGTCTGAGCAATTGCAGGAAGAGGAGGTTTAAGTCCACACACGTAGACGGTGTTGAAATACGCTCCTTTCTAACAAATGGCCATATTCTGTATCTCATCTGTTAGAGGTACATTCACATATGTTAATATAGAGACCTGCACATCAATCCTATGATTAATAACAAAAATGAAAATAACCAGATGTTTATTTCCAAAAGTTCATGTTGACTTAAAACATTCCATCCAGTAATTTATGATGCAGCTAAACCTAAATATTTCTACAAGGAAATATAATCTCCAGCCCCTGCAAGGCATTTTAAGCCTCCCAGAATAGAAACTCTAGAAACATGGGCTGAATGCAGTTGTGGACAAAACTGCAATTTCTCCCTGCTGTGAATTTTATTGTTTCCCATTTTTTTCCCAGCAGCAACAGAAACTAGAGTCAAGGAGCATTCCCAGATACGTTTTGTATCTGTCACAAAAGCTCTCAATGAACAAACCTGCCTGAATGTACATAATACTGCTTTCCTGAAATATACCCATAGGTCAGGAAGTTAAAAACAGCTGTAGGAGAAAAATTGCAAGGATATGGCCTTAAACCTGCCCACCTCAATAACAAAATATTTCCTTCTTGTTTAATTAAAAATACTCCCCAGAGGTAAATGAAATTATGAAGCTTCTCGAAGATGAATTAACAGAGGTCTGCTTCTTGCACAAATGCCACCACATTGATGATAGCAGCAGTTTTAAACCCAGACTGCATGGGTCAGGTTGCACAGAAGCTGCACAAAATCAGTTCTAGTGGTGCATGTCAAAGGTTCTGTCTGAGAAAAATGTAAGAATGGAAAGGACACTTATCACTACCTATAGATACCTTTGGACTACCAGATTTCTAGTCTGTCCACGTTAAATATTTTTTTCCTATGTTTTGCAATTTTTGTTTGAATTCATTTTTTAAAATATAGTTGCCATCTATATTTTAAAATGCAGTAATGCATTTTATTTGCCATAAAAATGCAAATAAAGGAAATAAAGGAAATTGCACGTTCTACTGCTCTAGACCTTTGCTATTTAAAAGCTGGTTTATGAGCCTCATGGAAGCTAAATTCCAATTCAAGGAAAAAATGACACAAGCAGCAAACAAGTTACATGGGGCTAAGTATGTTGCTTTGTTTTTTTCTACTTGCATCTCATCCAAAGTGGAACCCTTCCTCTCAGATACTAATTGGCTCAGAAATTCAAAAAGACAAATGTGACTTAATGCTTCATCTTAAAGTCACAAGTCTTCAAATACACTTCCAGGAAAAGGGAAATACCTGCTATATATTTTGAAATAATTTTCACAGTGTCTGTAAATAGAAGACTGAATTGCAGAGATCCAAAACAAGGCAGCACCCATCAGCAAAGTAAAGACAAAGGCCAAACAGAAGGAAGGGAATTCTTTCCTTCCTAAAAAAGAGCTGAGGCAGGTGAAGAGCCAAGCAATAAGAGAATCATCCATCTCTCTGGTAAGGACACATAATGCCCAGTGAGGCCACAAGAAAGATACTATTTTTATATTGTTAAATTTAAATATTTAAACCACTGTAAAACACAGTGGCTTTGAAGTAGAGCAGGCCCCATTTCCCTGTAAACAGCAAATTCTTAAACATCCCTGTTACGACATGGAACTTGCCATCCAGGCCTGAACTCGTGGAACTCGACCATCACAGAGCAACGATCCGGGCATCGCCTCTTCCTCGGCATTTCTGCCTGCCTTTCCCTTCAGGACAGTGTTCCTGCTTCTCCATTAGCCACTCAAATTGCAAACTCCTTCCACCACCAAAGGTGGAGAAATTCCTACATGTGCCTGCCTAAGAAAGGGCTGGAATGGATACTGCATATATAACCTGGACTAACTGCTCCTACAAAACTAAATGGAAAGCAGCTCAAACAAGTGACCCTCCAGCCCACAGCTGATGGATTTCAAAAGTTCTCCGAGTAATTTTTCCACCATTGCAGGTGAAGCATCCTATCCACCTGGATACACAGTCCACAAACTGTCCACGTGGGGCAGGGTACAAGAACTTAACTTACACTAGTCTTTTGTCAGGCTTTAGCAGCTTGTTGGAAAATTCACTGATGATTAACAGAAAGCTTAGCTTAGGAGGCAGGCATTTTCCATCCATTCCAGTAGCTCCTTGAAAGGCAAATTCAATTCCTTCCCTATTAGGAGGGAAAAAATAGAGAACAAAGTAACATAATAAACAAGTAATAAAATCAACAACCAAGGATCAAGTGACGTTATGTGGCACTTACTTGTGTATCATGGCCACAGATTCTCTAGATTTCACCTGGTCCCAGCCAAACGTTAGTGAAAATCGACGCGCGAGCTCCTTCATGTTTGTGAAGGAGGCAGAGGACAAGTCCACCCCGCTGCCGCCGTCCTGGCTTTCCAGGTGTGCCTGAAACAACTGGAAGAAAACAAAACAAAAGGCCTCAAATGACAGATACATAAACCTAAAGGCAAGCAAAGCATCAGGAGGACGTGGAGATGCCCACCAAGCAACAGAATGTCCACACAGACAGAAGCCTTGCAAAAGAAGAGGCTTCTCATGTTACTTCAGGAGGAAACAGCACTGGGATAAGCACAAGGAGACTAGCACAAAGGACACTGTTGTATTTAACAGACAGACAGAAATTTAAATGAAAAAAAAGGTGTATACACAGAGAAGCACCCCTTGAACGTGATGACCCCTTGGACGCTCCTGTTGGGACAAGTCCTATCAGCCCGAGGCCCCAAATCTGCTGGGGAGGTTTTCAGAAGATCAGAGCACAGACAGACAGCAGCAAGTCTGGCTGCAGTGTGCTCCAATTTCTCGAGCCAAAGGAGGGTCTCAAGCCCAACTGCTATCATTATTTTTCCCCTAAACAGAGCAAGGAACTAGCTTCTTCCCTGCAACCTGCAGATTTTCAAGGTCAAACACAGCCCAAAGAGGGCCCGTTGTCTATGTGACATGTAAACACCAAACCCTGACTATGTCAGCAGAATAGCTGTAGCCAAATGCTGCCTACCGTCATGTGAGCTCAGATTGCAGGGGCTGGTTCGCAGCCCTAAGCCCCTGGTGATGTGTGCGACACGAGCAGGGCTCGAGTGTCAGCGGGCGCAGGAGGAGCCAGCGCTGGCCCCGCACGGACGCCAGGAGCCCCGCCAGGAGCAGAGCTGCACGAGCAGCTGCTGGAGGAGCTGCCCGGCCTCCCCGGCCAGCAGCTGCAAGCCCCAGCAAGCCAGGCCCTTCAGAAGGGCTGTGCCCCTCTCTCTGCCGCAGGAAAACATGCTGAAATTACAGGGCTTGGAACCGGCTGGGCACAGACACGTGTGTGGGTTTGTAAACCCAGCAGGAGTTGAGGGTGGTCAGGAAAATGCGGAACACCGTTAGCTTAACAGCTACCATGTCCCATGTCCTGTGTGTCTTTAACCACAGAGCTGTCACCAATCCTAATATTATGTCTCTGATGATTTAAAGTAAAAAAGTGCAAAAAATTACATTTTAGAACTGAAATCAGTTCTAGTTATGAAATTCTAGGATACATACACATAACAAGTAAAATCAAGGAATGTCTTCCATGAATGAGTATGAATGATTATGGCAAGGTAGGTAAAGAACCCCAATGTCCATATAGCTGTCCTAAGAGCTCCTGATCTCCTCTTTAATCTTAATCTTACCTGCTGCAGACAGAGAATCAGTGTCTTGGCACTCTGAATTTTGTTACTGTGCCTCGTCCTGCTTAGTGTTTCTTTAATTATGTCTCCAAAATCATTGTAGGTCTATTAATAGCAAGAAAACAAATGCAAATTATCATTCCTGTTGTGTAGCGATGGGAATACACAGAACATTCAGGTTACAAAAGAAGTTCATAAAACACAACCTCTAGTGCACCCAAGTCAGAAGACAAAAACTGGACTTTTTGTATTATCTTATACATAAAAGAATGGTATGCTCCTTTATGAGCAATGAAAGGTTTAAACTTACTCTAATTAAGTTTTTTTATGACAAAAAACTCAAGTGCCTTTAGTACAGGAATACAGAGTTTTTTATATAGGGCCTTTCCCTTGCCTCGGGTCCCATGAAATGAAGATCAAGACCCATCATATTCGGGTATTTGCAAAGTCCTGTTACGTGGCAGAAGGCAACTGCCCACTCTGTGCTGTAGTTAGCCCTCCTGACCCACACTTTGGAGGGGCTGGAGCTCTACCAGCTGTCTAGGCATTGGGACCAGAGGAAATCTGGGCCCACTGCTAAGATGCACCTCTGCCATGGGCTTTTTGAGAAGCCAGGGAGCAGATGTTCAGGCAGAACCTACCCTCCTCTCAGCTTGCAGCTACCTGTCTGCAGTGAGGCATCTTTGCAGAGCAATAAGGGTTTACAGCCTTTTCATGACTGAAAGGATTCTGAGCCATGAGACTATAAACCCTATGCCTTGCATGAACACGAGAGTCACTCTCAATGACTGAAACACACTGATAAGCCAAACCAGCAGATCTAAAACCTTACCTTCATATAATGCTTATAGATCTCAGCAGCTGCAGCCATCTCCACCACATTATACACTATCAGCTTGCAATACGCTGCGAGAAGACGCCGCTTTTTGTTCAAGTCATTCAGTTTGTAGTTTTCATCCTTTCCCTCCTCCTCTCCTGTCAGGTCTAGGGAAACAAAAATACTGAAGCCTTGTTCTGTGACTTTATTCAAGGTATCTCAATTTTAATGACCAACTTTCATTCTGTAGTCAGGCTCAACTGTTAGTCAACTCTCTAGACAACAGATGCTAGTTCACTTGTGCTCAGTTCTGCATATATCAGAAGACACAGGTTTATTTCCATTTCAAAGCTTCCAGCTGATGACAGTGAAAGCCAGCTATTTACACAGTCTTCTACTCTGATCTTCCCAGGGATTTCTCACTTCTACTAGTCAGAATCTCCTTGCACAACACTGCTCACACCTGCAGAACAGAATCAGAGTGCAGAATAAAAAGCACAAACATACCAAATGCAAGAGACAGACAAATTGTAGCCACTTTTTTTTTCTTTTGAGTAACACAAATGCTAGAAGACCAGCATGTAACATTAGCAGCCCTACAAAAGCTCCCCTACACAGTCAGTAACAGTTTAGGTGAAACTTTCCAAGCGGTTATCACAAACATGAAAGAAAAAAAGTCATTTTGTATCATTATGAATATGCTAAGTCTTGGAAAAATGATTGATTCCACTTGAGGAACTTAGGAAAAACAACTATTCTTAGTGGTGTAGGTCTCCTTAGACAGCTATGAAGGTACTCGAAGGAGCTTCTTGTAATAGGAAGGCTGAGATACACTCTTTACTGCTGTGAATGTAATCTGCTGTTGACAGAAGGTACACTCTTTGACCTGTAATTTTGACTTGTCTCTTTCTGCTTTTACCACCATGGGCCTGGAAACAAGAGGCACGATCAACTACAGCAGCTTCAGATATGCAGCATATATTCCCAAAACATAACCTGTTCCAAAAACTCCTGCGACTGGGATACTACAACTTCATTGGGCAATGTTTTCTACAGCATCTCCACTTTCACCCTTAGGGAGTCTCTCCTAGTCTCTCCCTTCCTGCAATATAGGCTCATCCCTTCTTGCCATGCACATCGTGTCCTGGAAATGTGTGATGCCCAAAACTGGACACCAAAGTCCACCTGAACAGCAGAAGGACAGAGCTGACAAGGTAACATTCCATTCCTTGCGGGCTATATATGCCAGTTTGCAGGCCCTAGGAACATACCTGCCTTCTGCTTTGCTTTTTGAAGCACACTGTTTAGCTTTGGTCTCAAAAGCACAAGGAACTACAAATCTCTTTTCAAAACAAGAAACCAGCCTTCACAACAACAGCTTCTGTTTGGCAGCTGAATTGGCATCCTTCCTGCAACATCCACTAACACTTTATTCTGAGGGATTTGAAACTCTCCGTTCATTGACAGCGTTGCCCTGTAGCACTGCAAGTCTTTTCAGGAAGGTGGTTAACACGATCTGAAATCTCTGCCACCAAAGTCAGGCTGTCAAATGCTTTTACATTCTCATGCACACCTGTGTCACCTCCTTGGCAATATTCCTACGGTTGATCCAGAGTGGATATAAATCAGTGAATGGCAAGTTAGTCATTCTGTTTGTAAAGGGGCTAAAACGCAGACCAGTCCCTTTCCTGGGTATACTCAATGCAGAGGACAAATGACAGCAAAAATGGTACATTGCTTCTTCAGTGCTGAAGGTGCCTAACCTTTGCTTTCCTCTTGCTCCTCCTTGAAAACATGTTCCTGGATAAACAAAAGCAGTTTTTCCTGAAGTGAAGTGCTGGGAAGGTAATCTAGAAGTCTTGCTGCTTCAGTATTATTTGCATCTTGGTGACTCAAAATCAGCAGCCAGTCACAGAGTATCATGAAGGCCTGTATCAAGCAAGCAAAGCCAAAGGAGGTTTTAGTAACCATGTTGCTTTTCATACCAGCTCCGCTTCTCACATCCATCACAAACCACAAATCACGATCTGGCTTCTACTCTGAATGTCTTCTTCATGGGAAGGAGGCTGAGCTCTACTTTGCCCCAAGATCTGCCTTTTAACATATGTGAATCACTGCACAATTTCTCCCAGTTTTTCATTTTTGGAATAATATTCTCAGTAAGGCCATAATGCCTTGCTGAAGACATGACAGCAACAAATACACCAATGTCAGCCTAATCAGAAAACACAGTGATTATCAGCTGGCAAATTCAGGCTTTGATTGTCCAGCTGGAACCATGCAGACATAGACCCCTGCTTGATTAGAACACTCATTCTTGTAGCGCTTTTATGGACATAAGTTTACTTTTCTTTTTAAATAAATAGTTGAGGATTTTTTTAAGAGGCACTTCTCTGCTAAAAGACAAAAATATTGCAAAAATCTACTGAAGGAAATGCTAGTATGAAAGGAAAAGCATTTAAAAGGAGCGACTATGAAAGCCAATCAAGTGACAGAAAAACACTGACCTTTTCTCTTACATCTTTCTCCTTATGGTGGAGAAAGCACATGCAAATCTGACAGAAACGTCTCAGCTCTCTCCTTAATGCCAAAAGGGTCTCCTAGAAATACAGGAAAAGTGACAGGTCTAAGGAGTTAGGGACTACTAGTCAACAGAGTACTACAGAGCAAACTTAACAGTTAGATCTTTTTTCCACAGATAGCATTCATTTTGGATAGCACAGCTCATGGCATTATGAAAAAGACTAACATCTCACAGTTGAGGCCAGTTTACCAGATAGGAACAGCTTAAAAAAAAAACACAGAACAATACAAAAACAAAGCAACAAAAAATGTCTCGCTTTCAGGAACCATTCTGGGGTAGAATGGCCAGCCCATAAAAACATATTGTTTTTCCTCTGCTCCAGTGCAGAAAGGTGACAAATCCTGGAGGGACAGGTGCTCAGGCTACTGGTGTTCAGCAAGTCGCAAACTCCTTGTTTCTCCATCTCTAGGATAGGCAACTCTAATAATATTTATTTACTTATGTGATTCTCTAAACATCCCTAAAATTGCAAAATTCACTTCAGTTTGTTCTTTAAAAGTAGTGATACTAATGTCCAACTTAGAGGTGGGTGTAGAGAATTAAAAACCTCGTTCTATCCCACCCAGTTTGCAGCACCCAACACCTGAATTGCCCTCTTGGACCTGCCCTGCCCTCTCTCTGGGCACAGGTAACACAGGTTAACGGCACTGCCAGCTTTGGCACTCCCAGGCGCGGGCACCTCTGTTAGGATAAACCCAGCAAGAGAGACTTCTTGATCTGCCACATCAAAGACCTGCTGATCCCAGGCTAGGCCCAGCTGCTGGAGCGCACGGAGCCCTCAGCAGGCAGTAGGAGAGGAGTGGATGCCCTTCTGGGCAGGCTGGATTTCCTGCTGTGCAACCGCCTCTTTGTCAGAAAGAGGATCCATCCCAGGAAAGGCTGGGAGGAAGAGGAGGGGGAGGCAAACATTGCCTTAAGAGCATTAGGGGAGAGGGAGGAAGAAACATCCCGGAGCTGCTGTCCAGGAAATGTTCTTTTCTGTTCTTGGACCTGCTCTCTGTCAGCATCCAGACCGGGTGCTGCCGAGTGGGCCGCAGCACCTCCCTTCCAATCCAAGCCTGTTCCCATGCGAAAGGCCAAGTTCAAAGTCGTGCTGCCCGTTATCAGCCAAGCTAACTGTGCCTGGATTGAAAGGCAGAGCGTATTAGAGCAGGGAGAGACATGGACACCCACTCAGGAATGCAGTGGGCTGGGAATAGATAGTGAATCAGGCAGCAAAAGGGGGGGCCTCCCAGCTGGCGTTTCTTGCACAAAACAAATGTGCAAGTCAGTGCCCTGCCCCACACACAACAGCGTCGGAGCAAGGAGACACAGTGACAGGAAGCAGCAACACTCAGTTTCTCCAGAGATCACCATACAGAGAAACTGCAAAGGTACCTGTCTGCTTTTGAATCAAAGAATTAGAGAGTTTTTCTCTCTAGTATTTAAAACTAGAATGTCTTTGGAAATAGCTGGCAGAGCTTGGGAGCTACATAAAACCCATTATCCCAGGGAACAGTCAGCTCAGGACGATATTACCAAACACTAGCAACAACTTTCTGCGTACATCACCCAATACATAAATAAAACAAGAAAATCAGAATAAAATAAAGCCATAGGACTTCCTGGAGTTTTCACAGAATATTTTGTGTTGCTTAAAACAAGAAAATAACAAACTGTTTGGCACTAGAACAAGCTCCTTGTCTCCATCAAGCACCAGGAATTTGTAGCACATGTTTTGCAATAAAAATAGAGGTGAACTACTGTTCAGTTATTCTCTTGCAGACTGAAGAAGCATAAACAAAAAAAAAGGGGGGGGAAGGTAGGAAAGGTGAGTGGAGAAAGGGGAAAAGACAGAAAGAAGAAAGAGAAAGGTGGGAGAGTGAAAGAGTGGGGAGAGAGGGAGAAAAAGGGTAGAATGGGAGAGAGGAAGAAGAGGGGCCAAGAGACAAAATGCTGCAACTGAATTTGTTTTCTTCAAGAAAACATATGAATTATCATCTTGAGAAAGCTTGTCTTTTCTGATCATCTGAGATTAGAAAAGCAATTTAAACTTCTAGAAGCACAACCCTAGGTTTCAAAATGATACCGAGTAGACAACCTTGGCAGAATTTTCCGCAACTGCAGCTACTTGCCACAGGAGAGAAAAGTATGTGCACTGTAAAGCTGGCAGGATCATCTGAAAAGAAAAACATAAGTCCTTTATTTACATGGAAGTCTTTACAGCAAAAAGCTCAGGACTAAGCATTCAAGCCTGGCATTCTGCTCACTGCTTGTACTACTATTTCTGCCCTGTAAGGCATTTAGACCCCCAAAATAAACTTAATATGTTCACATACAACTAAATGATGCCTCCTGAAAAAGTTATTTATTGACTAAGGTCCTGTTTCTGCAGAACAGAAACACACATCGTTGCAAATTCATTTGAACGCACAGGGGAGTTCACAGAACTTTTGGTTAGCTTCTTAGGAGCTCTCTCCAGTGTCTGAATAAAGCAAAGTCCTCCCAAAGGCAATTCACAGGAGAAGGCAAACCTTGGTAGAGCCTAGATTTTAAATGATTCCTCTATCACAGGTCTCCAAATCTACTTGGAATCTACTCATTCCTATAACGTTACAGCAAAGGTGGCCTTAGTTTCCCAAGCTGAGAAACGGAAACAACCCCTTCCTGCATCACAGGACACTGGCATATACAGAATGTTTAGTACGTGCTTGCCTTTTCAACAAGGAAAATCTCTTTCTGTGTTAAGTATCAACAACTTACCTGACCAGACAAACCCCCATGTTCCATTTCAAACACCAGCAACCTTGAAGTCTTGTCATAAAGACTCCACTTGGTGAGATCATGGGCACTGCAAGTAAAAAAGAAGCAACAATAGCCTAAGCAAAAAATGGAAACTCACCAAGTAAGTGAAACTAGTGCCATTTTTGCCTACAACTAATGTATAGCAATAACTTTAAACAAAATCTAAGTCAAACCACACGACAAAAAATAGCCTAGTTTTCTGGGTATTGAACCCCTCACTATGATCCTGAGGTTAAAACAAGTGACTGCCTACTACGCAGAGACCTCACTTGAGCAAATAAAATGCACCGACCTTCCAACAGCACATTAAAGCTGGTCAGTACCTTTCCCCCTTAGCAATGAAACTGTCTGAGAAGCACCTTGTGGATTCTGCCACTATAAAAAGATAATAATCAAAGAAAAAAAAAAGTAAATTAAGTTTTTGCATGGCCTCGTGTTGGCTAAAAGCTTTAGTTCATAGCTTCATCTATAAAACAGCAGTGTCCATGAATACAATAAAAAGAAAATCAATTTCAGTAACTTTCTCTACATTTTATATCTGCACCCTCAAAGTGCCCCAAGAAGGTCTAAATACTAATACTTTTTCTCTTGAAAAGAGTGTGTTTTTAGTACTCTTGAGTGCTTGCAAGCTGCTCAGTGTTAGACTTCTCTCTGGAAAAATAGAGCAACCTTAGTAATCAAGAGAGGCAAGCCGCATTGAGCCCATAGCCCAATTATCCCAATTATCTACTCTTTCGCCTATTAATTTACTTAGGGAACTATCCCAGGAAGAGCAATCCCAGAAAATCCCAGAAAAAGCAAGATTGCGCTCACTATCCCCCCCAGCAAGGTGACTGTCAGTGCTGAGAGCAGGACAGTGCCACAGCATCCAGCTAGGAGAGAGACTGCAACAACCCAGCTGAGAGGA